>VFFE01007247.1:1707008-1759468 GCA_008921705.1 Burhinus oedicnemus
CCCTGCTTCCCTCCCCCCCACCCCCCATTGAAAGCAGTTCTTCAAAAGGCTGGAAACTGAAGAAGCCAGAATTCTGGTTTTCTAATTCCAGATGATGAATGAAAAATAGGGGCTACAGGATGGGTGGCTGTGCTCTTGATACAAGGGCACACTGCTGACTGCTCTTCAATTTGCCCACCAGGACCTCCAACTCCTTTTCTGCAGATCTGCTGCCTTGCCAGTCAGTCCATTGCATATACTGTTGCATTGGGCTATTACATCCTAAGTATAAAACTTAGGATGTTCCTTTGTTGATCTTCATGACCTTCCCTTTGGCCCTTCCAGCCTACAGTTTGGCTAGCAAAATACTACAGGAGACTGTATAGAAAGTCAAGATAAATGACATCTGTACATAATGCTGGCCATTTGATCACAGGAGTCAACCAGGCTGGTAAAGCACAAATTCTCCTTCATAAATCCACACTGGCTACACCAATAAACCTTTCTGTCCTTCCTGTGCTTTAAAATGGTGTCCTGGTTTGAGCGACACAAGACTAATTTATTTTCTGATGCTTGGGAAAACTGTACTTTTAGAAGACTACTCTGGTGTCTGAATTTGTGAAAATACTTACTTTATAGCCAGCTGTGGTGTGTGGGTTTCAAGGTCTCAGTGTTTTTGAGCTTGCCAGGTGCAGGGATGAGGAGCAAGACCCGGGCACTTGACCCAAGCTGGCCGACAGGATTATTTCATACCATGAATGTCACATTCAGTATAAATTAGAAAGTTTTCTGAGGAGTGAGGTCTTTCCCTTGATGGTGGCAATCCAGAGAACTTTTTGCCCCAGTGCCAGACCCCTGAGCCCTTCCCTTCCTCCCGAAGCCGTAGCACTCGCAGTGTCCGACATTTGCTGTCCACTGCTGGGAGTGCACAGCTTCCTACTGGTAGAACTGGCTGAGTATAATCCTTGTCTATTTTGTAGTGGTATCAGGATCACTATTGGTTCTTTAGTGTTATTACTGTTAATTATCTAGTCTTATTCTATTAAATCTGTTTATATTTCAACCCCTGGGTTTCCTGGTTTTCTTCCCGATTCCCTTTCCTGGGTGGGGAGGGGTCATTGGGTAATAGAGTAATTGTCTAAATGACAATAAATTATTGTGGGTTTCTCAAATGATTAACAAATGGTTTCCAGGAGGAGCTGCTATATAAAGACACCCATGTACTAAGGTGAGTTTGACAATCCTGTACTTTTCCAGATTCTCCTGCTTGCCTTTTTGAAGATGTGTTTAACATTTGCCTTTTTCCAGTTATTGCCCCTTTTTAATCTTTTCTTTTTAAAAATGTATCCATTTCCACTGACTTTTATTAAACTATTTTAAAATACTTCTTATTACATTTCAGTTGAATTCCTTTTTCAATCCAAATACAGCTTGACCCAAATTTAGAATAAAATATCTGAATGCAATTTTTAAAAAAGGAAATTATAAAGAACATGAAAACGTAATAAACATAGATCAATTGTTGAACATTTTCTAGAATAATGAAAAGAAAAAATTAATGTGAACAAATATCTATGAAGCTATAGAGTTATTTAGTTAAATAATTATAGACTTAAAGCATTGTAATTTTCAGCAAAAAAAGCAACTAAACAAGTATTAAGTTTCCATGGTTTAATCTTTATATAAGTCAATGAGAATGAACAGTTACGCATGAAAATTACTTAAAGTACAAATGCAGAACTTGATTATGTAAAAGTTTCTTGTTTCTGTTATCAATCTGCTTACAAAAAGTGATTTCATTTTTTTTTATTTACCAGCAGTGTTCTAAGTAAACATCTGCCCCAATCTTTCTAGGAGAAGATAATTTCTATGTAGTTTCCTCATGACCACTTCTCATCTTTGTTTGTATCTTCTAATTTCTCCATCTGCAGCTTCTCATTGTAGTGCTGTCCAGAGTAATGCCCATGTCCCTGTCAGTTACTACACTTAATTTAGACTTAATGTGTACAAGTAGCTCATTTTCCCCCCTCAGTGTGCATTACTGCTGCATTTATCATCACTGAATTCCCTCTGTCATTTCCAGTCCACTCCATGAGTCCCTGTGAAATTCCTTCTGGTTTGGTTTTGTTTTTTTTTTTTCTGACATAAGTAAACAACATAGTTACCTTGCTCTCTATGTACTAAACAAAACCAGGACTTAATATAGATCTGCTTTTATCCTTCTGTCATGATAAAGTGGACCCTTTTATATTTTTTGCCTATCTTTTTCCTTCCTAGCTTTTGCCTAAGGCAGTAATTTGTCTTTTGTCTCCTGAATTTCTTTAGTATCTGCTTGTGAGAGACTTCGTTAATTTACTTGAGAAAAATAAATTCATTACATTACCTGACTTATTTTTTATTATTTTTTAACACATTTCTGTGATTGCAATAGATTACTGAAAAATCTCTGCCAGTATTGGGTTAATTAGTTCTCATATCATAATCTTCCAGCCATTCTGAAATTCTTTTTTAAAAGTATTTTAAAGCTATTTACCTGGTGCCTCTATACTATGCACCTATGCGCAATCATTATTTTTTTTATATTTTGAGCAAAAGATTAACTTTGTCACTACTATTACTTCATTGTTACACATATATCTGAGATAATAATAATGATGACTCATCACTATTCCTTTTTTGGGAACTCTTATTGGGGATCATAATCAATCTGTGCATTTTAGCAGCAGTGGTTTAGGCAGATGATGCTCTGGAAAGGGCTGGGATGGCCTGTTCTTATGTCTCTAGCTGTACCGGGTCTGGTCAACCCACTGCACAAGCATTGGTAGTGACACAGAGGAATTACTGGCACAGATGTTGATTTTTTTTACAACCTACTTTCAGGTTTCCTGAAATTTTAGATTTACTATATTTTAACTAAATTGCAAAATGTAGAGCATTACTGCTAAAAATATTTGTAAAGATAATATTGCAATGATTTATGTAGTCAGAAGTTGACATGGCCCTGTTACTTGACAGGACTAATAACTTTAAATGAATGTGGATCCTAACTTTAGACCAACTTTATACTGTAAAATTTATATATGTTTGTATGTATATACATAAAAACAAAGCCAGTTTTTCTGTAAAACTTCACAAAATTTTAAATAACACTTAAAACCAAAATGTTTATCTGTTATTTTTGCAGCCTTTCATTTAGCCAAAACTAGCTACATGTCAAAAATGACAGCATGTAGATGGAGCCAGAGAGTCATCATTAGGATAGGCTTTTCTGTCTATAAAAATAAAATAACATGGTCTCATTTCTTCTATATCTAAGAAATAATTTGTTAGGTGCTGTTGTTATTCCTATGGTTTGATGAGTGCTAACATGATATCTATTTTTAGAATATTGGCTTTTAAATAATCATTTTGTGAGTAGGCAACACTCCAGGGAAATTGAAAACTAAATACTAAGTGCTGATAGGCAGATATTCAAAATGGCCTTATGTATAACATGTATGCCAAACTGATAATGGGTAAGGCAACACAGTAATAACATGCATAGCCACTGAGTATCAGACATCCTCTTAAGCATGTGCAATTTACTTTTTTCTTTCTTTTAAGGAGAGGTGTGTATCTGGGAAGAATATCAACTCTGAGATCTACCGTGATTAGAAACTAGATAGTCTTTTAAACATCTACTTTATTGACTTTTAAAGATTTGTTTAGTATGTGTTTGTCTTTTTTGGTTTGATTCTCTTTAAATGTTGCCCTAGAAGGGAAACTGATTATGCAAATCAGATATTTCTTTGATGTTATCTTTTTGTTTATATCGAGTGTATCTGAAGTCTCCTTTCCCTGAACATAGTAGAGGCAAACAGCCACACAAGAAAATGTCCATCTCTGTAATCTTTCTTCCATACTCACTTTTGTTGCTTGTGTCACGCTCATGCACATTCAGGCAATCAGTATTCCCCAAACCAGGGGTTTTAAGTAGTTTCTAGGTGGGAGCGTGTCTTTATATTGATAATTTAATGATATCTAGAATAACTGTGACATCATGCGAGACTGAGTTTTATGCAGCTTCAGCTTGCAACAGCTGCGGCTCCACGTGGAGCACTACTGCCTGAATTCCTTTGGGTGTAATTCTCTCCAGGCATTCCCAATCACATGCTGTACATCTCGTCAGGTTTCCCATGAGACCTAGTGGTTACCACTACATAATTATTCTTTTTCTCTCGTTCTGCTTAAATTCAATCTACCCGTAAGCTATATCCAGCCCTGTGACTGATGGTAGCAATTAACATTTTCCCATATAAAATTAGCATGCAACACATTACATGATTTTATGCTGACACAGCTGATCCCCTGAAAAAAACAATCTACAAATCTGTCCAGATCAGTTCCTGAAAATATCGTTAAAGGAGTGTACCTCTTGATGCTCACTTATTCCCCCAGATTTACTGAATGCTTAGCCCACAGCTACAAATGCTAGTCAGCCTAAAGCAGGATTCTTGTTGCTTGCTCAGCTTGAGAGCCCACAACAGTGAGATGGGCCAAAGTAGGAGCTGCTTCAGCTAGATTTACCCATGTCTTTGTAAACTGGTACCTGAGGAAGGAAGTACACTGTACTCCTAACTGGCACAATTAAACAAAGGAGAATAGAAACTGTGCAAGGGGACTTGAAAGTCCCTGATCCTCATTAATGAGCTTTTAAAATAGTCCAGCATTCTCCATGCCATGTGTCTGCTGAGAATGATTTCCCCATTTCTCATTATGTATGAATGCCAGTGCATTGTGCAGCTCCACTGCACAGTTGATTAATAAGGTCAGAATTAGAAGCAGAGAGCTCTCCTTTTCTTAGCGTCTACTGTAGTTTTCCTTCAACAGGATTTTCTTCGCAGATTTTCTATGGTCTGAAAAATAGAACTTACTGGAACAGAATTTATGTATCTTATAATGTGAGGCCCTGAACACTGTGTGGTATTCTACAGTTTTTTTACAAATATTATACACTGGGTTTTTAATAGTTTACATTGAAGTCTCTTAAACAGTATAAAATATTTTAGAAAAATACATTAATTAGCTGCAGAGTCCTTTTTTTCAGTAGATAATCACTGTATATTCAGACACCATTTTGTTTTCTGATGGATAAGTCTTGGCTTTATCTAAATTATAAATAAAGCAACTCAATATCTTTCAAGTGTCACAATGCCATCAATCCAGTGTGACTGTCCATGCAGGGACTAAAGACATGAGTTTCAAATCAATTCCAAATTATTTGATCTGATTATAAATTACATAACTTTCTTCTCACCACTGCAGCCAAGGTTTTGCATGTGCAGCTAGCTAATTCTTTATCCAACTGTATTTTTATTAGAATATTCTACAAGCATATTATCAGGTATTCATTAGCTCTTCCAAATAAAAGCCTGTGCCAAGGATTACAAATGCTTTTGAGTTTTTTTCAGATTCCTCCTTGTTTTGCCGGAGATCATATAAATTTTAAGTTCTGTGATATTAGCTATAGTAACTGGTCTGGTACTTCCAGTTGTTTCACCTTCAACCACCTAAGATTTTTGGTTTGAAAACTTCCATGGCAAACAAACTGAAAACCAGTCCCCACCAGCCTGGCACATAAAAAGGAAAGATAAATTAAAAGGATTTTATCCGCCTGCATCATCAAATGGACCTAGTGCAGAAAGCAGAGTTTAGGGGAATCACAAACTCACAGAAATATTGGTTGGAAGGAACCTCTCCTGCTTGAAGCAGGACTACTGCAACACAAAAACTGGACCAGCTGTGATTTTGTACAGCTCAGATTTTCTTTGAGGGTGGGCTTTCCACAGTCTCTCTGGGTACCAATACCCTTTCCAGTGCTGCACTGCTCTCCTACTGAAGAAGTTAATCTTCATATCCAATCTGAACTTCCAAGTTGAAACTAGTGACTGCTGCACCTTGTTTTCCCTTCTGCTTCTACAGAGAAGAATTGGTTCTGTCACCTTTGAAACAACTGTTCAGTTAGTTGTAGAAAGTTATTAAATTGCCTCTCAACCTCCTCTTTGCCAGACTAAACAAGCCCAGTTCTCTCTGCTGCTCCTCCTATGTCACATGCTGTATGCCATTAGCCACCTTGGTAGCCCCAATGGATTCCTTCCAGTTTATCAACATCCACCTTGAACAGGGGGCCCAAAACTGGACACCATATGCTAGGTGCAGCCTCAGCTTAGGCAGATGGAAGAAGATAAATTCACATGCTGGATCAGGCTCTTCCAGGGTATGGCTACTTTTTTCTGCTTTTGTGATTGAGGTGTACTGTGGGCACATACTCTGCTGTAACCCCCAGGTCCTTTCCGCTGGCTCAGCCAGTTGGTTCCAAGTCTTGGTTGATAAAAGGGATTATTCTGTCCCAGGTACAGATCTTTGCCCTTCTTGTGGTGGAACAAATCCTTTGTTGGTCCAATCCTTAAGTTTCTCAGGGACTGAAACACTACTCTTGGCTGTGCCAGTCACTCTCTGATTTAGTATATCCACAGATTTGCTGCTGATGTGTTCTGTCTTGTCACCCAGGTCACTGATGAAGCTATTGAACAATACAGACCTCAGTACAGACACCTGGCTAAGTAGATATTCCAGCCAGATGTCAAGCTATTGGTTACTTGTCTGTGATTCTGTTTGTCCAGCCATTTTTCAGTCCATGGAACAGTCCGTTTGTCCTGCCTATCTCAACTCAGCTTCCAAATGAGAATGCTGTGGAAAACAGAGTCAAAAGCCTTACTAAATTCAAGTGTTTTACATCGATCACCCTCCCCTCCTTCACATAGCCAGTCATTTCATTGTAGAAAGCAGTCAGGCTGATCAAGCTCGATTTTCCCTTGGCAAATCCCTATTGACTTTTTCTGATTACCTTCTTGTCTTTGTCAAACTAAATTCATACAATGTATCTTTTTACTTTTTGGAGAAACAGTGACTCAAGAAGATATTTGCAGATGACTAGGTCAGCTTTCAATTTCTGACAGATGAGAGTAGAACCCACCTTGCAATGAAAATCTGCTGTATTATTTCAGCTGTTCCCACAGATAAGAGAGTTACTACAGTAGTTTGGAAGCTGGTCATGGAGATTGGCTACTGAACTTTGCAACTGATCTTTGGACTCTATGAGGCACATTACATTAATACTGTAGCAAAGTTAGTGCTAGTCAAAGTAGTCAAATCACTACACATTTAAAATAATAAACTGGTTGGAATCAGCTGCAGGTACACTTTACCAAAGCTGTATCTTGCACAAATACTGCAGTACGGCTTGGGATCTGGGCCACTGGTCAACTCCCTGAATCATTTTCTTTGCTACTTCATTTATTAGGGCTTTAAAATACATCATTCATTTTAATGCACCTTTCTATATGCTATAGCCATAGCTATATATTCCCTGGTTTTCTCTAAAATTAACTGGTTAAACCAGGTGGTCTACAGTTGTGATTGAAGTAAAACATATGGGAACAGGAAATCATTTTACAGTATCACCATCTTGCAGGCTTTCAGGTAGATACACAACATTACAGCAAAAAGGACATGAGGGAGAACATATTCTGCTTCATAATATAAAATTCCTGATGGTATACTTGCCATCGTTTCCTGCAACATCAATAAGAATAATTCTAAATTTTCAGAATAGTGGGAAAACAGACCTCTATGCTGCTGAACAGTCCTTGTTTCCAATATACTTAAATCTGTTTGCAGGATTTTATATAGATCGGTTTAACAGAAAAGGGTAAGTCAGAAAGCTATTTCTGAAATTAGACGCTAAGTCAAACAAGACACCAAGTAAAAATCCTTTCCACTGTACCTAAACTGAGAGACACATAATATGTATATGGACCCAGAGTTTTCTGGTTATCAACAGCTTCTGATGATGCTGAAAAAATACTTTCTTCCTTTTATTTTATTCATATGGTTCAGCCCAAAGACTAGTTCCACAACTATGAAAGCTACAGTGAATTTAAGAACCAGATAGAATTTTATTTCACTTTCCTCACCTACATGATGAGAGTGCAAAAAGATAGGACTTGCTAGTTTTAAAAAACTTGACAGGAATATTAATTCCTTGAGTCCACTAACTGTATGTAATAATTTGTTTTCATTACATCAGTTCAAAATAAAAACTATTAGGACATTAGAGATCTATGTTATGTTACTTTGATTATTTGAAGATGTTTTTCCAATCATGAATAAAATAATTTAAAACATTACTTTATGGTTTTTTTTAAACTCCATCTCATTTTCTACATTTCTATAATTTCTACAGATATAGCATAAACAAAAGTTAAATACTCTTTGTCAGGAAAGTAGAGGAGAATGATTTTCTGATAATAAAACAAAAATACTTAAATGTAGATAAAATTTATGTTAAAGTGTATAGTTGCTCAGGCAAATGTTACAGATCCTTCCAGAAAGCAAAATATACTTACTGGAAATTCTGTATTAGCCATAAACAAGCTGTGTAATGATTTTACTGGCTAATGAAAATCAAACTTCCGTTGTGAAAGTAACTAAAAATTACTTATAAAAAACAAGATAGTAAGGTCCATTAAAGCAAGATTTCCTGCTTACTGATTTAAATTATGATTAAAATGATTTAAGTTCCTCCACCCTTCTTTCCTTGCCAGGTTCTGCTCTTGCCATTACAAGTATGGGGAGCAATAAGTGCTCGACATTTGCACTTTTTTACTCCTGTGAGTCTTCCTGGAGACTACTTAAAGATCCTAATATATTTCTAACATAAAATGGCTAATTACTGTAAACAAAGGAAAATACAGCCAAAGAAAATGGTTTGTCTCCTGCACTAGGCACACATCGAAGATGTTTTCTGCTTTCAGAAGTGAACTCTTAGAGTAAGAAAAAGGTCAGAAGTACGGAATAACTGAGATGTGTTACCAACTCTAGCTCTTCTTCTGTCCATTTAACTTTGGCAAACAGTTGAAAAGACATTGAGCAATGATGAAATTTTACCATTTTTTGCTCCTCTTTTCCTTTTTGCCTTTGTTGTTCATTTCAGTCAAACTTCTTGCTGTTTATTAAGTTGACTTACATTTTGGCTGACAGCTCAATCCATCTCTTCAAAAGAAGGATTGGTTCTCTGTTGATGCTACAGATATTCACAAAATATTTCATGCTATTCTATGGAAAATTCAAAGATTATTTTTCTTCACTTTTGTAAGCAGTCTACTGAACTTTTCCATTTGCAAGGTGATCAGATCCCATCAAAGCAGCTTATGATTGCATTTGTCAGAATTAAACTCACTTTGGCTGTGCTTTTCATTCCAGGTAGCAAGGTCGGTCTTAGCTTTCCCTCGGGGTAAAGACGTCCTGACTTCTATTCAGCAAAAAGATACTGGATGCAATTTTTCAGCTTGCAGTGGCTAACAACTTTTACAGAAGAATGTGAATGGAGTAAACCAATGTGCAGATTTTTTAACAGGGGCTGTTTGTGCAGACACCCAGCATGGTGGCCACCATCCTCTCTAGGAATTAGCAATGTCCTCCACATATCACTCAGAGGTAAGAGCTGGATGCATTTCAGGTATCAGTAATTACTCAGATGTGGGACAAAAGAGAAGCAGACCTCTTCCAAACAATGACTGAGAAGGGAAGTCTGGCAAATATCACAGGCTCTGGTTAAGTGGAGACATTTGGAGGTGTGGCAATTCCCAGAACAGCTCTGGAAAACACAGAGGCTGGGCTCTTCACATCCCTAGTCTGGCAGATACGATCTGCAGTCTGGTCCCAGTGGATGCACCTGCAAGAGTGTTTTGGTTTGGGTCAGGTGTGCACTTTTGAAGTGAATCTCCTGCTCGTCCCCACATGCTCTGGTTCAGAGTTCCCAGAGTTCCCATGCTTCTTTCGGATGACGCTAAACCAGAAAGGCAGCCCAGGGTACTAGGTTTGATAGCACAATGACTATGAGGCACTCAGACCAGTGCTAATTTGAAGTAAAACCCCTCCGAAATGCCTACAGCACAAGCACCAGGCAGTGTGGCATAAGACCCTTTCCAACTTTCCCTTCCATCTCACAGTATTTGATCTCAGATGAATTTTCAGAGATGGTTTACTTTTCCGCCACATGGATTAATTAACTACATGTTGTGGTATACATTGCATTTCTCAGAGTAAATTTACTGTACAGTATTATTAACTGTGTGCTATTTGGGCACTTTGCCTTTAGCTAGCTGTTTCTTTACTGGACTAGAGACCCACTAAAAATCTTCACTGTAGTTAAGGTACGGTGTTAACCCATAAAATTTACTTCATGCACACTGGTTTACAATGGTAAATGTGTAACTGAGCAGAAGCAAAGCACAGCTGTTTTAACCCACATCTGTGATACCATGTTATGAGCAAAGAGGGCAATTAATCTTGTCATTCATCTCATTTTAATGTCCACCTCTACATTTTGCCTAACCTCTCTATTTCACGCTTATTTACATCTACCTAACAGATGGATTTAAGAGTGCTTAAATAGTATTTATTTATAGATATTCTCACAGAGCTCCTCTGTAGAGCAAAGAGAAGATAGAGAAATATTTTTAAATTTTCTTAAACATGCTCAAGATCATGATGAAATTTCTGTCTCACTGACATTCTTGGGTATTTTCACATTTACTTTTTTCTCTTGAGTCAAAGGTTACAAAGTACAAAGGAAGACAAATATTGAGTTACATTTTAAACTCTGGTTACATTAGAAATACACCACCCGCCCAAATTGTCATCTGATCCTACATACAGCCATGTAGATTTCATTAGTTTGGCTACAAAACACATCAAAGAAGCACTTGTTTCTATTTGCCCTTTTCTTTTAGTGCCGAGAGGACTTGTTGGTATTTGCATTATGTGCTTAATTCACCACAGCGTCCTGTCCCTTGAGTATCTGATTAGTCAGGATGCTTTAGCTTTACAGTGCTCTTAGCTGTGGATATTCATTATCAATGTTAAACATTTGGTTGTCTTGCCATTACATGTGCAGTAGACCCTTAGTACAACACAAAAAGCTGTTATAAAGCACATTATTCTAGATAAGTCCAACTGAGACAGCAGTACAGGCAGTCCTTAAATCATACTGACACAAGTCCAGTTACCCATAACATTGCATTAAATTAATGTTTAAATACAGAATGGATATTTAGGTGGACAAGCTGATGAACAAGTGCTTTAATTTCATTAAATCTGTACATTCAGTTGAGAAATATAGCAATGGGGATTACAGTCTCAACTACCAAATAATGATTTATATGATTTTACTTTTTACAAAGGAATACTGAAATAATAAATTGTTGTATCCAATATGAAGTACGATATAAAACACAAGAAAAGCACATTGATTTCACATGATTATTACATTATTTCTGTTCTAAATTTCAGTACTGTAATACGTTAAAAATCAAAACTGAAAAGTAGGTGATTGCTTTATATTGCAATGTAACACATTTTATGTGCTCAGAAAAAAGTATAACAAATACCTTGTCCCAGAAAAGAGAGTGGGTAACACAACACGTCCACAGACATTATGGGGTTTATCTTAGTCCTTCGTTTGACTTTATTTGCTTTCATTTTTTCAATTTTCTGGAGCGATTTTCTGGATTAAAAATAATAGATTTTGCATAGAGCTAATACAGTTCAGAGAATCACAGAATCACAGGGGTTGGAAGGGACCTTTAGAGATCATCTAGCCCAACCCCCCGACAGAGCAGGGTCACGTACAGCAGGTTGCACAGGATGGCGTCCAGTCAGGTTTGGAATGTCTCCAGAGTCAGAGACTCCACCACCTCTCTGGGCAACCTGTCCCAGTGCTCTGCCACCCTTAAAGTAAAAAAGTTCCTCCTCATGTTTAGATGGAACTTCCTAGGTTCAAGTTTGTGCCCATTACCTCTTGCCCTATCACTGGGCACCACTGAAAAAAGACTGGTGCCATCCTCCTGGCAGACTCCCTTTAAGTATTTATAGGCATTGATGAGATCCCCTCTGAGCCTTCTCTTCTCCAGACTAAAAAGACCCAAGTCCCTCAGCCTTTCCTCATCAGAAAGATGTTCCAGTCCCCTAATCATCTTTGTAGCCCTCTGCTGTACCCTCCCCAGCAGTTCCCTGTCCTTCTTGAACTGGGGAGCCCAGGACTGGACACACTACTCCAGATGCGGCCTCACCAGGGCAGAGTAGAGGGGGAGGATAACCTCCCATGAACTGCTTGCCACACACCTCTTGATGCACCCCAGGATGCCATTGGCCTTCTCGGCCACAAGGGCACATTGCTGGCTCATGGTCATCCTGTTGTCCACCAGGACTCCCAAGTCCCTTTCCACAGAGCTGCTTTCCAGCAGGTCAGCCCCTAACCTGTACTGGTGCATGGGCTTATTGCTCCCCAAGTGCAGGACCCTACACTTGCCTTTATTGGTTTCTCTCTGCCCAACTCTCCAGCCTGTCCAGGTCACGCTGAATGGCAGCACAGCCTTCTGGTGTGTCAGCCACCCTCCCAGTTTCGTGTCATCAGCAAACTTGCTGATGGTCCACTCTATCCCTTCATCCAGGGCATTGACGAATATGTTGAACAGGACCGGACCCAGTACTGACCCTTGGGGAACACCACTTGTCACAGACGTCCAACTAGACTCTGTGCCACTAATCACAACCCCCTGAGCTCTATCTGCCAGCCAGTTTTCAATCCACCTCACTGTCCTTTCATCCAACTCACGCTTCCTAATCTTGCCTATGAGGGTGCTGTAGGAGACACTGTCAAAAGCCTTGCTGAAGTCACGGTAGACAACAGCCACTGCTCTCCCCTCATCTATTTGTCCAGTCATGCCATCGTAGAAGGCTATCAGATTAGCCAGACATGACTTCCCCTTGGTGAATCCATGTTGGCTACTTCTGATAACCTTCTTTTCCTCCAGATGCTTTGAGATGACGCCCAGAACGAGCTGTTCCCTCATCTTTCCAGGGATGCAGGGTGAGGCTGACTGGCCTGTAGTTTCCTGGGTTTTCCTTCTTGTCCTTTTTGAAGACTGGAGTGACATTGGCTTTCCTCCAGTCTTCAGGCACCTCGCCTGTTCTCCAGGACCTTTCAAAGATGATGGAGAGCGGCCCAGCAACGACTTCTGCCAGCTCCCTCAGCACTCGTGGGTGTATCCCATCAGGACCCAGGGACTTGTGGATGTCCGGTTTACTTAACTGATCTCTAACTTGATCCTCCTCAACCAAGGGAAAGTCCTCCCTCCTGCAGGCTTTCTCTGTTACCTGCAAAGTCTGGGACTCCTGAGGGCTGGCCTGAGCAGTAAAGACTGAAGCAAAGGTGGCATTCAGTAATTCTGCCTTCTCTGCATCATCTGTCACCATGGCCCTGTCTCATTCAATAGTGGACCCACGTTTTCTCTAGTTTTCCTTTTGCCTCGACAGTGTTGTCTCAAATTCTGTATGGAAATTTATTTTTATGTTACATTTTATCTTACAGTTCTTCAGTTTTTTATAGTAAACAATTCTACTCTCAAATGTTTTGGTTTTAGTTCATAAAATTAAAAAGATCTGAATACTTCAGCATAATATCCATGCAAAGGATTCTCAAAAAGAAGTAAAAGCAATTCTGTACATGAAAATTATTCATGTACAGTCATTCAAAAGTAAGTCAAGACTGCTTACTAAGAAATCAATTTTTCATGTCTCTAGTTAAAAATCAGCTATAAAGCATGCATCTGATCCCATATAATTTAAAAAAAAAACCACATTACAGAATCACAGAAAGACCCATGTGTGCTTCCCAAGCAGAAACAAAGTATGGGGTCCTAAGTTGAGATCATGATATAAATAATATTGCTCAGTTCCTTGACTAATTTACCATCCTTAGAACTGACTTAAAGTGTAAATATGAACACACTTGTATACATGGATTGTACCTAAGGCTATGGTATCTAATTAATATATCATTAGCAATTGATGATCTTATTTGTCAGTTTTTAAGAAAAACAATACTATATTTTACTCTTTATGATCTCTATCTCTATCTCCATCTCCATCTCCATCTATATCCTTATCTATGTCCCTATCTGTATTCTTATCTCTACCTTTCAATACAAGCTGTATATTTGATGCATATTGTTAATCAGATGGTTTTATTATATATCTCATGGATATTGTTAATCAGATATTTTTATTATTAAATGTTGTTCACATTTCAAAATATAGCAGGTACAGGGAAGAAGACTAAGTTGTCATTCAAATTTCTATTTAGTGCAGCAGAATTTCAGTGCAAAAAAAATCATATTAAAATTTAATAGAATTAGATAAATTATTTCATGGTTATTTTGCATCAGTCATTCATATTTTTAATTTAGGTTTATTTTCAGCATTTTAATTTTCTATGTTCAGTCATGATTTTAGTCTGTATATGCAGGCAAAATCTGAAGTACAGTTCACTCGTTAACAAAAATTCAGTGACTGGATTTTAATTCAAGCAATACCTCATGGTATATGTGGGAAATATATATGCATATATATAAAAGAAGCAAGTTAGCCTGATTTTTTTATATGCAGTAATCTAATAACATTTTATAAAAGATGTTTCACGGGATATGCGGAACACATTCTTACTCTGTATGTCATACACCAAAAGATATTAAAGTGGTTAACTAATTTCCCGAGTGTGCTAATTCTTCAGCTCTAGAAATTAAAAAAGGCCCTTTCTGAAATGGGTTAACTTGACCACCCTGCTGTGCAATGAAACTTGGTTAACCAACTGTACGTCAGTCGTGGTGGTGCATGTCACTGTAGGGTGGTGCTAACACTACTGAAACTGTGCCCTCATGAGGTTCTTCAGGATTTTTAAAAAAGTGTTTAGTTATCAAATAGTGTAATACAAATTTGTATGCATCTATTTAGTCCTGAAGTAGTCGTATGAAACTACTAAACCAAAAGCAGGGCACAAGAGGGACAGTCACCAGATGTGCTTTTTAAAACAACAGTCTCAAGAGTACACGGTCAATCGAAATACCACACGGACAGCAGCAAAACACCTACTTGACAGTCTGACCAGGAAAGTTACTCCTGTTCCACGCTGTGTACCCTCTCCTCTATCAGGTTGTTTACTTCTCAAAGCAGTCTTTCTGACAACAATAAGCAGTACTGTGAAAACACCTACTGACAGCCTTTGTTCAGCTGTGCCTAGTCTATCAGCCCTGCAGCCAACAACATGGCATCAATCCATCTCACAAGTCTTGATAAACCTGCCCAGAGTGGAAATAAGGACATGACAATAAGCTTGATAGGTGATTGACATCCTGAATGACAGCAAAGAGGCTGAGAGTGCAAGGAAACACAATGGTAATGGGAGACTGCAATTACCCCCATGTAGTCTGAACAGATGTCCTATCAGGTCATGAAGCTGTGACTAAATCCTTAGATACTGTAAACAACTGGCTTGTGGAGCAGTTAGACAGGGAACCTCAATAGGAGAAGCAACACCTCAGCTGGTCCTGAGTGCAGGACCTTGTTCATAAAGTTATTGTACAAAGTCACAGTGACCACAGGGTACCGGCACTTGATATTTCTTGCAGGATCTACAAAGGCAAAAAACCTTATGCTTAGTTCAAAGTTGCATAAAAATGAGATTTTCTAAGAGAAGATAGAAAAAAAAAAAATCTTTGTAAGTGAAACAGACAATTAAAATCCACTCTAATGGAGGCACAGAGCAAACATTTTCCACTTCTCACAAAAAAAAAAAAAAAAAAGACCTTTAAGAATCCCATAAGAAAGCCTGCATACCTGAACAGCAGAGGTAATGATGTACTGAAATGCACAAAATAGAAAGAATCATGAGTTCTTTTAAGTTCAGGATAGGAACATAAGACAGGTCAAAAAACAACTTGAGAAACATGCAAAATTAGTGATAGGCAGAGGGCTGGTGGATGAGAATACAGAACATAATGGTAAAATGGACTAAACCAAACAATAATGGATTGCTAGGACCAGATAGTATTTACCTGTCAGATTCCATAGGGACACTAGGAATTGCCAGCCATGAAATATAATATTTTACTCAAAATTGCCTGTGTACCAGAGGACTGGAGAGTAGCTAGTGCGGTGCTGATTTTTTAAAAGATTCCAGCAGAGAGCTGGGGAGCCATAGACCTGAACTGTGTTACCCATATGGGACAAATGAGTAGGAATGTTTTTGAAGAATAAAACTAATTGGCAGATGGATGTACCGGACACACTGAGAAAGAGTCAACCCAACTCTGTAAAGAGAAGTCACACCTGACACAACACCGGGGTTCTCTGAAGGAAGAAAGGCTCATAGGAATACCAAAGTTCTGGCACCACAAGCACTTAAGAAAGCAATCTGCCATAAAACAAGAAGGTGGGGTTGCACACAGCTAAAAGGTAGAATATATGCTCATTTTTCACACATACAGAATGAATATTTGGAAGTCTTCCTTCACAGAACATGAACTTACTTCAACAGAATATTGTGCAGAACAAAAATCTGCATGAGTTCAAAAGGTATTAGAAAAATCTGTAATACTTACATGTACTTGCAGTTTGAACTAAATCTTTCTTGTTTTTAGAAATGTAAATAAAAAAAATGCATCAAAAATCCTTGTCCTCACGTGGATAGGACTTCTGTGTCTCTATACCCATAAAGTGGGGCTATATAGTTCAGCAAAGTGCAGTATATGAAGATCACTTACCTACTGTTTATACAGCACTTAGAGGATTTTACATGCTTAATTAGAAAAAGAAGAACCCCCAAAAAAGCTTATAATGATCTTTTCCTTAATAACTTTATGAATTCTTTATAGGCTTCAATCAGTGATCATCTTTACCTAGCAGTCAAACTGCATACAATTGGGAAAAGTCTTATCTTCCTTGAGCCATCAAAACCATCACTTAAATTTTTGCATGCCTGTGAAGTCAGAAACAGCATTCAACTTTTCAGAAGATCACAAATTCTTTACTGAGAACTCATACACAACTACTATTTAAGATCACCGATATTCCATGCTTTTCAAAGGAAGCAGTAGAGGAAAAGTAAGAACTTACAAAAAACCAATTAAATGTTCAGGTGACTGGCAATCTGTAGCCAAGCAGAATCAATTCTGGTCAGACTGATTGCACTCCTGCTTTCTCAATTTATGAAGTAGTCTTAAACTAAAAGCAGTATACAAGAGGGAGAGTCACCAGATGTGCTTTTTAAAATAACAGTCTCAAGAGTACATGGTCAATCGAAGCACGTAGGGGTCAGGGTTCAGGCTTGGTGAAGGAAGGAATCGGTATTTGCTATTGTAAATTGTGGGATGGATTCCACCTCCAAAAGGCTGCCATCTAGCTCATGGGCTTCTTAGACAGATGATTCAGGCAGCACAATCTGCTCTGGTAGTTTAATGTTACTGCCTGGACATGCACACAGTGATGTGGTCAAACTCCAGACATTCCCACACCTATCTCTACATGTAACAAGAAGGTATGGAAATACCTTTCTTCTTATGCATATGTGCGGCCAGCACATATATACTACAGCTATCAACAGGCAGAATCCAGAAATCTGATCCTTGCAGCTGTTAGGACTCTATCAGCCTGCAAAGGATGCTATGTCTCTCCTCACAGAGCTTTGCACAGGGCAGTGACATCCAACCAAAGGAGAAATGTGTGGACTTTCTGGGGAACAGCAAATGGCCTGAAATTCAAGGGATCGGGGAATAGGTTGTATTTGAGGATTAAAATGTTCTCTCCCTTCTTTTTGTAATCCATCAAGATGAAAGATTAAACAGTATCCAACTGTACAATTGAAAGGATTCAACAAAGGGGTTTCTCACTATTTTTCTAGTGAAAGAGGAAATTGAATATGCAAAAACAACAGAAGCAAGGCATGTGATATACTGAGAACAATGTTTCACGCTCTCTCACTTGTTTGAGGTGCCTGAATCAGCTGCATCAATATTTGAAAGGAAAGAAATATTCTGAGCCCTAAATAGGTTATTACTTAAATTTCAGGTCTCAGAAATAAGGATCTGAAGGAAAAATTTTAATCATGTTTAAAGTGATGAATATTGAAAAATGTCTAAAGCCCCTGAATTGTTTGCACAGAGTCAATATCACTAAGGCAAAGCAGCACATAGAAGATTTATGGGACTGTAATAGGAAATTAAACCTAAATTGATTCAACAAATTACTGCACATAAGAACAAGCTGAATAATTTAAAAAATCAATATGAATAATTTGAGTAACTGGAGAGTACAGAAGAAAAGTGTTGCATAGGTTAATGTTTATTGCACATCTATTTAGTGACTATCTTGAAGAAACAGTTGTTGAATTAAAATATGAGTATCAGATATTTTTAAGTGTATGAGAGCAGGAATGGTAAGAAACAGAGGCAGATAGTTTCCAACTATCTAAAAACTGTGCTATACAGTGCTAATATTTGGAGTCCACTTTTGCAGAGGAACATCTGCAAAATGTAAGTCCCGTACAACCTTTCATGCTGCTTCTGTGCCATAAGAGAAACAATGAAATACAAAATCAAAAAGGTCCTGGGTGTTAGGTCATTTGAATTTAAAAAGTATTGGACTCAGAGCACGTACTAGCATCATTTTAGTAGCAAAGATGTACAAAGTTGTATTCTGACAATGAATGCGTTCATTTATTTATTACTTCTAAAACATGGCAATTACTTGTGTACTTTAGGATTCAAGTGCAGAATGGAAAAAAGGAAGAGTGAGACTCTTTTAAAAATATATAAAAGATAGAAAAATAATAATGAAAAAAAAAGTGCCTTTATTTCCTGAAAAGATAGCTATAGTGCTTAGGAAAACTAATTTAAGATTGTTTTGATTTTAGAAAAAATATAAAAACTATGGTTTGCCATCATAAAGTAGTACATGGGTTCAAACTTCATGTTAGCAAATGATTGCTTCTGTTCTCTAATCTTATTTCTTTGGGATTAGCTAAGGGCCACTTAGGAAGGAGTGCTGCCGCATATGCACACACCAACTGACTTAAATAATTTTGTTTATTATTTTTGTACTCAAACAGCTAATTCAGGGTTTTTTTAATCTCCTTAACTTAAAGGATTAAATCCTCTCTTCTGTGCACCCTCCAGAGAGAAGGAAAAATCAAGCCAAATCATCATTCCCAGTTTTCTATTATCCTGTGGAGGCAACTGCATGGAATTTGTGTGTACTGTGATCTTAATTTTAGGAAAAAGCAAAGACAAATAATTAGGAAGGTTTATAGCATTGCAGACTCCCTGAATGCAAGCTGGAGTACGGTGAAAACGGTCCATTACAAAGACCTCTAGGTGGGCTGCAGCAGTTATTCTGTTTAATTAAAATAATGAAAACCAACTAAACTACAAGCCTGTGGACTTGATTACAGTTACTTGGAAAATAATAGAAAAAATTACGAATTCTAAAGATGCAACATACAGAAAGCTTCAGACATTAACAGGGAGGTACTAATGCAGATTTTGAGATCTGTGCGGAATATGATTGTATTCTTTGCAGTTGTAATAGTTCACATAGGCACATCTGTTCATGTACCACTAGGCTGTAATTTATTAATGAACATTCATTATGAATTCCTGAAGGGGAAAAAAAAGATGTCTCACTGTTGTGCTTGAATTCTTTAATTATCTTGCTGATTTAGTGAAAAAAAGTCTATCCATACTTCATTAAAGCGTTTGATTCCACACTTAAGAGCAGCATCATATTCAAGAAAAAGCCGAACGCAACACAGAAAGGTAGAACAAATTGAATTAAAGACGTCATGCGCAGTAAGAGGGAGGTCCGCAATACCTTTGGACAGCAACTTTCAGGTTGTCCACCAGCAGGGAGTCGCAGTTCAGGCAGGCAGCAGAGCTGACATAGTTATCCTGTGCGTGTTTGAAAAGCACTTTGGAAGGTTGGCTGGACTCTGACTGTGCTGAGCACGGGGCAGGGGTTGCCCAACATGCAAGTCGGCTGCCCAGCCCCCATGGGAAAAGCAGGAGGACATCTGCATGCCAGCAATGTGAAATAAATGATTCTAGACTGGAACGTGCCGTAAGCATGAACTATTTGCTCTGATTTGTGCCTTCTGACAAGAACACCCAACGCTCATGTAACTCACCGGTTGATCTCAGGACACTTTATAGTGAGGGCAATTACCCCTGCAGTGGCTCGGGGAGAAACCGTAACTGAGGAGATGTGAAGCGAGCTGTTGGAGGCCACCAAGTTGGACAGCAGCAGGCTCTGCAGAAAACCCCCTTCACCCAGCCTGGCTGCTCGTGCCACAGCCAGGGTGCCAGAGTGAGGGACCCCAGGTTCATGGACACATAGAAAAGAGAGGGAATGCAGTCATATATACCACCCAGCAAGCAAGGAAGGCTTCACAGAAATAGTTTGGAAAAAGATGCGCTAGGCAAGAAGGAAAAAGTTTAGAAGTTCATTTTCACTGTATCAAAAAAAGATTTAAAAAATCAGAGTTAAAAGCTGGACAGTTAAATTCATGGGTTTTTTGACATCTATTCTAAAAGGAATTCTGGAAAAGGCTACTTTTAAAAGGGGATATTTAGGTGTAGAATTTATTCTCAGTAAAGAATTTTTCAACATACGAACACTTCTTTTTTTTCTAAAGAGCTTACACCGAATAAGACATCTACAGCCCAAACAGGCCAGTCACTTCAGGAGTGAAATGTTACAGCTGTTTCTCTGGACATCTGTCCACTGCCTAGAAACCTTCTTTTTCCATAGAAACATGTCTTAATTTGGGACCCACTATTCAAGATGCTCCCTGCGCTTGGTGGCACACCATAGAGTAAGCAAAGATATCCATCTTTAATAACATTTATGTCCCTGAATATCCTTTCATTTTGACCTTTTCTCCCTGCAGCTTGGCCGATTTCCACTCCTTTTCCCTTTCAGGTCTACCACATAGGAAAAAGAAAAGAACTGTACTGAAGAGGTGGACACAGTAATTTTTTTTTAAAAGAAGCTTTTGATATAATTACTCAAATGTTATATAATCACGTTCTCCCAATGGCATGCTGTTACTAAAAGATGGCTTTCCAGAGGCATTCTTGCTTCAAAATTGGCCAGGAAAGGACATTAATTTATTATTGCTTTACTAAAGCTAGGTTAAAGGTCATGAAGAAAGCAATAAGAGGAAAGAAAATCACAAACAAGACTGAAATGTACCATATGCCTTTTTAAATGAACCACCACAAGGTGCCACCTGAGCAGCTTTATAAAGTACTGAATTGTACTTTTGTTTTGTAGGACATACAAGGTACATTTCAGCTGTAAGTGAATTTCACTGCTTTCATTCTACCTCATTAATATTCTTTTATTGCAGGTTTCTTTGTGGACATAAATGACCTTGAAGGGAGTATGCAATTTCAAACATACCTAAATTTGCTGATAATGCTAAATTGGGCTGGTCCAGTAAATAGAGGAGAGAGCAAACCATTTGAAAATTATCAGATTGGATTAGGCTTGGAAGCTGATGAAGTAGTTCGTTCAGATTAGCATGGAAAAGTGTAAGACAATGAAACAGGGCACTAGAAACCATCATAATTTCTTTGGGCTAAAATAATGCAAGTTTCAGAATTTGAAACAAACAGATAATTTAAGAGAGATTGATGGTAATTAAGACTGTACTTTTGCAATTTTACATGCTTACTTTCAAGTCTCTTCAGTTCTTCTGTAAAAAAAAAATAGGAACATGGGTCAAAACCATCTTTCACGAATAAGACTGACGACTATGCATGAACCGCAAACATCAGGTCTAAGAGCCTAGTTACCCATTTTATTTTCTTTTACCAATTGAAGTAATTTCCACATTAATTTGAAACTGTGCAAACTCTTCCAGCAGTACCAAGAGATTGGTTTGCTCTCAAACCAGCATAAAGGGCTTGATCCTTCAAAGATGATTAAATAGCTTGATCTAGCAAAAGGAAGGAATATTTCTAGTTTGCTCATCATAATTCTGAGCCACTCCCGATTCTGCAATCTGTATGTTTGGCAGCGAGGTGAAAGATATCCACCATGCCCACCATCCACCAGCAATTGTTATCACTTATGCTGTAACTCTTAGGAGTCCTAGTCATGAACCAGGTCTCACTTTGCCATTCACAAGATAAGCACCTGTGTCAACTACAAATGACCTATTAAAGAATATTTGATTTATATGTGTACTTTTCCATGACAAAGGTCTGAAGATAACTCATTTGTTTAACAAACATGAAGAAATGCTGCTGCCATGCAGCCAGTGTTCTGTGTCCCAGGGTGAAGTTACACAAGATAGTTGAAATGATTTAAGAGGAAGAGATCCTGCTGCTTCTGCCTCCTCCTGCCCTCGCATCCCATGTCCATTCTCCCAGCTACAGGCTTTCTCTCCCTGCCATGATTGGGCTCTGGCCCCTCTCCCACACTGCTTCAACTCACCCACCTGGCACGAAAGTACTTGATTCACTGTTAGATTTTTTTTCTCTCAGTTTCGGTAACTGAACTGGCATCACACAGGGCTGATGAGTGCCAGAGCTGGGTGCAGAGGAGGAAGCCTGCAACCACAAGCAGGGTGTGGGAGACGCTGCTGCCTGTCAAAACTCGTTCCATTGCCCCGGGGGCCACAGAGGATAACCGCACTCCCAGCCCCTTCTCCAGCTTCCCTGTGCAAGAGTCTGCGTGCACCAAATAAAACGGGTGTTGCACAATGTCAGAGAATACATGGCAATGTTGCACTTCCCCATAAAAAAGTAGACACAAGGCAGTCAAGTATTAGCGTTCCTGCTGGGCCGTTTACAAGTCATATATAAATTGTCAAGTAAAACAACACAGTTGACCCATTTCTTTCCACCTGTGAAAGAAATGCTCAGTCTGTCCTTCATATCTCCTAGCTCCTCATCCAAGAAATATGTTAATATTGTCTAACTTGGATATTTTTAAATATGAGAAATATTCTATGTCAATCAGTACCTGTTAATTTAATTGGAAGAGTGGCAGGGATTTAAACAAATAGAAATACAAGCTTAGTTTCATTAAAACAATGTCTTCAAGTCTTTCTGCTTTTAGTTTATAACCAGGCCAAAACTTTAAAATATTACATGTGATTAATTCTTCTAAATAATCTGCATTCAACACTGCTGTATTTCAGTTCAATCAAGAAAATAAAAAAATCTTGTTATTTGCTTCTGGTGTTAATGGAAGACATGCTAGAATATTTTGGTTTATTTAAAGGCAGTGAAATGTGTTAAAAATAGCCAAGGAAGAAAATGAATAATTCTTTGGAGAACTATAGGAGCAAAAACAAATTAATCTTTTCTAAGAGAAAAAAAATCCAAGACAGTTTTTCTTTGTTACCTTTGTGTTTTATTTGTGTATCTTTGTGTTTGTGTGGTCAGGCTGCTCCATCCTTCATGCCATTCCATGGGAATTTCTGTTTGTTTGGCCAAGATCAAAAGAGTTTACTATTGTTCCCTCTCTGCTGTGAAACATAATGGGTAGTATTGACAATATAAGTCTAAAAAAGATTTAAAAATACATTATATAAAGTCCAAGCAAGTCCCATTTCCTAACTGATATAACACCTGAAGCACATTCAAATTCTCATAGAGATTTTATTCATGTACTTGGCTGCTTCAAAAGGTAGAGATAAAGATAGGTAAGAATGTACCTGCCACATTTTATCTGTCAGGTTCCTGATACTGGACAGCAAACGGGAGGCGAGCAGCTTTTGGTGAATGTGTATAGTGCTAGTGCATTATTTGACCAGATCCTGAGAATAACTGACCCAGCACATCTGCTCTAACTAAGGGAATTGGCTGCAACTCTGTAGGACAGGTGCACACGAAGCTTTTAACTCTGTTCTTCATGCAGAAAATTCATGAAAATTGCTTTTCATCCTCAGAGCGGAGAGTAACATTTATAGCCCAACCGGTCTGCCTGAAACTGCAGGACGTTCTGTACCCACCAAAGCACCTGATGCCCCGGGCTGGGGCTGCCCCCCGGCCCCTGTGGCCTGCCCTGCTCCCGGCCTGCCCTGGCGGGGAGCGTCCCCCAGCCCCTGGGGAGCAATCTGCTGCTATCCGTGCGGCTGCTGGACATGGAAGAACTTGCAGTAGCCACAGAGAAATAAAGAGAAATAAGCAATACGGGAGAGGCAAAAGGGTGAATTTTTGCAGAGTTTTTTGTCTGCCATGTCCAGGATACATTTCAGCTTGGTTAGCTTCCCCATGCACATTGATATTTATTAGATGAACATAGGAGACCAGACCACAGATTTGTTGTGGCAGGTGTTTAGAGTCATGTAAATCCAGGTGAAGTCTTCTTTTATAAATTAAGATTTTGCCCGAATGCACAACTGAACTAAACCATCCAGACTTGTTACATGGTGAGCTGTCACATGTTTTGGCTATCTGGGAGTGGGCCTGATGAATTGTCTATGAAAATAAGACAAATAGGCAAATCTGCAACTGGGTTTGGTGCAGAATGCATTGAGACATAACTGTTGGACTTTAATGCATTGGCAGCTTTATATTTTCAAGGAAACGGGGAGAACAATGTTGAGAAAGTACCTTTACAAATTCATTAGAAACACTAAAAAAAGGTGGCAGATCAGAGATCAATTTTGAAACTCAAAGCACTTTAAAATAAAAAAAATTATGTACTTTTCCAAGGGATAGTCTAAGGTATAGTATAAAATTGGATGAATTAAAATTGAATGTTTGGTGCCACTTTCCCAGAAAATACTGATAACATAACAATAAATATAAACAACTAGCAGATATCCTTCTTGAATTTTAAAAACAATAACTTACTTGGCTGGTGAAATAGATAGTTTCATTCCAGCGGATGGTCTTTTTGAGGTGACTCATTTTATTAATTTTCATTTTGATAATTTCTTAAAAATTATTTTACTGTAAAAGTTCAATAAATATTTGACATTTCTATTTTATTTCATAAACAATTGCTCAAACAAAATATATGCTAATTTAAATCAGAAAATAAAGGAAAGTGGTGTAGAAGCAATACAAAAGTCAAATTACAAAAGATAAAGCTTGAATAGTGAAGAATGAGCAACTTTGGATGGAATACTCGTAGTATGATGAGGCCCATCAGCTGCTGCACACTAAGCCTGGCTTCTTACACTCACAATATGTGGTGGCAAAGGCCCAGTTGTATCACTTACCTCAGAAATATGCAGGAGCACTGACCCTAACAAGGTCAGTGTAAGGATGGGATGGTCCAAGAAGATCCGAGTATTTCCCAGCACAGGAACTATTCTGGGCCGTGCTTTTTGATTGACACGTGCCTCTTGCATCTAGGCTGCTGCCAAGACTGTAGGCAGAGAGGCAGAGAGGCGTGGGCAAAGGGAGTAGAGAAAGCATGACAGGATCCATGAGAAGCTCCCTGTGCTTGTTTGCTGAGCCTGTACAGTCAGCGACTCAAGCATCTAATTGGTGCTTCTAGAGGATGGCTGCAAAGCAGAACATGGTTTTCAGAAAAAAATAGGTATGCTAGCTTATTAGCTGCATTTTACATCATTCAGCTATCACAGAGCACACGGCTGTTGCTCAGCGCCATGCGGATCGGCAGAGGGTAGGCAGCACCTGCCATGCTGCTGCCCATCTGGATCCAGGAGTGAGTGATGTGGTGGGGTGCACTAACCCAGCTGTGGCTGGCTTGTTCCAATCTCTGTAGGCTGCTCCTGTTGTTGCCTTACACATGAGACTGCAAAAATATGCCAACACACCTCACCCAAGTTGTGGGGTGCCAGGAGGGCTATCATGAAGATGTTCTACTAGTAGACTAGGATCCAAGGAAAGCCTTAATTGCAGTTACCGGAAGAAGTCCTTCCTGGGATGTGTGTGTCTACTTCTTACGCATCCAGGCCCTGCCCTAGTTGAGGACCTACATGGTGACCACGTTGCTTTGCAACACTGGGTCAGGCATGGACCCTCCCTTGCAGGGAGGTACTAATGCAGGCCTCACCAGGCATGGATAGAGCTGTCTGGAAGATGCTGTAGATGTTGGGGATATGGAAGCAGTTCTGGGGTGAGGAGAAGAAGGCTGAGAAAGCTGCTGGTTTTGTATGTAGTAGTCTTTATCCTGGGCTAAGAAAAATGGCTTGAACAGTGAAAAGAGGGCATAGTGAGAGAAAACTGCTACACCAGATAGATGTCCACATGCTATATAAATCAGATAATTTTTTTTTTTCCCCACCTGTCAGCTCTGTGTTGCTTTCAGAAATGCATGCAAGAGAAGGGTCTTGTGCTATGGGTGGAGTATACGGTGTCACTTTCCAAGAGTGCTACCATGCCCTCTCTTGGATCATTTACTATGTGTGCACACACAGAGCCATTTAAAAATGCTTGCCAGGGCCATTCTTGTTTGGTAGACAAGTATGCCTGGTTGCGTTACTTTAACTGCATCACGTGAGATGTGGTGGCAGGACACTGCAGTGTGGTCTAGTGGGCGGCTAAGGAGGTATCTTTCAGCAACTGGTGCTTCTGTCTGCTGCAGCTGCTGTGGGAGGCAATGAGCAGAAGAGATACAGTCTCATCTGAAATACTAAAAGGAAACATTCCCTAGAAGTTACTGAATTATGCCAGTGAATTATTTAGAAACTGTGTTACTAGAAATATGCCAAATCTGTGCCAGAAAATATAATAAAAGTTTATTACCATAGACTACAGCATCCAGCTTCTGGGAAGTGTTCCTAAAAATACTGGACACGTCTGGGGGAAAATGCAAGAGAAACCCAATTTGATACTGAATGGTATCAAGGGATATGAAACAGCTCTGTGAATAAACTGAAGGTTAGTAATACAAGAGCCTCAGACTAATATGTTATTTCAGCATACTTTAGATTTATGAAAATACAGAGTGGATTAACTAAGGCTACTATGAAATAATCTGATATTCACAGTTTTAGCATGAGATCTGCACATAAATGGGGAAAAAGTAAGTGCAAAGCATAAATAAAACAAAGGCTAAATCTGAGCACAGGGTTCTGGATAAAGAGGCACCCAACCTCCACGGAAGAGGAAGAAATAGATGTTCTGCCTCTCCAATGAACCTTCCCTCCTGCAGACCCTTTTTTCCTCAGCCGGATAGGAAGCCTCATACTTGAGAGAGTAGAATCATAAGCCTAATCAATTTTTATTAACTTCTAGGATATAGGGATGTTTTAGTACGGTTAGGTTTTAAGAAAGGTTTAAATGTATTTTGTTATCTTCTCCACATTTCATAGTATTGTAACATTTATGACAACTATAGGTATAACAACTATTGCTTTTGCTATACCCCACAGAAACTAGGTTAAGCCACTGATAGGAAAAAGAAAGTGTTAAGCATCACCACTCATGCACTCCTAATTGGATCTATCCTAATTATATATATCTCTTATTGTTCAATAAGCACTGTTCCATCATTCTTCCACTAGCTTTAAATGGTATTTCTCTTTCCTATTAGGAAAGAATATGCCTAACCAGAACTAAAACTCTTACTATATACATGATAGATGTCTGAGTTGGCCTATGTAACTCATAGCTTGTTTAGTGCTAGAGTAGGGTACAGCTAAGGAGAGAAGACAATTAGGCAACAAATGGAATAAAGGTCTGAAAAAATTTCCTGTGAAAAATTCCCATGCTCTTGTTTGGATTTTGAATCAGACCCTGGAAAAAAAACATGGTGATAAAGATATGTTTGACAGAACTGACTTCTAAGAGGGGGAAAAAAATTTGTAACACTTAATTTTGTCCTTTTTCATGCTAATTTCTATAGGAGATCTGCATGAGCATGTTGCTGGTCATATCCTCCTAGGACTGCTGTGCAAAAGGACCCTAGGAATGGTTTGAGTGACTCAAGCTGGACAAATGACTACCGCCAGCATTGTCAGTAATGGTATATACAAGAGGTTTACTCTGGTAAAATTAAAGAAATTCATACCTTTAATATCCAGTTTGATCATTTTGATTATTTCTAAATCATGAGTGTGTAGATTTAATATGTCATGTCACACAATTAAAAAAATGAAATAATTTATTCTATAAATGCAGGAGGTATAGATAAAATGATGATAACACCTTTCATAAAAACAAGAAAAAATTTGTAGTCCTCTGTTTAAATTCATGTAATAGGTATTCATTTTTATGTTACCCGTAAGAAATTCAGTGCTAAGAAAATATATTCAGCATAAGAAATACTACAAGTATCATTAGCAAGAATGTATTTTAAAGAAAATCATAGCTAAATTCTTTCTTGTTTTCATTTCATTAGTCAGTGGACAAGATCAAAACAAGAGGCAAGTAGCAGTTTTCTATTTTCAGTGGATCAGCTACTCAAACACCTGTATTATCTAGTTCAGACCTATGAAATCTGATGGAGGGTTACACCTCTCTTTCACATTTCAGTCTGTGGAAGTCCAGCTTATTTAGAAAGTCCTGAATGAGCCTTTCTTTATTATCTACTCTCTTGGTACTTGATAACAGAACAAAAAGGAAAACAGATGGGCAAGATAAAGGCAATTCATTAAGCATGAGCTAGAAAACATACAAAAGTAACACAGATCAATGCAGTATGCTAAGATATTATTTATCATGTTATAAAGTTAGTGCATCTGGATAACATCCAAAAGTCTGAATTGCAAGACAGTGCCATTTCTGCCAAAACCTTTTGAAGCACAGATTAGTTTTCAGAATTCAGAGGTACAGAAGTTTAATATCAATAGTGAATTATTCTGCTGCAGTGGAGGTTAAGGCATACTGGATTGTGGTTAGTCTCTGAATGCAAATGTGATATAGTCCTCTGTTTCTACAGCCTCTCCAAACCTTAAATACTAGTACATTCTTTCTTACTGTATCAATTTCCTCAAATGACCCTCTTGCTGATTCAAAATGCCGAACTTTTAGAAAGATAGTTATGCTAATGCATACCTCCTTAGAAACTTCCTTAGGCATTGAGTAAATGGATAAATAAGCTTGCTTTTAGCAAAAGGATTTTTATCAAGGTAAACTCACTACCTGTTTAGGTTCATGAGACAGCATGATTTAACTGTCTTGCTCCCAGAATGAATGTTGCAAAACAAATGAAAAAAAGAAGGAAATTTATCAATATCCTAGCAGTCCCTTCCTTTCCCTTCTGTCAGCTGATTTTTAATGCAGGTGAAAAGTGAGGAACCATATTCTGTTTCCTGGAGAGGTTCATTTTCCAGTGCTGCTTGGACCATACACTTCAGTCTAAGAAATGCTTGTCTACTGTCTAGGAGGTTTTACTGGCAGACACAGTGAATTCATAGTTCTGATAGGGTGTAATCAGAGCTGGCTGCCTTTCCTAGATTCGTCAAGCTCTAGTAGAAAAAGACCACAGCAAAAGATATACGGCTTTGGGTGAGGGCCTCCTTGTGTCTCATAGGAGAGCATGTGATGCCGTATCCTGTGGGTTCTATTTTCTCTATATTTCAGACTTAGTATAACATATAGCACAGCTCCACAAAATCTGCCAGAGTACATGGGCAAAATTCCAAGAAATGCCTCCATTTCCATTCTTTTTAGTGCCATTTATCTTTCTTAACATGTCTTGCTGCTAGTAACATGAATGCAGTATTGATCAGTGGAACTATCTCATATATATTGAGAGGGTGAGAGGTACTTTTCTATTTGCAGAATGACAGCATCAGGAAAGACAGTCCGCATTTTCAGAGTAAGATTTAACTGTCTCCTGACTCGGCGCAGGTTGTGGCATGTATCTTTGGAAGACAGAAGGAAGGTTGAAAATGCCTTATACCTAGGACAGTCATTATTACAGAAAATATCCCTCACACCATTGCAGCATGATTGCATTTCATAACATTTGTGAGGTCCAGAGGACATCCTAGCTCCAAGGCTGATGGTAAGATGTTCAATTTGCCTGCAGACTTCAAGCAATCTGAGATATGCCAATATTTTACTGTGTGGCCAAAGTAAGATTTAAAAGAATGGTTTGACAGAACATGAAATCGTACTATGTGAAAATGAATAATTGCTTTGGAAAATTTTGATGTCTGTGTCTGTCTCAGGACAAGAAAATACATTCATTTTTTTCTTGAACTGGAATTATCTGGAAAATATTACTTAAAATGTGGAAGTATTCTCAGTGTATGGATTAGATGTTAAAAGATCATAACCAAGGCATGGGCTGGCAAAGCAATTGCTCTCACCAGGCTAATATAAGAAATGGAAGTAAGGACTGTAATCACAAAAGACAAAAGAAGTAAAAGCCAAACCAAAGGCAAGGCAGGAGCATGGCCAGCACCCAGTTTAGCTGCCAGTAATCCTACCAGTTTAACACTGCAAGGCAGGTCCTGAGACAGCTTGTGGGACAGACATGAAAAAAGCTGAAGGCAGACCTATGCAGCAGTCACGACTGGTCAGCACGTAGCCCAAACACGGGCCCAGCAAAGAGGATGCTGCATTTGTGGTCCTGGTGCAAAGCAGTGCACCGAATAATACAGCAGCAGTGGAACTAGCATGGATACCTATCAGTCGTTTAAGCTTAATGGCCAGACTTTATTCCTTACACAGTTTGGTCAGGTTATCACGATGTAGGAGACTGGCTTCTGCCAGAATGCTGTCTGCCGTTTAATAGTCCATGCAGAGCGTAATTGTGACTGACAGCAAGTTTATTCATAGCAGTTCTTATTATTTTCTGCCAGAGTGAGATTATAGGTATACTTCTAGAAAGACTGAAAACCCAATGAAGGGTTTTACATTACCTGGACAGAAGTAATTTTTTCCTGTATTGTCAAGTGGCTGCTGTGCTGTAAGACTGCTGATATTTTGATCAATAGTGCACTCTTGACACTTAAGTCTTTTGTGCTGAAAGATGCAAGATGTCTTTGAGTACTGAAGATCAGTCTTTCCTACTCAGTTTTATAATGTAACATAACTACTTAGCAAACATCTCTGCAAAATGTGTCTCATTTTTGACTGCTATCAAGCACCATGTTAAAATGAAAATAAATGTCCAAGTTCAAACAAGAAAGTACATACAGCTATCATTTTGAGAAGAAGGTGGAGAAAGGATTTTGGAGAAAATAAGCTGTCTATATTCATGAAGCAGCCACTTCTGCATCACATCTACTCAAATTCCTTTTATACTATATCCAAAGACGTTTCCAAGCATTTAACTCTTGCTCTCAACATCTTTTGCATTTAACATTCTCTCCCATAGGCACCACTTTAAGGATGTGTCTCAGTTCAGATTAGATCGCTGTCCATTGTTACTAATAGGAAGGTACCAAGGTTCCAATTTAATGTCGGTGATGAATACATAAAAAAACATATTGCAATAGGAATATTCAGGCTTATATTTTTGCCCCTTAATCTTGGTAAATCTGGTGCATTTCATTTCTCTCTAGATGGCATAGACGCTGTCCTGTTGTACCTCTGGGCTTCCCTGCCTCCCATTCCAACAAGAAGTCCACAGTATTGCTGATAAAATATGTATATATCAGTGCTTTAAGGAAATAGAAGATTTTTCCTACAGCACATAACAGCATAAAAGTGAGGTGGAGCAGGCATCATTCCCAGAAAGCTGTGCTGGGATTTCACAGCCAGGCTTCCAACTACGCTTTGCCCCATGAAGCAGAGTTAAAACATTGTACCAGTGAAGTTTCTTCTGCAGGAGTAGCTGTATTATCATCTTGCAGGGGGAGAACTGTTTAAACTGAGATATCATTCTTTGTCTGCTTAGGCACTGCATAAATGCAAGTATACTAACAGAGCTCTTATTTTGTTTGAGGAACAGGTTTATATTCACTGGTAAATGCATGAGAATTATTTAGAGAACTGTATGAATACAGACAGATTGTGCTAAAAGAAACCAAGTGTCATTGATAAATCTTTACAGTAATGACCAGGCTGACAGTAATACTAGGAAATATCATTTGGATTCCATAATCTTTAATTCTGCTGAGACTTTGAGCAAGTGTGCCAACTGTGATGGGTAAATAGTTTGTTTTGTTTTAATCATGGACAATCTGTAAGATTACATATTTAAAATAATTCACTGCAGAAATGTAACATAACTGTGACATTTAGTCTTACTAAGCAAAGATGGGTCCAGACTACTGTGATGCAGAAAAAAACCACACAGTATTAATAAAAGAATAATTTTTAAAAACTAGTGATAATCTTCTTACCTATTCAGACTTTGTTTGTTAACTTGTTGATATTTCCTGAATATCTCCCTTCTGCTATGCTTGTCATTAGCAACATTAAAAAAAAAAGTAATTGTAAAGCTGTTCTAAACTGTATGAGTGCATGGCTTTCTAATTGCCACAGTTATTGCAGTTTACATTCTTTTGTTGACTGTATCTTATCTTTGCTAACACAAATATATATTTAAATATTTCTAGATGCATGTGAAATTCTTTCTGTAACTGAGCAATAATTGTATTTTATAAGACTAAAAATACATCTATTCCTGAACTGTTGTTAGATGAAAAATAATATTTCACTTAGAAAATAGCATCATAGAATGCTTGAGGTTGGAAGGGACCTTAAAGATCATCTAATTCTAGCTCCCTTGCCATGGGCAAGGACACCTTCCACTAGACCTGGATGCTCAAAGCCTCAACCAGCCTGGCCTTGAACACTTCCAGCTTCCCTGGGCAACCCGTTCCAGTGCCTCACCACACTCAGAGTGAAAAACTTCTTCCTAATATCTGATCTAAATCTACGCTCTTCCAGATTGAACCCATTACCCCTCATCCTATCGCTACATGCCTTTGTAAAAAGTCACTCTCCAGCTTTCTGTAGGCCCCTTTCAGACACTGGAAGGCTGCTATAAGGTCTCCCTGGAGCCTTCTCTTCTCCAGGCTGAACAACCTCAGCTCTCTCAGCCTGTCCTCAGAGCAGAGGTGCTCTAATCCTCTGACCATCTTCGTGGCCCTCCTCTGGACCCGCTCCAACAGGTACATGTCTTTCTTATGTTGGGGGCTCCAGGGCTAGACCCAGTATTCCAGATGGGGTCTCATGAGAGCGGAGGAGAAGGGCAGAATTACCTCCCTCAGCCTGCTGGCCACGCTTCTTTTCATGCAGCCCAGGATGTGGTTGGCCTTCTGGGCTGCGAGTGCACATTGCTGGCTCACGTTGAGCTTCTCATCCACCAACACCCCCAAGTCCCTCTCCTCAGGGCTGCTCTCAATCCATTATTCGCCCAGCCTGTATTTGTGCTTGGGATTGCCCCAGCCCACGTGCAGGACCTTGTACTTGGCCTTTTTGAACTTCATGAGGTTGGCATGGGCCCACCTCTCAAGCCTGTCCGGGTCCCTCTGGATGGCATCCCTTCCCTCCAGCATGTCAAGTGTACCACACAGCTTCGTGTTGTCGGCAAACTTGCTGAGGGTGTGCTCAGTCCCAACATCCATGTCTCCAACAAAGATGTTAAATAATAACAGTCCCAGTGCCAATCCCTGAGGAACACCACTTGTCACTGCTCGCCACTTGGACACTGGCCCTTTGACCACAACTCTTTAAGTGCAACTACCCAGCCAGTTCCTTATAGTACAAGAGTAACATGGCCTCCGCTTTATTTGTCTAGATTTTGAATCACATCAAAACATTCTATTATAAAAAAGAAATCAAGAAGAGAAGATGATGGAATCTACAAACTTCTATTTATTTACAAGGAACGCACAGTCATTTTTCAGAATTTGAGAGTAATCAACTGAAAATTTCTTTGGTCACAGCTCTATTCCATCTGTAGTCAAGTGTGGCTCATAGGTTTTCTCTTTTAATTTTTTTTTTCTTTCTTTGAAGAAAGACTAACATTTTGGTGGCTGTTTATTCATTTGGGTACTGAAAGGAGCCTAAGTAAGGCAGCATGACACTCTGCACAGACTTGTAGATGCTACTTAAGGCTGTGTTTTGACCTTATTATTGTTCAGCTATTTTTTTTAATAGAAAGATTTTAATAACTTATTTCATTCAACAAATTAAAAGTGACTGCTCCATGCACCCAATTGTGTTAAGGTTTTATCTAGTCCCTGACAACAGGTAGCAGTAATACAATTTCAGAACTTGACTCTTTTATTGACAGATCTCTCTGAAAACACTGACAAAAGAAATGCTTTCCTAAGATTTGTCATATTTGTCTCTTTTTACTGCAAGCTGGTTAGTTTCAGAACAAATATTGTACATATCTTTCAGACACCTGGCCTAGGGTCAAGGTTAGGAACTGCCCTTTCAGCTGTTAGGTGAAAAGGGAAGTAAACTGTCTCTATTTCTTCTACCAGAATTTTGTGGTTTTCAAGTGTGTTTTGATTAATTAATTCCATTCCAGAACTCAAGCTGTTTTAAGATAGATTATCTAGTTTCACTCAGTTTCGCTCAGTTCTATACTTTTTGGATAGTTCGGCAGATAATTTCTAAACTGCATAAATGCAAAAATCCTGTGTGACCAGAACAATTGTGTTGTCCAATATGATACTCAGCTTCCTTCAACTTATTCTGGATGCTTTCCAATAGATTGTATTTCTTTCAAAGAAATAATACAGCTCCAGAACTATAATGTTATGTCCACCCATTATGACAGTTTGAATTCAAAACTGACATTGTTTTCTTCTTTGGCCCTGGAAAAGTTGTCCCAAAAGGCTTAAATTTCCTAGAGAGTACCTTAGCTCTGCAGAGGCAGAATACATCAGAGCAGAATTATTGATAGCTTTCCATTCGTCACTAGCAATGAAACAAATCCAGGATCCAGTAATGAATTTCAGTCTTGCATGTTTGACTGTTACGTAAAATCCAGACACACCCAAAGTTCAGATCACTGCATCCCTGGCTTAAAACCGTGAGTAAATTTATCTTTGTCTGCTAGCTAAACTACTTTACAAGTAAAGATGTTGTTTAACATTCAGCTTAAACCAATATAAACCTATGTTCTCTTGCTTATGCCAGCACAAGTACTTTTGCAATCAAAGGGACAGTTGGATTCCGGAACACAGCTGGCTCAAAAATAATTTTTTGTTTCCTTAGGTATCAGCTTCATTGGTTGCCTGACTGCACTGACCATGCACCATCATGATCTCTAATGCTGCAGCACAAGACAGGTGATGTGAATTCAGGAATGGGAAAACAGTAAGACTGACTCTATTAGCATTAGTGACAACTCAGATAAACTTAAATTGTACCATTAAAGGCCTGACTTGCCTCCCTGTGTGAGCTGTGATTCAGTAAACGTTAATGATAGCTTTTTTCAAATTATGTAAAGATGGAAATGTTAGCCCTTAAATATCAGTTAACATTGGTTAGCATTAGCACTGGTAGAAATAAAATACACAAAAAAGAACACAGGATGTCTTAAAAAAACAGGGAAAGAGAATTTTTCTGTCAAGAAACATATTATCTAGCCAAAGATTTGCTGCCTCAGCTTAACTGTGAAAGCAATTCTGCAATAAAGCTATACTTTCTCATCTAAGAAAGTTTTTTGAGGCAGTATCCCTAACAACTCTTTCAGAATGACAACAAAAAGAGAGGTACTTCCTGCTAGGTGATAAGAACTTCAAAGTCACTTATTCATTGTCATTCCAGATTCATCACTCTCCTACATTCTAAATTTTAAAAAGGTTCAGCATAAGCCACAACTCGTGGCCTGGAAGACTACTGCTGTATTATTAAGTAAATGATAGTGGCAGATCGTTCGTGGTTTCTAAAAACAGAAACTAGTGTCACTTGACCTTCTAACTACAGGGCAGTTTTCAAATGTTTACCTCCTAGTTTAGTGTTTACATAACTGAAGTAAAAGTGTGAATCTGATTTAAATCCTAATAAAGGTCTTGATTTAAATCCAAAGTTAAATTCCAAGATCACCTCTAATTCTATGTACTACAAAACACTCACATTAATAAGTCAGTAGTCTGCTGTGTAACTTATATCTAATAAAACAAGCTAAGAAAAGAAAAAATGTGCTAATGATTTACCTTGTTATGATTTAGAAAATTAAATTATCACGTACTTTCATCAAGTTACATGTCCACTTTCTTGGCATCAAAGAATTTCATCAATGGCAAAGAGATGGGAGTTTTTAGTTTGTAAAGTATCTATAAGTTGCATATAAAATACAAAGCAATAGCCATAGTTCATTATACACACAATTTTGGTGTAAATGAAAGCACAAAAATACTCCATGGAACTCCGTAATTCAGCCTCAATGGTTTTGCTGTACAGTTTAAATGCCTAAGTGTGAAAATTCTCTTAATGGTTATCTGCAATTCTATCACAAACCATCAATCCCTTCCAAAGTATTCTAATTCAAGCTTGTAAGTGTTGTAAAATTTGTTGAAGGTACCTTCTCTTATTATTGGCATATGGTTAAATTATTACTTATCCAATTGACACACATCAAAATAAAGCTTCATCTGAAGGGCAGCAAGGTTTTTTAGGTTTCCTGAAAGCACAGCAGGCATGAACCACTAGAAGCACTGCACCAGCTAGAATTTTCTAGCACCTGCCTGACCTGAAGTCTTGTTTGCCAGTATAGACTGAGCAGTGTCTTCAAGACCATTACCATATAAGACATACTCCTGTATGAGCATACTCTCAACAAAGCACTGAGCAAGCTCCTTATCAAAATGTCTTCATTTATTTTTCTTCATGGAAAAGTTCTGAGTCAATGCTTGATCACCTTAAGTTTCTGTCATTAAGGGGTCCCACCTATTGTTGAGGTCCCAGTTTTCGTAGAGATCTTGTACCTGATCTATATATGCATGCTCATATGCTCTTTTCAGTTGTTACACTCCTGTGAAGGACATCTTTTGCACCTCCATTTTCTCTGTCCCTTAAGCAAGCTTCGCAATTTCTGCTATTGCCTTCTAGCAGTAAAATGAACAACGTTATGAAAGACAAAGTCAACACAAACTCCTCAAAACCGATTTCCCTTCTGAAAAGCAGATCTTGGTCTTAATAATTACAAAGGCAAAGATTCACACCTGCAGCATGAGACTTCAATGAAGTGGCATTTGTTGACTTGAACAGTTTTATTCTATGATGATAAGCATAAGCAGGCAAATTAAATCCAGCTCTTACGAATGCAAGAATAAAATGATACAGTGTGAATTTCTGTACGCAGATCAAACACCTGTATTACTTGTCATCACCACAGAGAGTGCCAATTGAGTCTTGTATCTTGCTGACATTGGCAATGTGGTCATGGAGCAGACATGGTCATGTTGACAAGCATGTGACTGCTTGTGATGCAGTTAGCATGCCATGAAGAAATAGCTATAGAAGTCAATCGTCTCCCTGTTGCCTCCAGCAGAGAGCAGATTGGGAGATAATTTCCTCCCCATCATTCACACATTTTTCCTCACAGCAGAAATAAAGAGATGAAAGAGCTAAGGAGCTAATTAAACATTGACTGAAAATGCAACATCACCAACAGAAAAGCCAAGATACAATGTCAGGACGTTACTACAACTACATAGGGATTCCTGTTTAATGCCATTTGATAATGAACTGTCTGAGGATTACTGGAGTTGAGGATAGTTGCAGTACTTGATAGCATACATTCCTGCTTGGACTTGTTTCCAGTCTTCTGTGCTGTGGTGGTGGAAGGCATTACACTTATTATTAAATCTTTACATGGCAGAGAACAGTATTTTCTCAAAAATCTAAGCACTGTTCCTTATGTAATGAGGAAAAATAGAATTCTGTAATAAGAAGGCTCATATGTCCTCTCTCTCCTATAACTTTCAAAAGCACTAGCAAACATCAATAAAATATTAGAGAAAAACAATGATAACAAAGATATTATGGTCTTGCAGAATTAATAAAAATGGGCAATCAGGCAGAAGACAGACATCTGATTAATGCCCTTCTGCTGGAGGAGTTTTACAGTTAGCTTAACTCCTATTTAAACATATAAGGTTTCCTAAGGGAAAGATAGGCTAATAAATGCCACTACTGTGGAAAATGGTGCTTGTCCTTTATTAAATCTTTAGCACATTTGTGAGATACTTGTGTGGGCAGCATAAAAGGTAGATATTTTAGGGGTTTTAGGGTTTTCAGGGAAATTTAAGAAGGCAAAAATTATTAGTTTGGTCTGAAGAAATGTAACTAGTGAAATCGGTACTGCTGTGATGTTTGTTACTTTTTGTCCATTTTTATTTGTCACTTTTTGTCCATTTTTTTTTTGTCTTCTCCTTTTAATAATGTATAGGCTTTTTAGAGTTGGGCTGCCTACACAATTTTTTGGTTGCTTTCTACAGAGCCTCACACATTAAGGACAATTTTTCAAACCTTCTTGCCTATAGTCAACTGCATCAAGCAAGAGAAAAAGGTATTCGTCAAAAGGTGCAGTTGATTTGTAATATTCTTTTCATGATGTACTTTTCAATTGAATTGAAAAGAGATCAAAGAAAAAAATAAGAACCAGAACAGAATCCGAAAATATACCATACTTTGTTCCTGCAATTTTGAAGCTTTATTTTCAATAGTCAGTAAGCAACAATAGGCATATGTAAATTTTGTTCCATATTGTCAACATTATTCCAAGAAAAGTAAATTTGAAAATATATGCTGTGATTTAATGAGTTTGTGTACCAAATGATAAGACACATCTGACATATTCTTAGAGCTGTTTGCATTTGAAGTTGCAGTAAATTATCTCTTCAAATAAAGATCTAGAACTTCCATAGAAATGGTGGGCCATGAAATAACACGTTCCCATATACTCGCATATACTCCAAGGCGTTGCTCCAAAGCATAGCAAAATATTCACTACCAAATGTACTTCTGGACCATCCTGGCTACTCAGGGCATTACTGCATAATGTGAGAGAGAGTTGTGAATGTGCTCAGCTTCTTTCTTATAGCACGTGGTTTAAAACTTGTGGATTCAAAACATGCATAAGAGCACGAGTGAGGTTCCATAATAATCAGCTTTTTTGCCCCAGGTAAAAGTTCAAAAATAATGAAATGTCTCTAATACTTTTAATATTTACATGAACATAGATGACTGATATTTCACCTATTTTTTGTACTTTATAGGCTAAGTCAGATGGTCAAGATTATATTTTAAACAAATATATCAGAGCAAAACATTAGCTAAGCTTGGTTTACGTTTCCGTTACTAGACTTACAATGATAAAATAGACTTTCTGAAGTAAATAGTACTAATTTTAAACTTGTAACCATCCTTTTTAACAAGTATAACATTCGTTGCTCTGATGAACACTTTTGTTACTGTTTGCTTTTTAATATTTATTAAATATTAGTTGATTAAAAACCTGAACTGATATTTCTATATGCCTTCTTACAACATCTCTGAGACATTGCTCTTTATTTTGATGTTGCTAATGCAGAATTTTATCTCCACCCAGTAGCTGTTGCTTCATTCCCTTTAAACAATGTTTGTACTTTTTGCAGTTCCCAGAATGGTTTCCCAGTTGTGGATAATTCTGAGAATAATCAGGAAAATACTACATTCTTTATCTTTTATTAACTATTGCCTTCCAGTTAGGCTTTCTAGACATGGTATTTAGTACATTTAGGATATCTGGAGATGCAGAAAACTGACTATACCTGTTTTGGAGCTCTAACCCTAGTATTACATAATCTCTCTGATCACTATTTTTCTTGACAACTGAATGTCACAGGAAGAGGCCTCCGAAAGTTCTGTTCTACAATGTTCAGATGTTCTTTCCTTAGCTCAGCCTATGCTTTACTCTTAAAGCCAGTGCTGCATTGTTTACAATAAAGGCTTTTTTCTCTGTGCTCCATCTTCGCTTTGTGTTGAATACTGAAGGAATCAGCTTTTATTTTGAGAATAAAATACATGCGTAGCAGATACATTGTTCATTATTTCTTGAGTTTTTATTCTATTTTTTAGAGAATGTTCATATAATCAGAGACATGACTGAGTACACAAATAAAAAACAGATATCCAATAGCATTCAGCAGAAAAAGAAGGCATTATTTCACTTTGTAAAATACATTGATACATTGTGTAATGACTAGATTCATCATGAATGAACAGGCTTCAACAACAATTTATATTTTTTTTATTTAAAATTTTGATTTGAGTGTTCCTTGTTATAGAATGGCATATTATTTTTCTGTAAGAACTTCAGTAAGCTTTCATGTGGGTTTACTCATTCAGCCAGACTTAACAACGTGTGGCTTACTTTCAGATCTTTGAAGGTAACGTTTTGATTTTTGTCACGCTCTGCTCATTAAAGCAACATTTGTTGTGAAGCTCTAGAATCCAGCTGTTTTGACTCAGCCCATCTAGCATTAAGGCAGGACTGTTCAGTTCAAGGTTCTCCAGTAGGGCTTTGTTACAGTTAGTGGGCAAACTAGCCATCCATTAGGAAAATTAATTCAGTGCTCAAGGCAAACATGCTTCATACAGGTTAAGACATATGGTTCATGAAAAAGCTTGGAAAAGGGTGTCAGACAGCACTTTGAGGGATCCCTCACTATGAGAGGGATCATATAGTTCTAAATTTGACCTTTAAGAATGGTCAGCATTCTTGTTTGTAGACAAACAAAAAGTCTTCCATAGGTTTGAAAGAGTCATGAACCTTAATGGACATGCATTTAGCATTATTTTACTCTATGCTTTTGCAGTTTAGTGCAATCTATAATAGATTAATATAATGATTGAGCTGCTTAGCCTATCAGGATAATGGAACAGAATTAATTGAATGTCAGCCTCTACATTAACTTTCTGCATACAGTTTCAACATTCTGATTTTAACAAAGAAGTACCCCACCATTTCTTCCTCTCTAAATAATATATTGATAAATAAATTCAGAAACTGTAAACATACATTTAAAAACATGCACTCTAAAAGCAGCTGGAGGCAAGTTCTGTATGTAAGGGAATAAAAAAACCAGAGACATACAAGTACCTCATAGAAATCAAATTTCTGCAGTGATTCACTTCAGAAAATACAAGAGGCTTTGTTAATTGCCTGATGCTCCACTCTGTTATTTAGTGTTTCAAGATCTATGCTAGGCCAAAGCCATCAGTGTTTAAATATCTCTCTCTACATATATACACACTAATGATTTACTTAAAATTTACATGATTCCAGTCCTTGAGTCAATCAAGTGATCAAACACAATACTTAAAAGTTATATACAAAAAACAAGCAAAGAAATTCAATAAAGGTGAAAGCAATGCCTTATTTTCCTTCACAAGTTACTAATATTTTAGAGAAGAATGACCTGACTGCTTGGAAATTTGATTGATTTTTGCAGTCTGGAGCCTTACACCTTCAATAAATGCAAAGACTGGCATGTACTGCTACATGATACTAATAGCAGGCAATGAGGCACTGCTAAACCATTTCCTGGTTGATTTTTCATTTGTATTTAAACAAAAGTGATTGATCTGACATTGAGAAAACATCAAATTAAAATAGCCTGGCAAGAATGTAAGGCGTTGTTCGTTTAAAAAGGGGAAAGGGAAGGGGAAGATGAAGGAGAGTGAAGAGGAAGGGGGAAATAAACAGAAAAGGAAAAAGGAAGCTTGCAATAATTCTAACTCGATCAAGTGACTCCATGAAAAACTAATGGATTACCGTTTTCTGTAGCTGTAATCTCAAATACTAAATATCTCCAATCACAATAGTCTTGCTCCCCCTCCTTGTTCCCTCTGTTTTTCCTGCATTTCTTCCTTATAATATTTACAGTTAACTTTGTTCCTTTCTTTCTTCACACAATGTTTTAGCTACCTTTTCCTCCCACGGTGCCTTCATTTTCTCCCTATGACTTCCAGTGACCTCATGGGCAAATGCAGTATAAGCTGTGCATGTTCTGAGCAGCATGCGTTCTTGGACAGTCAGTATCTGTGCAGCTTTGTCACCCACTGTGTCCCAGCTACCACTTCCCATACGTGTCTAGGAAATGTTTTTAAGATTCCATCTTTGTCAAATGCAGTTTACTGCACCCACAGGTTGAAAAGTTACTGAACAAGGAAAGGAAAAAGGAATGTACATTCAGACAAGCTAAGTTTCTTAAGAAAGTGAAACTAAGAATTGTCCCTCCCTATGTCCATTCGTACCAAATCTAAATCCTAAGAATATGTATGCTTAAAATTGGTGGAAAAAAGCAAAGAAGGTCAGGAAGGATCTCAGTTCTTGAGCAGAGATTATGATAAAGGTGAATTCTTCTCACTTATGCACTTGTGTCTGTACATCAAAATATACTACCCATAATTATTACACCATGCAAGTTCTCCCCGTTATAGTATCATGCATATATGCATGTGCTGCTATTACCTCAGTTGTTTTTGTATTATTAAAAAACACTCACAGAAATCTTAGCATACCAGGGAACCTCAGAAGAAATAAAAATTTCTGAACAATCACAGCTGTTTTCAAATGTGTAACAAGAACACTGAGTTCCAGTTCCGATAAGAAATATCTTAGGCAAACTAAAAATGTTCTAGCCCTCAGAAATGTACTGTATACTCAGAAATATAACTATCCATCAAACACAGTATGTTACGGATTTAAGAAACTGCCTCCTTTCTTATGTTGCAACTGTTGCTACAAAGGATGGATGTTAATGTATAAGCATTTAATTCAAGCAGCAAATGAGAAAATCAGTTTCTTGAAGATGAAATGCAAAGTTTCCCAAATTCCTATGTTCCTACCAAATTTCTGAGGTTAATCACAGTTTTCAAATAAGCAACTACTGGATCACTTGTTGTCCAGTCCAACAATAATGGTTTTATATCATGATGATACACTTACAGTACCCTGACCAAAATAAGTTGGCTCTAAAAACTAAAGGTATATATACTTTAGTTATAGAAGTTAGATATATTTTAAAATAGACATACTGTCTCTTAATCTCATGATTTAATATTCATTGACTTCGTGGGGAAACAAACTTATCAGTATTTATACTTTCACAGGTTTTTTTTTTTACCATACTATTCACAACAATAATTATATCTTTATCCACTCTTAGGAGTTAGCATGCAGTTAAGAAAGTTGTCAAAGTTATACCTGTATAATGTTTTTATATTTTCTTCTTTGTTTGGATGGTAGATCCCTTCACGTATGTGGTTTACTTGACTGTACATTTTCTTAACAGCCAGAGATAAGGTTTCTATAGTCTGTAGTAGAAAATGTAATTTAGATGCCATCAACCTGGTCAGTTAGAAAATAACTATTGAAAAACTAGTTTCCTCTGCTTGTTATTAGAGGCTAGATCCAGAAAAAGAATTTGGCATCTAAGGAAGGGATTAGACAAACTTTAGGGGCCTAAATCCAAAACTGAGATCTAGAAAAAAACCACTCAGCAGCTGCCTATGGCTTAAGACATATCTGTATTTAAGATAAAACTTCTTCATATGATGACAGCTCTGATCCTGCACTTCTGCTTTTGTCTCAACCTCAGTACCCAGGTTCCCATCTAACTCTAAATGGGTAGAAAAACCACAGGCATAGCTCTGAAGATACAGCAAGAAGATTGCATCCTTCACAAAAAGCAATTCTTGACACATAACTAAAAAAAAAAAAAAGTCAGAAACATTGCTGTCTCCATCTTCTTCCATATTGTAGCCTAGCATAAAGGTTACTGGCATGAGAAGAAGGTAAAGCTCAAACAGCGTATTCTTGCCAGTACTGAAATGTTTTGACACACAAAATGTATGTGTATGTACACATATGTAATATTGACATAATATGTGGACTACACACACATATAAAAATATATATAATCTGTATTTCTTTCTGACTTCACGCACACAGTGATATGTGTATAAAGCCTCAAGTAAACATGGCTAGTTTATAAAAGTGGCCAGCATCACCATTTTCTTCCTTCCACATGTCAAAGTGGAAATAGTATATCTTTGAAAAATAAACTATGAACATCTATATTCAAGAGAATATTCAAAATTACAGAGCCCAAGTAGATGAAAATACACATTTCCAGTCTCTTACTAATATGCCTATATCCTCGGAAAGGGCTAGGTTTTACACTAACGACAGACTGTCTTTAGTGTTTCCTGGTGGCTGCTGGCGAGAGTTCTTTGAACAGCTCCAGGTTTTTGAGCCCTATGTCTGAGGCTAGCACTTCTCCTTATCCCCTCTGTATCATAACTCAGGCATCTGACAAAGGAACCTGAATGCTACCTGAGAAGAATTTTTTGGGCCTAGCACTACATCTCTGGGAGAATCAGAATTCCACACAGGTTTTAATACTGCGTAGTACTGATAACCATTTCACACTATGTGTGAAAGAAAAAAAAAACAACCAACCAAACCAGAACTGGAAACATTGTAGTTCTTGTCTTTGATACCATCCATACCAGATTTATTGATGCAAGACTAAAAGTTTCAGTCTTAGACCACATCAGCGGAGTCCCTCATTCTACAGAAGATATATTCTTATTTATCAGCTATTAAACATTAGAATACTACAGTGTATCTAGCACAACAGAACAGAGCATGCATCTAAACAGGTAATGATACCTAATCCTAAGTGTCACCTAGCAAAAATCTCAAACCACAAGAACAGGAAGTTGCAAAATCAAACACAGAGAAAACGTGTCCCAATGTCGCCTAGAAAAACCTGAATTGGACAATATATACATTATGACACAGTTTTAAAGTAACGTACATTTGCCCCCTCAAACAAATATGCATTATGACACAGCTTTAAAGTATAAGGCCAGATACTACTTTCCACTTGACCCTTGGTTTATTCAGACTGTTCTCACGGCAAGTATTGTGACTCAAAATACGGTTTTACTGTAACCATAAGTTGTGACTTCTCACATTAGTCCATATACACCATTGAAACAGTGAACTGACAGTAGAATGGTTAATTTCCTTACAGTTTAACCATGTTCTAAGAAATCATAATTTATTACAAACATTACAGTTTTATGTGTAAAAGGTCCTTGTGAGGAAAGGTCTAAGCTCATTGCTTTCATTGGCCTCAGCTGCAAATGTGAGTTCTGCATATTTCTGCCATTTAGATCACGTATATATTGAGAAGGACCCCGGAAAGCAAAGAATCCTTACCAGCTTCCTGTAAGTATTTCAGCCCATGTGACTTAATATCACCCAGAAACCCTCTGACAGAGAGGAGAACGGGAACTGATTGCCTGTGGCAACATTTGTTCACTTAACCACCTGACCACCAGTGTCTCTCTGCAGTACTCTTGCCTCATTCATCAAACAGATTCCGACTTTCTGAACGAGTGAAACAGAAGGTCTACGGAGGTCTGGTTTGTTCAAAGCCCTGTTTTTCCCTCTAAGCACCCCATTACCCTGTTCAATGGATCAACTGAATATTCTGTGAAAAAAACAAAGATGAAAAATAATATCTATTTTATCATGCGCAAGATGAACAAAGGCTTCAGAGTCAACCTTAATAATAGATATCCCAAATCCTGAGGCCGTTTTTTTGTGATCTTGTGTTAGTTTACTGTAGATTTAAATATAATTTCCCTCTTAAGAGAAAGAAATTTGGAAATGACATCTTACGTAGATCAGGGCAAACTTAGATTTTTGGATTCACAAAGGTGTCTGAACTCCACTAACAACAACAAATGAAACAAAAAGCATAGTATTTTCTGTGGGGATCTGCCACTAGAGGGGAATAGAGCAAATGTGAAATGGCAAGATCCTTGTGTTTACAGCTTTTTGCTGAACAGCACAGAAATGTCAGGTTTCAAAACTCCTGGGTTTTATTCAGATTCTGTAGGAGACCCATCTTGCAGCTTTCCTTGATTTTTCCTGACATGAAGCGTGCCCTTCCGCTGTCATTCTTTCCCTGAACCTGCTTCATCTCTTATTCCTAGCTTTCCCTGGCTGTCAGTTCCTTTCTGTTCCTACACTAGCCCCCATCTTTTTGTCCTTCCCCAGGTTATTCCCTGTATTGTCACCACTGCTCAGCTGCCTTTCTCTTCAATCTCTCTATCTCACTCCCCTGCATTAGGAAATCTTAAATGCAGTCGGTATGCACAATAGTGCACCATGCACGAGAGAGGCTATTTCTCTGCTGTCAGCAATTCCCACCACAGCAGCTCGTTACATCCGTAGCCAGCAACTGCAGGAGTCCTCTGCCACCTTTCAAAGCCAGAATCAAACAGTTTAACTTTCTGTCCAGGGGGCGAAAGGGAGGGAGAAGTTATGAATAATCGAGTCCTGAAGTACGTTCTGTTAAGATAATGGAACAAGCTCCAAATACGGAAAAGCTTAGCAATGATTTAAGCATCTTGGCTCCTGCAAAAGTCTACCGAACTTTATTGGCCAAATTTTTGTGTGTCACTACAGTTTTAACAACTCTGGGGGGATTTTCATGGAAAAAGAAAGTAGTGATGCTAACACATACATCCTGACTTCAAGTCGTAGGGGTATGTCTTCACGACAGGCCTCAAACAAGAAGAACACACACCGTGGTAAAAGATGTTTCCAGCATGTGTCTAGATCTCAGTGGCAGCTAACGCACATTAAGTAAGCACTTCCCCAAAATAGTGGTCAGAAGCGGACATCAGGCATGAACATTTTTAAACCTGAGCAGATTAAGTCCACGAAAAGTAGGAGGCGCTAAACTCTGCGATGAGGGAGGGGGCCAATCTGAACGGCAGGCCCTCGACCAGCTGTCACAGCTGGGGCCCATTCCTATAGGCACACGCGGTGCTTTTCGTGAAGCTTGCTACTTACTCAGACGCAGAAAAGCTGGAGCTTGACAGTGGCCCACAAACGTGTCTAATGCCGTTAGCAGATTAACAGGAAAAGGTGCACGGAACGGTGCGACGGGTCTTTGCTAAACAACGCGGGTACGCCAGGGCTCGTTCTAAGCCGGAGGTCACCCCCCACTCCCCCCTCCCCTCCGCAGCGGGGCACGGCAAGGCCCGGGAAGGACGGCGGAGGCCCAAGGCAGCCCTCTCGCTTCCCCCTCCAGCTTCCTCACTTCCCCGGGCGGAGGCTGCCACACACCGCCTGCCGACGGGGCGGCGGCGAGCGCGGGCAGGCCGTTACGCGGCGCCTCCGAGCCGCTGCCGCGGAGCAGACCTCCCCGCGCCGCCCGGCGGGAGGCAGCTCGGGGGCCGGCCCTGCCACGCCGAACCGACGGGGAGTGGGGGGGTCCTCCTCCTCACGGCGGCGCCGCGGGTGAGAGGAAAGGGCGGCGGCCGCGGCTCCCCCCCGCGCCCCGGCGCCAGGAGCCGAAGGGCAGCTGCCGCCCCAGAGGCCGCCGCCCCCCTCCCCGCCCCCCGGCGCCGGGGCGGTGCGGGCCAGTGGGGGCGGCGCCGCGGCCGTGACACGCGCGCAGCGCCGCCCAGCCGCTCGGGCGCGCGGGGGCGGAGCGCGGCGCTCCGGCGGCGGGGGCTCTTTCGGCGCGGAGCGTGTGCGCGGCGGCCCGCGGTGCTCCGCCGGCGGCAGCGCTCCGGCCGCTGGGCGAGGGAGGACGTGCCAGACTCCGGCGCCGCTTGCCGGCAACGAGGAGGAGCGGAGTGGCTAGTGAGGCGGCCGGAGGAGGAAGGGCGGGGGGAGCAGCGGCGCTCGGTCGGCCCCGCAGCGCTGCCGCCGCCGCCGCTTCCTCGCTGGGCGCGAAGCCTGCCCGGGAACCCGATCCGCTCCCGGAAACTCTCGGCTCGCCTCGCGCCGCGGCGGCGGGGTCTCAGCAGGGCTCTCCGCCCCGGCGCAGCGGGTTAGGAGGCGCGGGAGGCGGGGGGGGCAACTTCTCGCACTTCTCCGGAGGAGACTTGGGGCTGCCCCGCGCCGGGGGCGGCGGCGCCTGGGGTCCCCGCCGCCCACCGCGGCGGGAGAACTTTCCCCTCGGAGCGCGGGGCGGCGAGCGGGGCCCGGGAGCGCCGGCCGCGGCGGGAGGAGCGCGGCGGCGGCGGGGCCGGCCGAGTGGCCGCGGAGATGAAGCTGAGCCGGCAGTTCACGGTGTTCGGCAGCGCGGTCTTCTGCGTGGTGATCTTCTCCCTCTACCTGATGCTGGACCGCGGCCACTTTGACCACCCGAAGAGTCCCCGGCGGGAGGGCACCTTCCCCAAGGTGAGCGGGGCGGCGGGTGGGCGAGTGCCCGGGCCGCCGGGGCGGAGGCGGAGGGGAGGGCGGCGGTGCCGCCACCGGGCCCCCTCTCGCCGCCGAGGGTGCCGGAGCGCCGAGGCGCGGCGGCGCCGTTCTCCCCCTCCAGGCCGGCCGGGGCGGCGGCGAGGTGCCGCGGCTGCCCGGGTCTTTGGGGCGGGGGACGAGCCGTGCCGCCTCGGGGCGGCGCTGCTGCCGGCGCGGCCCGGCGCGGGGCTGCGGAGGGAGGCGGGCGCAGCCCACCCGCCCGGCACGGGGGTGGCGCGGAGGGGCGGCTGGCGGGGCGCGCTCCCCCCGGGTGGGACGGGCAGGGGGCCGCGGTGCGGCTTCACCGGCCGGTTGCCCGCTTCGGGACCGGGGGAGGCAGCAGAACGGGGAGTGGGGGGGCTTGCTCTGCGCTGTGGAAACCAGTGCTGAGGACGGGTGGGAGCTGACAGGGAAAGCTGAGAACTCGAGGGTAGACCTCGGCTGTGGCATCAACAGGTAGGTTTAGAGGAATGCCGACTTCATGCTACTGCTTTCCTTTTGCTAAGCCTTGCTTTGGAGCCGTAACTGGCTGATACCTGACTGCACCGCGTGGTTAAACGCAGCGGTTCTTTAGTTCCTCGCTTTCCCTTGTTGTCTGCGTGGGAGAGAAATTTAAAAGCTGTGTATCGCGGTAGTGTTCTAATAAGGAATGTTTAACCGTGACAAGAAAAAAGTATTTCAGAGAGCACATGGTATGCTGTACAGAATGACAGAATACTACTGTGTATAAATAGCTTTCTTTTCTTACAGTAGTAGACAAAATTATAGAAAGTAAAGTTGTAGCTTATTTATGCTTTCACTGTACTAATTTTTTGGGAAGCAAAACAAATGAAAGTGGTTTTTAGTACCACAGTGAGGCTTCAGGTGAATAGATGAACTCAGAAGGCTTATTTAAAAAGTAACAGTTCTCTCTCTGATAGAATCACTAATTTTTCATTTAATGCAAAAGTAATAGTTTATACAATTTTGTTAACGGTGAAGATAAAATCCTTGAGTTAATTGTAAAGACAGAGTGCAGATGTGTACTGCCTTTAGTTCTTCAAGTTACAGTTCAGAGGTCAGCCACTAGTTTTTGCAGGAACTAAGAGAATGGGAAAGAAGCTTTGGAGAAGAAAGCAAGACAAAGCTGGCTACAGCAGCTGTGTCTGTTCAATACATAACTCCAGCAGGCGAGTAATGCCATGTGTGACACTTGTAACAGCTAAGTACAAGTGCTGCTTTGGTGATATGGTCAGTATCTTACATGTGGAAATCACTTCATGTGTCTTTATACCACTAGTTAAGTTTAATACAGGTAAAGTATAGAACAGGAAGGTTCGTACATGAGTGGTCTTTGTTTTTTTTTTTTAGATTTTGATTTGAAATACTTGAGTGAACAGGGAGAAGATTTATTAGACATGTTTTGTATTCCATTATCAGTGTCTTGCAGTTGAAATTCCTGTCTGTATCCTACATGTAATGCTGGTCTGCTGTGTAACATGGTCTTATCTCTTGTGACCAAGTACCTTAATCTGTTGTAACACCTCTTCCTTCTACATGATCTAGTCAGCTAGAGACAAACATTTCTCCTTCCGTCCTCCTCCTTCCCCTTGATCTTCTAGAACAGTCTGTCAGTGTTTACTCTTTCTGCCTTTTCCATATATAAATTTCTTCGGGGCTGCTGACTCTTGCTGGAGAATCCTCTGCCTATCACTGTTTTGGTCGTTCCTTTAGGTGAACGGTTACCTTTTCCTTTCTTACTACTTTATCCTTTGAGGAAGTTATGGATGAAATTGATGTGATTTTGTCATTTCCTTTTGCTGCCCACAGGGTAGAAGTTTTTCACTGTGTTACAACTGGGAAACCACTGACACCTAGCAAATGCTTTCAGAAACCCTGTAATATCAGTTTAAAGTAAATGCAAAAGATGAAGAGTGGAATTGAAGCCACCAAAAATATTTGAAAGGAACAGTGTTAATCCTACCTCAGCTGACAAAAAGTTGTTTGTGTTAGTGCAGTGTTGCCAGAACTCAGTGTACCGTAAGTGAAACTAGTCACAAATGTAAAAACTTTAAGCTGTTTTTGTTTGTGAAAAGCTATGGCAGCAGTAGATTGTAGATTTAAGAAGGTGTTCTCTTTCCTGATGGTAAAGGTCAGAATCTTTTTTTGCTTAGAAAAAGGAATTGGGAGTTTTTTTCATGAATTCTTTGATTGATTCACTTCATACCTCTTTCTGTTCTGACAACGTTCTAGTTTTTCAGCTTTGCTGTTCCTCTCTGCAGTTCTGGTAACAATGTATGTCAACTTTTGTGTCCTGGAAGTTGCATATTGTTTAGTTTGTTCCTGACCTACGTGGCTTACAGTAGGAGCTTCAGAGGAGAGAAGTGGGTACTTCTGGAAGCGGTTTCCTGTTTAGTTTATAAGCACTTGTCTGTCTAGGCTTTTTTTTTTTAATTTCTGCCAGGATTAGAACTGGTTATCAGCTGGAAGTGCTTGTTGGTCTGCATTCACTTCAAGTGTCATGGTACCTAATACCAGTAGTGAAATAAATGGTTAGGATTGCTGCTCCACTTTTATTTCCAATTTTTCTTCCAGACAAGGTGCCTTCTCTTTGCATGGTCTTGGGGTAGTTTGTGTCAGACTCAGTTTTGTGAACCTATCTCCTTCCAGGCTTTTCTGCCAGCGGAGTCAAGAGTTGTCCTTCCAGAGCTTACTTTTCCATTTGAGAGTTCAGGTAGTTGTTCAAGGATGCCAACAGAAATGTCTTGCAGAAATAATTTTTGGACAATATCTCCCAAGATGAGTGAATATCTATAGGCAGATGCCTTTACGTACTCTCTAACCAAGGATGTGTAAATGCCGTTCACTTGTGTGCTGAACAGCACTTGTGGTCAGGCTTGGGAGGCAGTGGTGACGTTATGTCTTTTTAGGTGCTGGGTTTGCAAAAGCTGGCATCAGTAGTCAGTTTTACAGGGAATGCTCTCCACACCTATTCATGGTAAAGGGGCATCGTGGCAACTACATATAGAACTTGAGCTAGAATGATTTATAGCCTTGTCATAATTGGTGGTGCCTTTAAATTGTAATATCAGAAGGTCTGTATGTTGCCAGAAAACTGAAGTCCCTGTTAATTTTGGAAAGATAAGGTACCTATAATACACATGGAGATCAAGACTTACTGGCCTCTCCTTTGTAATTCCTGCATATATCTTTATGGATCCCTGCCTGGTTGTCAGGTGTATGTTATTCTTACAATGGCCATATCACAAGCTCTGTCTTTCTCCCTGAGCCTGTTCCTAGTCATAGGATGCTCCTGTCTGAGGATCCACCTCCGGATACGGTGTGTCCTAGTGTCCTGTCTCAGACTAGGCACAATGACTAGGCACAGAGACCAGCCCAAGGTGGAGGAATAGCCTTAGCTGCATTTTTAGGTTATTATTGTGTTAGTTGTCACTACAGATCATCGTGTAAGAGTCTTCTAGTGGAATATAGTGTAAAAATGGTCGAATATATTGTTTTTGTCTGTAATTACACAGAATTCTCTGAGAAATCTTATGTGACTGTACAGTGAAGGGAGGTTCAGCGTGGTGGTTATTCCTGTGCCATCTCTTGTGTAGTGGGTGTCGGGTGCAAGTGATTTGTGGGCTAAATTGATAACTAGTGAATGAAAATGACATTCAAGTAGAGTCTAAAGTGGAGTAAGTCCATAAGCGGCATATCTTGAAGAACCTGTGTTACTGTATACAGATGAATACCAAATACTGATAAGCCCATATTAATCTATTCTGTATTTTGGACCCAAATAGGAAAAAAAACCCCAACGTTAGCCTAACATGGCTTGTTTTCTCAACTGACTTTACCTTGACTTAGAACAGATCCACAAAAGCTGTTTATTTACAGAAGCTTGTGCAATATTTCTTTTGATTCTCAGTTTTGTTAGATTCACACCTAAACATGCATGGCACACATTAAAAATCCAATTTAAAGCAAAAAGTAGAGGATTTATTTGTAAGAGTATCTTGCTTCAGAAATGTATGGCCTTTGTGTAGTCTTCACATGAAAGTTCATTTTTTAGTGAATTTTATCCCTGAGCAAGGCAAAAGAGCAACATAACGCAGCATCCTCTGTCACTGCCTGATAGGTGATGCTTTGGACATGAGTTTTTTCTTCTAACCACTTTCACACAGCTTGCTTTGGCTTTTATGGGACATCTCCCCACTGTGTGCAGGTTGTTTCTGGAAATGTATTTTTAAAACTCAAGTCTGCTGTAATTCCAGTTGATAACTGGAATGACACCGAGCGGTTGCTCCTTCTTATCTTTTGTCTTTCCCTTTAAACTTTATTAAAAGGCAAAGCACAAACATACAGCAACTTCCATCCTTACTGTTTTCTTTTGTCTAAACAAATAGTTATTTGAATAAGATCTCTCTCTTTACCCC
>VFFE01007247.1:1759488-1788213 GCA_008921705.1 Burhinus oedicnemus
TCCCCCTCCCCCCTGCCCTTTTGACCACAGCTATTTGAAGCTTACTCTGGTCTTCTCACGTGTGTTAACTGCTTTTTATGGGCTCACTAGTTGCATTGCATTGAGCAGAGGTGATCAAGTACAGTTCCTCTAAAAGCAGTTGGCTTGTTCTTTTGTGTCCAGTGTACTCCCATCATTCCAGCAGAACATCAAGCGGCCTGGCTGTTGGTGGCACTGCTAAAGCTCCTTTACTGGAATCATACTTTCAAGGCATCTACACAATGCATCAAATACGTCTCTGAACAAATGGCTCAAGCGGTGATTGTTGCATTATGGAGTGTTATTTCGTCTGAGCTTGCCAATAATTTGATAGTAGTACCGCCTGGCCAAAACATGAATCACAGTAGGGTGGAGCAGTAGTAGTAAGAAATTAAGACCAAATACATGGCAGAAACACCAGCAGTTCTTGAATGTCTGTGTTGAACAAAGGTGCCTTGTGAACTTTACTCTGGAGTACTGCTGAGGTAGTACTTCCCCTGCTGTAAGGAAGCGCTACCTTCGGTCAGCCCTGAGTCTCTATTAGGTGACTGTAACTGCAGCGTATCAGCTCATGCTCGGTGGTTACCATGCCCCAGTTCTGTGCAGTGCAAACCTTAGCTCCCTCCAGCGTCGGCAAGTTCGTACGCTTCCTGTTCTGAAATAGTTCCTGATACGCTATAAAGACCTTTTCCGGCTAGAGTTTTGCTAGGTGCCTTCCTGTAGTGAAGTAGCTGAAATCAGTGGCTTACGTGGACTATAAATACACAGGTTTTGTTGCTGCATGTTCTTAGTAATCAGTGTATTTTTATGAGCTCGTTTGGGAGCTTTCAGACCTATGTTGTATAACAAGGAACACAGAAGTATTGGAAGCAGCACGATCAGGTATTTAGGAAACGGTTTTTTATTCTAAAATGTGAATAGCGGCAATTAAGGTTGTACGTAATTTTTAAGTTGTCATTTTCTGACTACTGAAAAATTATGGGCACAGTAACTTTCTTATGAGTTTCACATCAGAAGATTGAATGTTGAGTGAAGAAATCCACAGAAGGAATAATTTTCCTGGATTTGAAACATGTTGACTTATTTTAAAAAAACCAACAAACAAAACGCTATTAACAACACCTAGTAAGTTCACAATCTAAAAGCCTTTGAGTGTCACGGGAATGATCTTGAGTGTAAGGTAACAAAAACTTAGGATTTCTTCTGCTGAGCTTCTAGTATATTTGTAAAGGAGGAGGGGCTGTCTTTGTGAACATAATTACAGGTCAGTAACAATTCTTTGTACTTCCTGATGTTCACAGAGTGTATTTGTCTTCATTGGTTGCACATTTTGTGTAAAGTTTTGACGAAGCAGCAGTCAAGCAGATGCTAATAGCCTCCTTCAATTACAGTTTTTAAATCTAATGCAAAATGTTAAGCGAAATGTATTTTTCAGAAAAGTAGTAACACCACCTATAAATGAGCACTTCCTTCTGCTACGTAGAGCGGATGCCTAACTTAAACTGTATAAACTAAATGGAGAGAGTTTCCTACTTTGCTTTTACTTGACCTTTTCTTTGTCTGAGACATGATTTTGTTATTTTAAGTTTTGACTTGTTCAAATAAAAATAAACATTATTAAAATGCTCATACCCTTAATACCATGTAAACTGTGCTTCAGTTTTGTATGGCTAGCGATTTAAATAAAGATTAAGTACAGGGCAGGGAGGGGAATCACAAAGGAAATGAACCTGAAACATATCAGCTGGAGTAGTAGTGAAGATTTTTCAGATTAATTGACTTTAAATGGGGAATATTTCTAGGTTTGGCTCCCTCTGCTTTTCCTTCCTCCTTTCTTTCAGATCAGTGATGATGGTGTCAAATTAGTCCCTAACAGCATGCTTGATTTTTATCTCAGTACATCACATGAAACTTAAGTCTAGGATAATAGTACATTAAACACTCCTGTTATTGCTGCGTCTGTTAAAACAGAATGTGGAAGTCCATCAGCTTCTTAGAATTTATTTGTCAGGCTGCTGCATCTTTGGAATAGAACTTTCTAATTTTTTAAGAGAACAGACTTTTGTTTTGTAGTTCAGTTAATCCAGAAGAATTCCAGTGTTTTCATAAAGTGAGCTTGTTTTGAATGGTAGTTTAAAGGTAGGAAACTATTAACAAGGTTACTTATGTAATTTTCATCATCACAAATGCACATAAGCCTTCTGCTCGATTAATAAAGGCTTTAAACCTTGGCTTGTCCTTTTACCCATCCATTGTATGCTTGGTTTTTTGTTCTGTGTCCTACCTTGCAATGTGAATACGTGCTGAAACAGTGTGTTTGAATATTAAGCTTTGATGCTACATCAGGTTTCATTTTTAACTTTTACCTGCTTACTTTTTCTGTACAGGAGCTGACCCTTTAATTCTACATTTAGTATGTTCTGTTCACTGTACAGTGCTCTAGCAGTGAACAGAGAATGCTTTCTGGTCTTATCATCTTGGTATGCTGTCATCAGATCAGAGGTTTATATCAAGATTTTAGCTGAGTTACTATGTGATTTGTGAAGATGTACCTGGAAATAGTTATTGACAAGACTGGTGCAAAAAACTATTACGATGACTGCCATTTGGTGCAGCCAGAAAATGAGACTTGAGTCCAGTTTCCTCACTGCTTACTGCAGTAAATCTGGATAGGCGGCTATCTTGACTTGAATTCCACATCTCCTGGAGAGCTCTGGTCATTGCAGTACTCTGCTTTCTTCACCACAGCTCACCCGGTGCACCAGAGCCTCTTATGCAGGACACTGCCAACTCCTTTGTGGTCTCTTGCTTGCTCGTGTGGGTGAGATGGAGAATGGGCTCTGGCTGGTTTTGAACCAAGCACTTGGTGGTTGCTGGCTGAGTCTGGATACAAGTAATCAAGTTCCAGCTGACCTAACCACAAAAGTCTCTAATGTGGATTTCTTCTCTGCCTGCCTGTTTCTATGAGATTTCCTCAGCTGTGGGCCTGTTGTACTTCCACTTCAAGTATTTGAGCTAGCCATCTTTTTCATGATGAAATGGTCATTAGTGGCCCATTGAAAGAGACTGCATTTAGAGAAGGAGCAAATGTTCACTGAGGAAATGAAAGTTGCAACTAATATCCTTTCCGCAGTGTACCAATGCTTAGATGGGAGAAACTGTCTGTTCTCCACTTCCCCAGAATAAAGTAGCTTGACCTTTCATTGTCTTACTGGACTTCCTTCCTTGTGCTGGGTGGCAGTACACTCCTTTCTGCAACACATCAGACTGGTGTCAGAAGCAAACAGAGAAGGACAAGCAGAGGGCAGTGGGAAAGCAGACTGCTTTGGAGTATTTGGGGCATGAAAACTGCTGGAGGGTTCAGACTGACTGAAGCGTGAGGAGCTGTTCACGTAGCTGGTTCATGTGATGGTAGTGTCAGGTTGCTCAATGCAGCGAGCAGGTTTTGGACAATTTTTGTTCCAAATGGGAGGAGGGTGTGCTGAGCTGTTCTGTCCTCCCATGGGCAGATTTTGTTGGTTAAGTCCAACCCTATGTAACCATGGGGATGGTGAACAGATTTGCTGCTCATGTGATGCCCTTTTTCTAGTAATGCAGCTGTACCTACTTTAAGTACTGTTGGATTTGTAGACACTTTGCACTTCTTGTAGAAATAGTTGCTTTGCTATGGAGTAACAGCAGGATTGCCTGTCTTGCTTTTTAATGAAATCTTTATTTGCACAATTGTATCAATATATAAAGGCAGAGAGAAATGAAAGACGTTTACACCAAAGTTGTTATAAACTTAACTGCCTGTGTAGGCCAGGTGATTCACATAACTTTACATTGCATTTCCTTGTGTGAAAACAAGTATGTAGATTAACAGAGCATCCTTTAACAATGTTCATTTGGATTAAGACGTACTCATCTGGACAGCATACCTCCAATTTTGTGTGCAGTTAGGCAGGGTTCAAAGTCTTGAATCAGGATTGCTTCTTTTCTGAGAAGACTTGATGCTGTGAAGTCAGGGGGAGATCTGCTGACATCTATGAATTGTGCAGCTACCCAAATTTTGCTATCCACAAAGCCATGTAGATCAAAAAATTTCAGGCAGAATTGGTTAAGCTAAAATTGGTGTATCTCTGTTCAGATTTAACACCCTACCCCCTGCCAAATGTGTGAAAAATTTTCAAACTTATTTTAAAACAAAATACATTTAGAGTACGATTTTTGTAATGGAGAGGACCTGTGTGTTTTATTTTTAATTAGATGTATTTAATGCCCCCTGTAACATTCTTCTAATGTTTTACTAGTAAATCAACATCTGTTATTAGCAATCAATAAGATGAAACTGTTTTAGAGTAACTTTACTGTTTTATACTGTTTGGCCTTGACATTTGAAGTTGGGCAGTGTAAGTTGATTGCCTTCCTCTAAAAATGCTGAGACAATTTCATTTATTTTCGTATGTTAATTTTATTGTCTTGAAGAGCTGCAGTATTTTCCATGTTTAGCTCACACTTTAAAATAATTTCACTATTGAATACTATGTTCTAAGCATTGTCTACTCCTATGTACTTAAAATTAGTCAGGAGAAAAGGTGAAAACAGATCTAGCTTTTGCATAGTTTGGATCCATGTGAAATCTTCAACTTGAGAATGGATTCCTCACATGAACTGTTTTCATACTAAGTGAAAACTGGGATCCATTTCTAGTTTGTGACACTGTTTCTTAAAGGTAACTCTCATGGCGGATGCTTTTCACAACACAAATGGAAAATATTTTTAAACTCTCAAACGATTTGGTTCCTTATCAGTTTTAACTTGGGTACTGCATGAGGTCATAGTTACATGTCCTTAACTGTAGCTTTTTATTTCAATTTTGCGTTCAAGCTGACTTAATACATGGCATGCTTAAATGCAGTAGAAGAGAGGCAGGATGCATCTCGTAGTTTTCAGAAAAGAAAGCAGGATTGTCTTTATTGATGTCCTCTGTTAAATTCCCCAATGGGAGATCTTTGTTTAGGATTTCTTTCTCCAAATAACAGAATATCTACCTCCAAAGTTAAAGTAACATACTTTAACAGACTTCTGAAAATCCCTGCTCTTCAGAGTCCTAGGTAGGCTTGAACCCTCCAGCTTGAAAACAGATTATTACTGGAAGTATATAGCAACATATAAAATCATTGTTTTTTGAAGATGATCAGGGAACAAATTACTATTTCTCCTGACACAGGAAGCAGGGAACTTATTTTACAAAGAACAGTGTTTTGTCACGTATAAACAGTAAAATGGTGGAACTTGTTGTTGTAGATATTTGAAAGTTCAAAGTATAATAAGTTAAATGAAAAGTCCGTCTTAGAGATATGAAACATGACACGACCTCCAAATAGGAAGTTAATATCTGACTGCTAGAGGTTGGTGGTATATGCCAGTGGAAGGATCAGTCTAAATGTGTATTTGGTGTTTTTTTTAATGTTGTGGGTTTTTTTGTGTGTCTGTTGTTGGTCAGTGCTGGAGAGACTATAATTGGCTAGATGACATAAGACAGATTGGTGATGTAATCTATCACCAGGGTAGTTGACAGGCTATTGCTAAGCGATATAAAATTCTTATGTGAATGAGAATGTAAATTTTAAAGTTGTCTGATTTTACAGTTGTAGAGGTAGTGTATGTAGTGGTGGGATAGGTGTGAACAACATTTTAACTGCTTACACACTTGGTAACTTTGAATTATAGTCATGTGCAGTGAAGCACGTAATAATTTGCATAGATGGCAGCTGTACTTTAGCTTCTTAGGAATCTAAAGATCAGAGCCGATGTTGGGCAGCCTGTAAAGCCCCAGTCATTTATATATGTTATTTTTAGAGTGAGTGTTGTAATGAGCTATTGGTTTTCTGAGTAGAGAAACCTTTCTTTTAAAATGTCACAGACATTGAAAGGGAAAATACTAATTTTAGACAGAAATGTGTATATGCTATCTTCAATGTAGCATTTGAAAGATTTCAGTCTGGTTGTTATTTTTTCTGTGCCACCAGGGGGCATGGGACAACAGTTTTTTTTCTTCTCCAGCATCGCATCATCTGCATATTGATTTCTTGTTGTTTTCAATTTATCTGTTTTACAAGTTTGTAGTATTTGTCTTTAAACTGTTGAGATTCTAGGATGTTGGCCCTACATCTCAATTAGCTTAATCTGGATCTGTTGTCAAAATATATTTTTTTTGTCTTTTGGGAAGCAATAACAGTTTGTCCATGTTGCATTTTAAAACCTGTTATTGTTTTCAGGGTTTATAAATCTAAGGGAAAAAAAAATGAAGCAGTGGGTCAGCACTTTACATAGCTCAGAAAATGAGGGGACACACTTACCAACAGGTTAAAAATAATACTAAAACATGTATTCTGCAGAATTACAAGGAAGTTCCATAAAGATAGAGTTCTAGGAATAATGATTTAATAGAACCCAAAAGGCTGATTGATATCTCTTGGTAAGAGGTGTTTTTTTTAATTCCTGCAGACTTCTCAAAGTGTACAGAATTTAAAAGAAAGTATACATCACAATTTAGAAAGGAGGCTTAATCCTTTGCAAACTACAGCCTAACTATAGAAGTTGGAATTAACTTAGCATTTGAGGAAAGCACTTTGTCACTTAAAAGGAAAATACAAAGACCTCAAGTGAATTATTGTCAAAGGGGAAAGAGGTATCACGTACAGATGTTGTTTCTAATATTATTTTATATTACTGAGAAAGTAAGTCATTGGTGCTAGGAAAAAGTTTTATTTGTCATTAAAGTCATAGGTCGCAGAGTAGCTGTCTACTGAATCGATGTTATTTGTATTGAATGTAACAAGTGAAATGTAAATGCCTGAATCTGCAGTGGGTTTTGTTGTAATGACAGCTGCTTGAAAAGAATTTAATCATACATTGTATACTTTGGGATCTGACCACAACGTTAATAACAGGAAGTGACTGGCTTTTTGTTCTGTATCTTTTCTTATTGTTGTTAGGTTGAAGTCAGTCTGAGGAAAGAAAGACATTACTGTTAAGACTAACTATCCCTAAAAACATGCTAAATAATTTGACCTTTTGTGATTCTGTAAAAGCTAACACATTCATGCCTGAAAAAGCATACCTCAAATCATTTGGAAGGAGTGGCTAGTACATGAGAGGGCAGTAGCATTCCCAGGTATCCGGTTCTGCTATGCTCCCTCCTGTATTCCAGCAATGCAGTGATTAGATGCTGTTAAATTGCTTTGTGGTATCTGTCTCTCCTTCCAAGTTGCTTTGGGAGATACTTTGACTTTCAGTTCACACTGATGTTATTCCATATCCTCCTTCTTGTGGCGTGCACTGGAATCATCTACAAATTCATGTTTGGCAACTGAATGGTACCTTCTGACTGAAACTGCTATCAGTTATCTTGATGTTTTTAATGGTCCAATTATACAGATTATTACTGTGATCATGATGTTAAGGGATCTTTTACCCCCATTAAATGCTTTTGTTCATTTGTCTCTAAATTTCACTGAAAATAAGAAACTGTATTTTTTGAAATACTATTTTACATGTACAGGAAAAACCTAAAATGTATACATCCTGTTAATCCCATCATGATGTGACTGCCTTCTAAAAAGTGGTTTTTCTCTTTGATGTTATGATAAATGGAAAGATCAGATTTTTGCAAATCTATGACAGACCTGAAAAAAGTTGAAGTTTGCGTAATTGGTACTTGAAACAGTGTGACCTTTTGAGAATATCTTTGTATCACTGATCGATCACATGTTGTGCTGCAAATTCAAGTTCATAGGGAAAATGTAACTTTTGCTCTTTTCCGTTATTCTTAGAGGAGGTGGTTTTGTATGTTGGTTCAATTTCTTACTAGTTTGTTTTTACATAAAATGTAGAATAAAGATTTGATTTTTTTGTGTGATCATATACTATTGTGAAATTATACATTTTTTCTTAAATTCTGTCAAGAATTGGTCTGAGAAATAATTAAAATGTACTTTTTTTTTTTACAGGGCCAGCTCTCAATATTGCAAGAAAAAATAGATCATTTAGAACGCTTGTTGGCAGAAAATAATGAGATTATTTCAAACATACGAGATTCTGTGATCAATCTGAGTGAATCAGTAAAGGATGGTCAAAAAAATGGAGAGGCTATAAACTTCAGTCAAGGATCTGTCTCTGAGCTCTTTCCTTCTGCTTCAGTTTTGGTTGCAGTTAACTCTGAGGATTGTTTGTTTGCTTCAAAAAGTGGAAGTCATGGTTCAGGTGTACAGGTAAGCAGTATGTCTTTCTCACTTATTCTGCTAGATGCTAGCTGTCATTACCTTTTAATTCTGAAAATGACTAATTACTAGTAAAAGCTTGGTACTAAGCTCCTAATCTAATACATAACAGAATTATTCAAGTGACTGTTGTGTTTAACAGATGTTATGAAACTGTTCCTTTTTACCTTTTTTAAACTGTCTAGAAATTGATTAGTGATTATGAAGAGCCAATGTTTCAGAAAGCTTAAAAGTTCTTAAAAAAAAAAAAAAACACCCCTAAACAAAACCCAGTGATTATACTGTGATTATTGTCCAGTACTATCAGAAGTTCTTTGGAAGTAATTTATTTGAGAGTCTCTTTCAGTTTCCCCAAATTCTTCTAAAATTGATGATAAATAAACTGGAAATAGAGGATAGTCTTGATTTAAATCAGGTTTTACATTTTAGGGATATATGTGTAGGTGAGTCTTGATGGGGGAGGTAAAGAATGTTCAAGAGCTACTAGTATTTAAAAAAAAAATAATCTCAGGTACTGTGTTCCCTTTTGAATGCCATTTCTGTATTTCAGCATTCTTGTGTGTCTCCGGTTTGTATAGGCACTTTGATCAGAAAGGAGGAACATATACCATGTTGACTGGTTGGCATGAGCTGGGGAGGTTGAAGTTTTTAAAGTCAAACACTTCAAGTTGAATTTATTTTGCTTTCTGGTGATGCTTGTGAGTTCATGGACTCTTATATATTCAGTTTTAATGGAGTGTTTCAGGAGCACTGAGAATACTGTGTGAAGTTTGTGATCTGTACTGTTTTTGGGAGTCTTGTGGGAGTACTATAAATATTCATAGTACTCTAAAGCAAAGATTAAATTTTGAAGTCCATCTTTCTCATTCTAGAAGTGAAAGTATTTCCATTGCAGAAGAAAGACAGTGGACTTAAGATGAATAAGTACACGTATTAGAACAATTGTAACCTCTGATGTATCATTCATAATGCCTTTAAGCTCTTGAGTGTAGGCAACACTTTAATATGTCTTTTACAAAGAAAGTAGGGGTTTTTTAAAGGCAATATCTGACTGTTCATGTTTCTAATATACATTAAGACTTCTGTGCAGAAAAGTAAAGCGTGTGGACCTATCGTTACATGTTTTCAAGTTACTGGATTGTTAACAAGTCATTCCTTGTACAGTCTGTTACCATATTAAGTCATGTGCTTTTTAGGCGCATTAGAAATAAGTTATAGTAAATGTGTATTGTGAATTTTGAGGTAAAATGTTGACTTAAATTCTTGGACATGTTAACCTGTTACAAATGGAAGGTAAAACATGTTTGCTTAAACTGTTCTCATGTTTTGCTTCACATTTGCAGGATGTCGGAACATGTATCTACTATCAGCTAATGTGCCTGTCTACCTAATGGTAGGCTGTAGTAGCTAAACTGCTTTTTAATAATTTCCTTTACTTTTACAGTTATATGCATGTATTTAAGTAGCAAATATAGGAGGGAATATTCTTACTGTTCCCCTACTCACACTTTCTTTCCTTGCCTTGCCTAGGGAGGGAGGGCTTTAATGTTCTTCGTGTCATTGTGTTAGTTAGTACCTTGTACTCAGCAGGTTATCCGCCATCGTCATTAAGTCACTTTAACACTGCTTCTCTGTACAGTTTCTTATCCTGTGAGTCTGACCCACATTTCAGTTATGGAATCTAAGACCTTGACTTTAGCAGAATTCCTGTAATACCACATTAACAAGCTGATCTAAATTACTGTATTTGAATACAGTTTTAGTATTTAATAATTTGCCAAGCGTGAGGTATCCTGCAAGCTCAGTTAATTGATTTTCTTCTAGATTTTTTTTATAAAGACTAAGAAATTCTGAGTAGATTATTTGGAGCATTTTTTTAATTATATTTTAAATTCTAAAACAGCTTGTAAGTGTTAATGTTTATAAACAGCAGGTGATTAACTTAAACATACAGATTTGGACATTACTTTTTCCAGGTTTGTCTTTTAAGTGGATGTATGACAATGAAATGAGAGACTAGAAAGAAGTAAGAGCTCATATAGGTGAGATATAGCGTTTGGATAAAAATCACTTTAGAGAATGAAGGCAAAAGAGGCTTCATTGAATAAATTATGGGAGCTCATTGTAGTCTCCCATATTAAAGAAACCATTATAAGAATGCATTCAAATATGGATTAAAAACCTTTGTGGTATTTCAGTGAGAAATATTACTAGAACTTGCTACTCAGAGAGATGTATTTTCTTTGCATAAATCGGACAAAGCAAGTTACTAATAATACGAGACTCAAAAGATTCTTGGATAGGATAGCTAAAGGATTTTTTTCATGGAGGAATTGTAAATCAAAAAATTGTATTCTTTGTTACTTGTGGTGTTTGTAAGTAGGTAGAAAACTGCAATAGGTATTTGTGCACACTGATAATTTTCCCCCAAGCCTTCTCGAGGCTAAATAGTTCTAGCTCTCTCAGCCTTTCCTCCTAGCAGATCTGCTCCAGTCCCTTCATCATCTTGCTGGCCCTCTGCTGGACTCTCTCCAGTGTGTCCATGTCTCTCTTGTACTGGGGAGCTCGGAACTGAACACAGTACTCCAGGTGTGGCCTCACCAGTGCTCAGTAGAGGGGAAGGGTCACCTCCCTTGACCTGCTGGCAAAACTCCTCCTTAATGCAGCCCAGGATGCCATTGGCCTTCTTTGGTGCAAGGGCATATTGCTGTCTTGTGTTCAATTTGATGTCCACCAGGATCCCCAGGTCACTTTCTGCAAAGCTGCCTTCCAGCTGGGCTACCCGCAGCATGTACTGATATCTGGGGTTGTTCCTCCCCAAGTGCAGGACTTTGCACTTCCTCTTATTGAACTGCATGAGGTTCCTGTCAGCCCATTTCTCCAGCCTGTCGAGATCCCTCTGGATGGCAGTACGACCCTCTGATGCATCAATCACTCCTCCCAGTTAGGTGTCATCTACAAATTTACTGAGGGTGCACTCTGCTCCATCATCCAAATCATTAATGAAGATGTTAAGCAGGATGGGACCTAGTAGTGACCCCTGAATACACTGGTTACTGGCTTCCAGCTAGACTTCGTGCCACTCACTGATCACCGCCCTCTGGGCCTGGCTGTTCAGCTGGTTTTTGGTCCATCTCACTGTCTGCTCATCCAGCCCGTACATCAACAGCTTCTCTATGAGGATGTTACAGGAGGCAGTGCCAAAAGCCTTACAGAAGTTGAGGTAGATAACACCCACTGCTCTTCCCTCATTTAGCAGGCCAGTCATTTCATTTTAGAATTTTCTCAAGTTGGTCAAGCACAACTTGCCCTTAGTGAATCCATGCTGACTACTCCTGTTGACTTTCTTGTCCTTCATGTGCCTGGAAATGGTTTCCAGGATTAGCTGTTCCATTGCCTTTCCAGGGATCAAGATGAGGCTGAGCAGCCTGTAGTTCCCTGAGTCCTCCTTCTTGCTGTTCTTGAAGATAGGAGTGATATTGCTTTCCTCCAGACCTTGGGCGCTTCTCCTAACCACCATGATTGTTCAATGGTTCTTGTGAGTCGCCTTGCAGTGACATCAGCCAGCTCCCTCGGTACTTGTGGGTGCTTCCCACCAGGGCCCATGGACTTATTTATGTTTAGTTTGTGTAAGTATTCCCTGACCTGGCCCTTTTCCACCAAGGGCACGTTACTTGTTCCAGAACTTTCCCCTGGTCTCTGGGACCTGGGATTCATGAAGGCCAGTCTTGCTAGTTAAGACTGAAGCAAGGAAGATATTCAGTACCTCAGCCTTTTCCATGTCCTGTGTCACTGGCCCCCTTGTCTCATTCAGTAGCAGGCCTTAGCCTTTCCTTTGTCACCTGTGTACTTACAGAAGCCCTTCCTGTTGCCTCTGACATTCCTGGCCGGATTCAATTCTGTTTGGGATTTAGCTTTTCTAACTTCATCTCTGGATGCTGGGATGATGTTTCTATATTCCTCCCTAACTTCATCTCTGGATGCTGGGATGATGTTTCTGTATTCCTCCCAAATTACCTGTCTCTGCTGCTACCCTCTCTATGCTTCCTTTTTGTGTTTGAGTTTTGCCAGAAGCTCCTTGTTCATCCATGCAGGCCTCCTGGTGTTTTTGCCTGGCTTCCTACTTGTTGGGATAGACTTCTCTTGAGCTTGGATGAGGTGATCCTTGAATACTAACCAGTTTTCTTGGCGCCTTTTCCCTCCAGGGTCTTATCCTGTGAGATCCGTCCAAGCAAAGAGACCAAAGTCTGTTCTTCTGAAGTCCAGTGATGTGATCTTGCTTTTTGCCCTCCTCTCTCCTCTCAGGGTCCTGAATTCTACCATCTCATGGTACTGCAGCCAAGGCTACCTTTGACCTTCATAGCCCCAACAAGCCCCTCATCACTGGCAAGTACGAGGTCCAGCAGAGCACCTCTCCTCACTGGCTTCTCTATCACTTGGGCTAGGAATTTCATTGATGCACTCAAGGAACTTCCTGGATTGCTTATGTCCTGCTGTGTTGTCCCTCCAGCAGACATCAGGGTGATTCAAATTCTCCATGAGGACTAGGTCCTGCAAATGCGAAGCTGTGCCTGTCTGTCTGTGGAGGGCCTCATCCACTTGTTGTTCCTGCTCAGGTGGCCTATAGCAGACACTCACTACAATGTCACCCATGTTGGTCTGCTTTTTAGTCCTTGCCCATAAGCTCTCAGTTGGCTTCTTCATCCATCTGCAGGCAGAGCTCCATGCGCACCAGCTGCTTTCTCGTATAAAGGCCAAATCTCCCTCCTTGTTTTCCTGGCCTGTCTTTCCTTAAGATCTTATATCTTGTATCCCTCCATTTACAGTGATTAGTCATCCTACCATGTCTCCACGATCCTGACAAGATCATAGGCTTGCAAGTGCACACAGATCTCTAACTCATCATGTTTATTCCCCATGGTGCATGCGTTAGTGTACTTGAGACGCACCTCAGCGTGCTGATTTCCCAGAAGGGGTTCTGGGCATTTCTCTGTAATTGTGCCTTATAGGCACTTCCTTGCTTACATACAAATGCTGGAGGGGACCCTGCTTAAGACCTGTTTTGTTGGGTTTTTTATTTTTTTTTTTTAAACCCTTTCATGTCACATCAATCCTGGCCATCACTCCCTCACAGGCCTGCTGATAACTCTGTTCTTCCCTCTTTATTCCTAGTTAAAAGCTCTCCTTAACAGGTCAGCCATCCTTGTGGCAAAGATACCTCTGCCCCGCTTGGTGAATTGGATCATGTCTCTCCTAAGCAGACACTGATCTGCAAACAGGGTCCCGTGGTCATAGAACCCCACAACCTGTTGCCAGCTCCGAGGCCAATTATTGACCTGTACTATCAGTGTCCTCCTCTGACACCCCTGCCTCTCACTGGTAGGATTGAAGAGGACACCACCTGGGCCTCCATGACCTTGATTACTACCCCCAGAGCCCTGTAGTCACTTTTGATGCAGTCTGGGTTGCCTCTGGCAATATCAGTGGTACCCACATGGAAGAACAAGAAGGGTTAGTTAGTCATCAAGTTGAACAAGCTTCAACAGTTCCTCTACAACATCCTGGATCTGGACCCCTGGCAGGCAGCAAACCTCCCTAGAAGATGGGTCGGGTCATTGAGCCGACTGTTGATTAAGATTCCAAGAGCTGTTTCCTGAACTGCAGTTTCCAGCTCTTGAGCTCATAATCATGGGAGCATGGTTTGGGATAACTGTAAGATAATAGATGTTAGGAAAAAATTATGTATGTTATGGACTGTAAAAATTGGTATCTTGCAGACCGCAGAAAGTTGCTTGTGAAATTCAGGCTCTGTGCATGAGAGAAATTCTTTTGACACTTCAACCATGAAAACATACTTGTTTAAAAAGCAGCAATTCCTGGAATTGCCTACAGTCCTATGAGTGTATCAGTCTTAAGGTCATGCATTGGTAACTGGCAAATTTACAGAAGGTTGCATTTCACAGAAGAATTACAGTTCCTCAGAATCAAATGTTAGAAAGTATGGTATTAGGCTAATTTCAGTGTAAGCCTTATTTGGTCCCTTCAAGTAAGCCTTACAGAATGCTTATATCTACATGTATTGCACCTGTATTTTCCGTTAAGCCATGTTGTCTAAAGGTGGAAGCGATCCTGGTGCAGCAGTGATGTGACAAGAAGATCTCATACAGGCCATAGACATCTAGTATACGGACATGGTAGGCCCAGCTGAGGTTCTGCTAGTTCTGGGATTAGAGTGTCTTGTATTTCCATCTAACATTACTTACTTCTCTTTGTATCTTAAGCTAAAGGCCTGTGGTGGGTTGACCTTGGCTGACTGCTGGACGCCGACACAACCAAGGTCAACCCACTGCAGTCCTTTTTGGTATCCAACCTGGGGCTTTAGGAGTGAGAGATAAGGACAGTAATTGGGAGTGGTAATGGCCAAAATTTGGATTGGACATTGCCAGAGTGAAATAACTGTGGGGATTCTTTTGTTGGAATGAGGTAAAGGGACAAGGTGTGGTTTTATCATATGTGTTAAATTTCCACTTTTTCAGTGTTATGTCATTTTGATTTTAGTAGTAGATTTGATTTGATTAGTTTGATTTGTAGACATAATCAAGTTTGTGAAGGGCATGTGATACATATTTTATCAACTGTTCTTAAATATATGTTTCACAGAGGGGAAGGTAGAATGTACTGGATGTGGGTGCCCAGGTGTTGGCAGTGGGGGGCTCCAGAGGTGGGATCTCTGAGGAGAGGCCAGTGTTGCCCCATGCTGGACACAGCTGTTCCAGCCAGCTACAACACAGACCCACTGCAGGATACAGCTGAGCCCTCCGTCAGCAAGGGTGATGTCATCTCTGGGAGAGTGTGTTTAAGAAGGGGGAAAATGCTGCATGGCAGTGAGGTATAAGGAAAAAAGTGGGTGAACACCAAGGTCATTGAAGAAGGAAGGGTATAAGGTGCTCCAGCCGCTGGAGCATGTGGGGGAGACCACTGTGGAGCAAGTATTACCATGCAGCCTGTGGAGGACCCTGTGCCAGAGCAGGTGGGTATTTTCAGAAGGAACAGTGGCCTGTGAGGAATCTATACTGGAGGAGTTCCTGAAGGACTGTAACCTGTGGAGAGAACCTTATGTTGGAGCAGTTCATGAAGGACTGTAGCTTGCTGGAGCAGAAAAAGAGTATGAGGAGGAAGGAGTGATGGAGAGGAACCATTATGGATGGACCACAACCCCTGTACTCCTGCACCACTTAGGGCAGAGGGACATAGAGGAGTTGGGAATGAAGGAGTGTAGTTGAACTGGGCTAGAAGAGGGGTGTTTCAGTTTTGTCTTTGTTTCTCACTGGCCAACTCTTTTAACTGACAATAAATTAATTTAATATTCCCAAGTCAGGTCTGTTTTGTCTGTGATGGTAATTGGTAAGTGATCTCTCTGTCGTTATCTTGACTGATGAGCTTTTAATCTTATTTCTCCCTCTGTCCTGTTGAGGAGGGAGAGTGAGAGAGCAGCTGGGTGGGGGTTTGGCAGCCAGCCAAACTAAACCCATCACAAGACCATAACTTTAGTCAGATGTCTGTTTCAGATATCTGTATTTTTCTAAAGTTTCCTAGCAAGACAGAAAACAGCTTACCACTGGAAAGTTTTAACCCTTGTGGTGTTCATGTAGTAAATGACTCCTGTAGGCTATTTGCACAAAAATAGCTGCAAGTGAAATGTTTGTTGAAGAAAGTTTGTCAAGTGTACAATTCTATTGTATTCTAACATGGGGTTAGAGCCAAACAAGTTTAGTTTAAGTTTTTTAAACTGCATTGCCAGTAAAAGGCTTGTCCAGATGATAGTTCGTGTTCATAAAGTTTGCCTTCTTTCCTAAAAGCAGACCAGAACATTACAAAATAAAAAAAAGAGGAAAAGTTAGATATGGTAACTTTGGTCTAAACACATATTAGAAGATTCTGTTTGAAGCTATCTGGTGGTTTCTAAATCTCATAGGAACTTGTTAAAGTAACTTTAGAGTTGATTTATTTACCTATAACCTTCTTATTTGCATTGACAAGTGAAATATGTCCTTCCTGGTATAATTAATGTACTGGGCAATAGCAAATATACCTGGAGCTTTGTTATAGCAATTGGCTATAGTTCTGAACATTTGTCCTTAATAGTTTCTTTCAGTTCCCTTTTGTGAGTTTGAATTTTGCCTCAATCTCACTCATTTTGTCATCCCTTCTTATTACTTCGTAGTTTGTCCTCTTCATCTTCTGCATTTCCCTATTTAGTGTATTGTGCTACTCTGTATGATGCTCTCCCTACCCTCCTGCCCTAATGCCATTGTAAGCTGTCATAATTTTTGTGCCTTAAGGTTCTTATTCCTACTGTGTATCTAATCAATTTCAGTTTTCCAGGAACAGGGCCTGCCAAAGTAATCTCCTTCCTGTCAGCTGTGTCTTGAGTGTCCTAGTGTGACTTGAAACTTGCTCTCATTTGTCAGTTTTCTATTCATTTGACACTTGGTCTCTCCCTGTGTAATGAACAAGCTGATCCATTTTTTATGAAAACAGCTTTGGTTTTTAATAGCAGAACTGTTTTTGTGAATTCATGTTTTATATTCCTTTTACTCTTTTTTTAGATGTTGGATGTGTATGACATTCTTCCTTTCGATAATCCAGATGGTGGTGTGTGGAAGCAAGGATTCGATATCACATACAATGAAAATGAATGGGACAGTGAACCACTTCAAGTTTTTGTTGTGCCTCACTCACATAATGACCCAGGTAATATTTTAACTGCATTGATTTGGGTATCTAGGGGTTTTTGAATTAAGAAATATATTGCCATTTCTGTTAAGATTAGGGGTTTTTTTGAAGCATACTTTGTTAGATTTAAGTCTAGCAAGGCGATTAAGCAGATGTATAATTCAAGTGCCATTGACTTCCAGTGACAACTGTTACGATAAAAGTTGTACATGTACTTACTTATTACCAGGACTAGAACTTCAGTGTTGATATTGGAAGGTAGTATGGATTTTCTGTTTATCCTGCTGATAACCCACTCAGTTTATTCATTTCTGCATTAAATATGGCCTGTTCTTATTTTGACTTTTTGGACTGCCATAGATACTTAACCCTCAGCCTGTGCTTTTTGGAAGATGTGACAGTGGCAAATCTGAGGTTTTTGGCTGTAACACTTTTTTTACTAATTTGTGCACATCCCCGTCCCCAAGCTACAGTTGGATAATATAAAGTCTGGATTAAAATGAAACCTAGGTATGCTTAAATAATTTCACTTTTTCCTCCCAAGTGAATGTTTACTGTATAATAAATAAAATGGAGAAGTGTCACTTTATTTTGAAATGACTGTAAAATACACCAAAAAGCAGTGAATTATACTGCTATGGTATACTCCTGGTACATGTACACTGACCATGAGAAGCTGGTGAAGCTACTTGTTATTGTGGAAAGCCAAAATTTCAGTGATTTTAAACTTTATTACTGTGTATCTCTCTAACAACTTCATTTGTTGTTTGAAGTACTGTGGATCTGAGTGAAGTAAGTGACCTATTTGCACATATCTAGCATGTTCAAAGAAAATGAACACTAGCATTTGGAGGGACTGTATTGTCCAGTTATGACAGCTAATATAACAAAGTGTGGATATAATAAAAATAGTCAGTTAAAACAATCACACTGTAAACTTTGATCTGTCTTTTTGTAGAACTGTCTTTAAACTTGTGCTCATTTATTTCCTCTCTGGTGGTTGTTCTCCTGGAAACTTTCCTAGAAAGAAGCCACACTCTTTACAGCCAATAGCAAAGACTATCAATATCAGGTTATGGTGGAGGAGGCTTCATCGGAGCCTCCAGATTTTTAGATATGTGTCTTTTGAGGCTAGCGGACTGAATAGCTCTGTATTGCTCCTATGAGAAGGGTCCCAAAAATAGTGGAATGGTTGGGAAGATGGACACATCTCTTATTAGCCTCCAAATTATCATGGCAAGTTACTAAGCTCACTCAGTGAGGAATGCCTTGAGCTTCACTACATATTTGGCATGACACTTGAAATATTATACCTTCTTTTGGAAGGTCAGAGGATAACAAAAGAGTTTTCTCCATATCCAGAGACCCTCTCTATGTATAGCATTCTTTGTCAGGTTTACATTCTTGGTCTGTGTTTAAAAACACAACCAAGCAACAAAAACTCAACAAAAGAACCACCCCACAAAACCCAACCAAAAAACCTCAGACACCCTACCAACCACAACCCCCCACCCCCAAAACCATAAGCCCCAAATAAAAAACAAACAAACCACCAAAAAAAGTTTTTGAGTCACCAGAATTATTAAAATTCTAAGACACATAAAGCATAGATACTGCTCTACAACCAGAGGTAGCCTCACCAACACCTTTTCCTGTTTAATTTTTTGTGTTATCAATCATGGAATTTCCTGTACTTTCCCAGTAGGAATTTTTGTGATGTGTCTGTCTATTTCACATCTGAATGATGCTTCTTGTTGCACTTGAGAGCTCCATTTAATGAAGTTTAATCTGCTTCTATTTTGTCCTCTCCAGCACTGCTTTCGTCCTTTTCCAAACATAGGGGTGTGGGCCATAATGAACTTCACGGGTGGATTTTTACTAGCATTCAGATATCTATCTTCGAGGGAGTCACTCATTAAATCTATAGTAAGGTACTTGTTCTTCCAGCTCTCTGAAAGAAGTTCTCTTTATGAGTGGCCCTTCAATAATCAGGTTTGAAAAATTCTGTGAAGTTGAGAGCTGTCTCTCATCTTTCTGTTACAACTTTTTTCCTGCATAGATTATTCCCAAGGACTTGCCTGAAGTTTTAATGATGTTGCCATTCACCTTTGATAGCTGACTTTGTTACTGGTGTCTGTTTTGGGTTCCTAAAGTCTTCCTCCTTACTACATAAGTTTGCCTTTACTATAAAATTATCCCAGTCCTTCCACCAGCAGCAACTAGAATCAAGAAATCTGCATCTCCTGGTGCTTACAATGTAAACATCTCCCAGCTTGTTCAGGCTCCTCAGCTAATACCAAGTAGAGTTAACCTGAGATATTATCCTGGTAAATGTGAACTGTTCCATCACCAAAGGTGATTGTGCAAGACTGGTTATTGTTTGCTTTTAGAGTGTTACCACAGAAATCTCCTGACTTGGTACTGCTTTTGGTAAGGGCATTTCTGTGGAATTGTCTGCGGTATGAATCTGCATATTAATAAGCATTTGAAAGAAGGAAAATTTGTCTGTAACAGAGATCTGAAATCTCTTGCATAGCTAATGGTTACGTTATTCCTTTCCCACAGAGGATTAAAAGGCATGGTGCAAAGGAAATGCCTTCTAGCAAAAAGCTTAAGACATAATGAACCTATGGTGTAACAATGTACATGGGAAAAATATTTACCAAGAAATGGAGTCAGTGAAGATAGAACTATATTAGCTGCAGAAGCTTTAAATTCTCATTACATTTCATGTTTTCTTATCTGAGGCTACTCTCTCTTTACCTTTTCACGTTATGCTAGCGAGAATCTGTAGCTCAAAGGCGAAGAAACTGCCTTGAAACAGGATCAGTAGTGAAGAGGGTGGTCTTAGCTTCCAAGTTCTGTTTTGGGAGATAACTTATGTGCTGATGGTCTGAAACACTTTGTGTTGCTACATTCTACTAAATCTGAGTTAACTGCTTCTGTGTTGAATTCAACCAGGACCCACAAACTTGGGGTCTCTATGCCTCTCCCTTCAGTAGCTAATATATTTACCCGTTATTGGGAAATTAGGTATGAGAATGGATCCCCTTCATGCTTTTGATCAGCGGCAGGCATAATTGTCGTTTAGTTGCTGGCAGTTGTTGAAGATTTGAGCACCTCGGTAGCATGTCTGATTTGGGGAGTACTCCCTCGTTGCAGATTAATCTCAAGCCACAGAGAGATGTTCAATTTACAAATAGCTGTGTTGTGTGAGGTTATAGCCGTTGCAGATGGGTGGCATTTCTGGAGCAGATTAATGAGTAATCGTATAACCTGCTGTGCTGGCAAAGCCCTTATGTTAGCTTTCATGTGCTTCAACAGCAGTTTCATGTGACTGCCTGAAGTGGATTAGGCAGCTGAACTCCAGAGGGGAGAACACTGCCCAGGGATAGCGATATTGTCAGCCAACACAACTGGACTTGAAAGATGATGTTCAGATATGACCCGAGGGGTCGAAAGACACCTCTAGTATTTCTTGTTCTGTTGGCAGTGATGATTTTGGTAATGTCTTCTCTTTAAATTATTTAAGAATTGAGACTTGTGAGCTTTGTAATATATGTGAGTACCGGATCAGAGTATTTTATTGCTGAATGCGGTTGTTACAGACCTAGTACAAGCAGCACTTAACTGGAATTGAAAGAGACTAAAATAGATTTTCCCTTGCCCCTACGCCTGCCCACCCCTAATTTCTACCTAAGTAAAAATGTATGTGAAAAGGTATGTGCACATATGTCAGGTCTAAATACTACTTTTTAACACTTCATTAATTATCTATAACATTGGTAACTTTACCTTAGTAGCACTCATATTAACCCCTTTTTATTATTTAAGACAGTCTCAGTTTCTCAGGAGGAAATCTGTATAGCCCTATGAAGTTAACTGCAATGTTAAGATAAACTTTTATGCTTAAGTTTTCTTTTGATGCTGTGAGTACACTATGGAGTTTAAGGTTTGTTTTCTCTTGACCAGATCTGCATATAGTTTTAGATGACTTCTTAGTTTTCCTGACATGTTCAGAGCACAGATTATTTAGACTGTTGTCTGACCCACAAAAATATAAGAAGGTTAGTATAGAGCTGAAGCAGAAAAGGAAAAATGCTAGTTGAATGACATCTGAAAACTTTACCTTTGAAGGTTTTGGACTGTAAACTGAAAGTTCACCAATTAATATGTTCATGTTGTATTTTATTAAGAAGATTAAAAAAAAAAAAATCAGTCACCACTGTTTGTCTAGAACTTGTTTTTCTTGTAAACAGCAGCAGTATATAGTGTTTTCTTAGAAAAAACAAACGAACAACCCACAACTGTTATGGCGATGTAAAGACTATAAATAAATATACATTGAATGGTGAATACCTAATTTTTCTGTTGCAGAGGGAGGTGAGATCTAGGAATAGAATGGGAAACTGGGCAGCTCACAAGTTTTTCTTGACATGCTGAATTACAGAAATCTGAGTTTTATTCCTGGCTCACTTCTCAATATTTCTATGGTTGCATATGAGGTGGTAGGGGACTTTTAGTGAGAGCGTTTTTTCTGTTTCCTTTGGGGGGGTGGGGAAGAAAATTCAGGGAAGTTACATTGAAAATTGACAGGACTGTTACAGAGAGCACACTTTTAATTCCTGTTCAGTATAAATTTTCTTCCCGTCTTAGTTATGAGGGCAGCAGATTTGATATGTACAAAGCAGAAGTAGACCTTGCATTGTGTAAGCCTAACACATAAGAAGTCTAATTACAATTTTTGAAGTAGCTCATGGTTCATGACAGATTTTGTTTTGGCGACATGTGCAACCATTTGAGTTTCTAGCTATGCTTATGAAATTATATGTGATAAATATGAAATGATTCTTGTAGTTCATTGAGCAGAGATCTTTTACAGGTTAAAGTATACCATTGGAAACGTAAATATGCTGTTGTACCTTTTTAATATCTATGTCTCTGCTTCTACCTAAATGACTATTTCAGAGAATATTTTTGGGGAATAAGGGGCTTATCTTCTATTTGTCTTCTGAATCAGAATGAATGCTTCAACACAGGGATGTTCCAGATGACTTTCTGTCTTATTCTGGGTTATACTATGCCAAATAGAAAAAGGAAAAACAATTTTAGACTGCTTTTAGTTTTAATTTTAGATAACCTTACCTGAGAGATGACATGCTTCTCAGGTTTTCTTTCATAATCTTGGCCAATGAGCCATTCATCTTTATTGAAAAGATACTTCTTTTTGGTAAAATTAGCACTGAATTTTTATGTCAGAAAGTTCTGTAAAATATTAACTTGTATATTTGCTTTATTTAGCTTTGATGACATAGAATGGTGCAAGATTTCTAAATTAAAAAATTGATGTGTATATTCTGTACCTTAAAATAAGGGTATTTTTTTTATTGCTGAATCTACAAAGGAGCTAATGCTAAGTTCTTTCCATGTGTAACCATACTTACTAAAATGTAAGTTAAAACTTAGGTTTTGGATTAATTTCTAGTATTTGCATTATCGTCATTATTGTGTGCTTGTGTATCATCAGATAAACACATAGACCATACTTAAATTCTCTAAAGCACTGATGAGAACTCATGGCTCCATGTCCATTAATATTTTTTAATTATTTTTAAGAAAAACTTGTACCATTGCGGCATCACATGTTGTGTGAACCATAGATGCAATTAAGAACTAAGACATCCTCTTTCAGTTTATGATTTGTTTTTACTTCCTTAGGTATCAAAAGAGTTACTTAATTGTGTCTTCTTCCAGACGGTAGTTAGTTGAGAACTAAGTGTAACTGTAAAAAAAACAACCCCCCCCCCCAAAAAAAAACCCAGAAAAAAAAAAAAACCAAAACCCAACCCAACAAAAAAAACTCCAAAAAACCTACATAAGTTTTTTACTAACTCAGGTGTATGTCTTAAAAATCCAAGAACTGAAGTTCCACTAATTTTATTGCAAAGAGATTGCTTTTCTGCATGATGCTAGCTGAAATTTAATGCTTTTATTTAATTCTGGCATAAAATTAATAAATTACTTAAGTTTCTTAGGTTGCAAGAGGCAGCACTGATGTGTGAATTTTAGACTCAGTGAAATTACTTATGATCTACTGTAAAGTAAATTAGAGATCCAAACTGCCCTCAAAACGTGCATTAATTCTAACAAGGAATAGTATTTCAGACATTCACTAGATCTGCCTCTTTATTAAAACAGATTTAATGAGAAACTGGAAATTTCTTTAAGGACATGTTTCCTTCTAAACATTTGAACAAAGTTGGTACTGAGCCCACATCTTTTGATGCTCCTTACAGGAGGAGGCTTGATCGGGGTGGTTTTCCGAGATAAGTAACTCAGTAACAACAAATTTGTTATTAAGCAGGCATTCTTTAATACAGTGCTGGGCAGCACTGAGGATCGCTCTGCCATGAGTGCTCCAACGGTTTAGCGAAGCACATCAGTTCATATACAGAAAAATCGTACATATCAATCAGATTTCCTGGAAGGGCAGTCTTATGGTGATGAGTCCCCAGAATGCATTTTCATAGTCCAAGCACAGGCAGTAAAATTAGGGTTAGGGTCTTTTCACCCTCCGGTGGTCGTTCATAGTCTTCCTCACACTGTCCGCTAGTTGAACTTTGGGCTTCCTTTGTCCATATATAGTCACTGAATTAGCTCATCTGTCCTTCAGCTCTGGAATGTTACAAGAGGGGGTCAGTTTAAATTAGTTCTTTGGCACTTATCTGGTCACAGTGGTCCTGAGTTCCCATTATCAGTGACTTACACAGGAAGCCTAACGAGCTAGCTCAAAGCCTATTTAATCTTGTCAGGCAAGAGATTACATGTTTGGAAATGTCCTATTATCAACTCTAGCAAAACTATGCAAGTGAAGCTAAGAAAAATGCAAGTAGAGCTTTTGTGTGTCACAGTAAGGCCTTAGGGATTGTCAGGGATTTAACCCTTTCACACTGAAGGGTGACTTTTGGCAGTAAGCAGTTGAAAAGTCTTTTTTGTTTCATTTCAACAGTTAATTTTGAACCAAAAGACAAAAGAAATACAAAAGCCACAAAAAAAACCCATCAGCCTTGCAGGTACCTGTAAACAGTGCTCAAACACTCCTAGTAGTAATGATTTAAGGTTTTCAAAGTTGATTTGTGATTATTGTCATGATCAAGTTGTAAAGTGCTTTTACTTAATTAGATATTTTTTTAATAATGCTAATTTGTCAACTTCTGTTTTGATTTTGCCATGAAACTTTGCCTGTTTCTCTACAACCGTGTCTTAACTGTGCTGAGACACAAGAATACCTTTCGTTAGTGCAAGGAGCTGGTAGAACTTCAAGAATAAAATTGGACTGGCAAGTGTAGACAGGAATAGTGGAAAATCAGTTAATGAAATGCTTCAGAAGTTTGTGCATAGCAATGGATTGCGTTGACATTTGGACATGATTCTTGGAGTCTGCTGTTGACCCAATAAAATTTACATTAACGAAGTAGGCGGAAAAAAGTGGAAAAAATGGATAACTGCATGATGATCATAAATCATGCAGGTGGGGAAGAAATCAAGTTTCAACACTTCTGAGGACAAATATGAGTGAGGCAATCAAACCGCAAGCAGCTTAACGGTGTGTACCCTCTATTGCTGTCACATGTGCTGGCAGAAAATGAAAGTAGCTGGCGAAGTCCTGAATACTTATTAAGTCAAGACTAGCATAATGACATTAAAGACAGTGGGTTTTTTTCTCTTGTTTACATTTTTATATTAACAAAGTTTCTTATGTAGATTTAAACCAACAGTTGGTATTTTGCTGATATTACCATATTTAGTTTTGGTAACTGCAGTTTTAAACCATTGCACTTTTTCCATGTATAAGCTGTATTTGTATTGAACACTTCCTGATCCAAATACACTGGTAAACCTTTTCTTTCAGCTTGGAAATTAATTCTTAGTTTGTGGATAAACACAAGAGTTGTACCAGATTCTTACGTGATATTAAAGGACTGAGATCACAGAATGGAGACAATCTGGTCCAAAGCAGGTTTACCTAGAGCAGGTTGCACAGGATCGTATCCAGGCAGGTTTTGAATATCTCTGGAGAAGGAGACTCCACAACCTCTCTGGGCAGCCTGTTCCAGTGCTCTGGTACCCTCAACGTAAAGAACTTCCTGTGTTCCAGTGTATGCCCATTGTCTCTTGTCCTGTCACCAGGCACCACTAAAGAGTCTGGCCCCAAAAAAGAGTCTGAACCCATCCTCTTGACACCCACCCTTTAGATATTTATAAGCACTGATGAGATCTCCTCTCAGTGTTCTCTTCTGTAAGCTAAACAGACCCAGGTCTCTCAGCCTTTCCACATGAGAGGTGCTCCAGTCCCTTGATCATCTTCGTAGCCGTCCACTGGGCTCTTTCTAGTTGGTCCTTGTCTTTCTTGAACTGGGGAGCCTGGAACTGGACACAGCACTCCAGATGTGGCCTCACCAGAGTGAAGGGCACTGGAGGGCAGAGTGGAGGGGGAGGATAACCTCCCTCAACCTGCTAGCCATGCTCTTTTTAATGCTCCCCAGGTTACCATTGTCCTTCTTGGGCACAAGGGTACGTTGCTGGTTCATGGTCACCCTGTTGTCCACCAGAACTCCCAGGTCCTTCACAGAGCTGCTTTCCAGCAGGTCAACACCTAACCTGTACTGGTGCATGGGTTATTCCTCCCTAGGTGCAGGACCCTACACTTGCCCTGGTTGAACTTCATGAGGTTCCTCTCTGCCCAACTCTCTAGCCTGTCCAGGTCTTGCTGAATGGTGGCACAGCCTTCCTCCCAGTTTTGTGTCATCGGTAAACTTGCTGAGGGTACACTCTGTCCCCTTGTCCAGGTCATCGATGAATACATTGAACAGGACTGGACCCAGTCCTGACCCCTGGGGAACACTACTAGCTACAGACCTCTGACTAGACTCTGCGCCACTAAACACAGCCCTCTGAGCTCTGGCATTCAGCCAGTAGTCAATCCACTTCACTGTCCACTCATCTAACCCACACTTCCTAAGCTTACCTATGAGGACGTTATGGGAGACAGTGTCAAAAACCTTGCTGAAGTCAGGGTAGACATCTTCCACTGCTCTCCCCTCATCTACCCAGCCAGTTATACTATCATAGAAGGCTATCAGATTTGTCACGCATGATTTCCCCTTGGTGAATCCATGTTGACCAGTCCCAATAACCTTCTCTTCCTCTACATGCTTAGAGATGACATCGAGAATGAGCTGTTCCATCACCTTTCCAGGGATGGAGGTGAGGCTGACCAGCCTGTAGTTTGCCAGGTCCTCCTTCTTGCCCTTTTTGAAGAGTGGACTGACATTGGCTTTCCTCCAGTCCTCAGGCACCTTGCCTGTTCTCCATGACCTTTAAAGATGATGGAGAGTGTCTTTGCAATAACATCTGCCAGCCCCCTCAGCACTCGTGGCTTCACCCTATTGGAGCCCATGGATCTGTAGGTCTCCAGTTTGCCTAAATGATCTCTAACCTGATCCTCCTCAACCAAGGGTAAGTCCTCCTTTCTCCAGACTTTTCTTCTTAGCTCTAGGGTCTGGGATTCACGGGGGCCGGCCTTAGCAGTAGAGGCTTGAAGCAAAGAAGGCATTCAGTAACTCTGCCTTCTCTGCATTCTCCGTCACTGGGGCACTCACCTCATTCAGCAGTGGGCCCACATTTTCTCTAGTCTTCCTTTTGCTACTGATGTACTTGAAGAAGGCCTTCATATTGTCCTTGACATCCGTTGTCAGATTTAATTCCAAGTGAGCCTTAGCCTTCCTCATTGCGTCTCTGCATACTCTTGACAATGTTCCTGTATTGGCCAGTCCTTTCTTTCACATTCTGTAAACTTCCTTCTTCCATTTGAGTTTTTCCAGACTTCCTCTTCCTGATCAGGTGGCCTGTAGTAAACACCCACAACAGTGTCACCCATATTAGCCTGTCCCTTAATTCTTACCCGTAAGCTCTTGACTTGTCCTTCATTCACCCCTACGCAGAGCTCGATACGTTCCAGTTGCTCTCTTGCATAAAGAGCAACTCTGTCATTTCACCTTGCTGGCCTGTCTTTCCTAAAAAGTACGTAGCTATCCATGACAGCAATCCAGTCATGCGACCTATCCCACCATGTCTCTGCAACTGCAACGAGATCATGGCCCTGCGACAGCACGCAGGTCTCTGGTTCTTCCTGTTTATTCCTCATGTTGTGTGCATTGGTGTACAGGCATTTCAGAGAGGTAATTGAGCATGCAGATTACCCTGGAGGCACACTAGATGTGAAATAATAAATTTAACATCGTAGTCTTTAGTAGTAGACTTCTAGCTAGCAACTGTAAATTAAGTTATTCATTGTTCTGTTCAACTTTTGATATTTTTTTTTTAATCTTTATGGTTCCATGTCTCTGTAAGTGATGGCGTTAAGCGTTATTGATGGCATGAAATTTAACAAGTCCAAATGCTGGACTTGTCACTTAGGATGGAGTAACTCTAGACACAAGTGTAAGTTGGGAGAGGATCGTCTGGAGAGCAGCCCTGCAGAAAGGGACCTGGGGGTGCTGGTCGAAGCAGGCTCAACAGGAGTCAGCAGTGTGCCCTGGCAGCCAAGAGGGCAAACCCCGTCCTGGGGTGCACCAAACACAGCATAGCCAGCCGGTCAAAAGAGAGGATTATCCCACTGTATTTAGTATTGGTGCAGCCCCACCTTGAATACTGTGTGCAGTTCTGGGTCATGCAATTTAAGAAGGATGTAAAGGTCCTTGAATGCATCCAGAGGAGGGCATCAAAGCTGATGGAAATGTTGGAAGGCATATCCTGTGAGGAGAGACTGAGGACTCTGGGTTTGTCTGCTTTGGAGAAAAGAAGGCTGAGGGGTGACCTCATTGCTCTCTACAGCCTCCTGAGGAGGGGAAGGGGAGAGGGATGTGCTGATCTCTTTTCCCTGGTATCCAGTGACAGGACACCCGGGAACAGTTCAAAGCTGCATCAGGGGAGGTTTAGACTTAACATGAGGAAACATTTATTTACCAAGAGAGTGGGAAAACAGTGGAACAGGCTTCCTAGAGAGGTGGTCAATGCCCCAAGCCTGTCAGTGTTTAAGAGGCATTTGGACAATGCCCTTAATAACATGGTTTCACTTTTGATTAGCTCTGGTCTGGCATTTGGACTAGGTGATCATTGTAGGTCCCTTCCAATTGAAAATATTCTTTTCTATTCAGAAATAAATATATTTAAGTCCAAGATGCCAGGCGCATGGTAATTAAATTTCAGAGGACTTTCTGTTGGTTTGCAACTAAGTCTGTGAATACTTATAAGTATTTCCTAGAACTTTCTGAAGTGTGTTAAGTTCAGTGTTAACCATATTATACCCTTCCTCTATAGCTTAATAAACTGAGTATGTTAAAGCAACCTTTAATCATAACACTGCTCTTCCTACATCATAATGTAGTCTTATGCTTTGTCATTTAGCTCTGTGCTTTTTAATTTAGCTTGGTTTATTAAGTTTTTCAAGAATGTTTAGAAGGCTAATTCAGTGTAAGTTTGCTTTTATTGCTGCAACATAAAATATGCTAAAATAGTTTATTATTATGAGATATTTCTGTGTAGGAGGAACATAGGATGGTTTTAGTTCATCTTCTGTTAGTTATGTGCTAGCATGATGTTGTCTCTTGCAGAAGAAATTCCTGGTAAAAAAGCTATAAGT
>VFFE01007247.1:1811041-1935109 GCA_008921705.1 Burhinus oedicnemus
TTGCCCATTCCATGGTTCTGTCTGTGCTCCTTCTCAGCTTCTAGTGGAAGCTGAAAAAAGTCCTTGAATAGTATAAACATCACCTAGCAACAACTAAAAATATGCATTATTGACATTCCTTTAGTACCAAATCTGAAAACACAGCAACCACTAGAAAGAAAATTAACTCTATCCCAGCTGAAACCAGGACACATATCTGGTGGGTAGTTGCTTTCTCAGTATTGACAAATTATTCTGCTAGCTACTTTGTGGAATTTTATGTATGTATGTCTGTGTATGCAGATATATGCTTTAATTATGCATTTGTTCAGAAAATTGTTACATATTGGAATGTTAAGCACTAGTAAATTTAATTAGTTGAATTAGACGATGGTAGATGGTTGATTGTAGAGCATGCCCATTAAATAAGCTATTATTTTAAATGACTCTCAAATACTTTTTCTTGGTTTAAACTTTAAACATTCATAACAAGTGTTTTTAAAATCCATAAATTTGTTAATTTTTTATCTATTGAAGCAGAGGTATAATTAAGGTGTAAACATGTGCAATGCACTTGGTTATGAGAGAGTAAAATAGAAGTTTTTTTCACTTTACAAATAAAATTACACAGCTCTGTGTGTTTAAGAATTTGTAAACCTTGTGTTGGTTGAAGCAATGGAAATAATGGTAGTAATTTAAATTTTTGTCTTTCTGTTTGTTTTTCTAATCCTACTTAAAGGGAATCTTGACTTTGTGACTAGCATTTCAGGCTTGTCTCCACTATAGATATTGGAAATCAAACATACAAAACACAAATTTTCCTAAGATTAGTATTTTGAAAAAGTACTTGGTATTTTGAGGCTGTACGTTTTGTAGCATAACAGTGGATTGGAAATGTACCTCATTTTCAGTATGCGAGGTAGGAATATAAAGAAATTCAGACTATTTCTGCATTTTGCAGTCTGGTCATCCATTGCAACTAACTGTTCTTGATTTGATGTTATGTTGATATTAAAAATTATGTTTATTTTTCTATAACTCATAGGTTTGAGTTCTTTAATGTTTTTAGATTTTGATGTTATCACATTGAATAAAAACAAATGAAAATTAACAAAGACTTTAAAATTTTTAACAGGCTTTTCCATTCAATAATGAGCTTGAAGAAAGTGCTAATTGACTCTGCTCATATTCTTATCTTAAAGGATAAAGGTGCTTATAATTATGACACATCAACTCCATTCCTGAAGATGGTGAGCTATCTTTCTTGATTTTTCTCCAAAAATAAAACATGAACTGTGCATTTTCAGTACTATTTAAGTGGCCTGTGAAAAGTCAGAAATTTGCTGCTAATACCACAATCTGCTACTTATCACTGTTCATATTAATTGAAGATACAGGAAAGTAAAAAGCAAAAACTTCAGCGGTTAATGCTGAAAAAGCCCCACACATCTGAGGTAAATTGGCTTATCTTATTCCACTTTGTGAATCACATACTAAATCCAAGTGTTCTAATTTTCTTGTGGGCATAAATTTGTTGGTGACTTCAGTGACGTGCATATGATAAGTGAATATAGGATGGTATGCGGTCGTGTAATTTGACTTTGCTTTATTACTTAAACGTAGGAAGAGGAAAATTTTCATCCTGAAATAAGCCTAAGATGAATTTGCAAGACCAGGTCTAGACAAGACCTTGTGCTTTATTCCTTAGCTGAAATTATTTGAAACAGGAATCTACTGATGATAAAGTCAGCAGCACAGGTCATTTTGAGACCCATTTTATAGTGAAGAACACTCTGAAGAAACACACTTTCTAATACTGTTTCCTTTCAAAATTCCTAGTTTCTTCACTTTCTGAACAAAAGCTCTCTGCTGTCATAGCTAAGTAGTCTGAGGAAGTCTACCTGAGTTCATACACCTGGAATAGAGGGGCAATGAGATGCTTTAATTTCTTTGTACATAAACATAGCAGGATTAAGACAATCTTTATTATATGATTACCTCAAGCTTCTAACGTAACTAACATGACACATATCCTGCTGGCTTAGATGTGCCAGATGTGTCATACTTTGACTGACTCTTCCAGCCATGTATATTTTAAATAAATAAATAATTGTTGAAACAGTTCTTCATACATTTTGACTTTGATACTAATATATCTGTGCATGCTGCATATATGTGGCAGTGGGTGTGAGCTATGTGAGTGTGTGCCACAAATGTATAATTTTTCTCCTAGTTGGAAAGTCTAACAAAAAGAATGTGCACCTTAATAAAGTAGGAATCTTTTAAAGTTGTTCATGGAATGAAGTTTTCACTTCTGCGCTGAATTATATTGAAGTTGTTACGATGTTACACTCTGCTAAACTTTCATTGTTCCTGTTCTTTATGAGTTTGGATTAATACCACTGGATTGTAGAAGTACAAAATGCTCTATACTGCCTAGGACCATACTAAGTCAAACCTACTATTATTACTACTGTGAAAGCAGAAATTAAAAGAAAGTTCTTATTTCAATGAATTTGTTATATGTATATAAAACAGGGAAAAAAAAAGGTGATTACAGAAGTAGATTATGATTTATCTGTATGTTACACAGTAACTGCAGCCTATCATAAACCTAATATTCCCACAGTACTTTGGTTGCCACAACAAAATGTTTTTAATATGGGATTTGTAGAATGCTAATGGGAGAACTTCAGGATACTTACAAAAAACCTTTTGCAAACCTTGAGCAAGTAGAACGTTCAGAGGCATTTGCTCTGAAATACTATCATGGTATTTTGCTGGCTGATGGAAGCTGACATCAAAAACTGCTCAGAGATGGGCATTCAGAATGAATGCTGAGAGAGTTAAGAAAGACAATAGCTGTTTTCGATCTTACAGTCTTCATTTCTCTTTGAGGGGTGATGAAGGGAAAAAACACATGGTCAAAGGAGCAGAGCAAGAGACTGTAGCAGCATTGCAGTAGGTGGTAGGTACAACCAGGGGGAAATTGTCCTTCTTGAAGTCAGGAAACTGGAAGTTGGAAATGAGACAGGATGGAAGGATTCCAGAGTGACACTACTTCCACTGTGTGTCTGCTGTTCTTAATAGTTACACACAAAAGCGTCATGGTTTTCTCAGCTGATAAGTGAATACTTTGTACATCATATATAAGTTTTACAGACTCTGTGTTAGTAAACAAACAAAAATTAGATTGCTCGGAAGACAATATACTGAAAAACAGAAGAAACTTAGAGATCCCCGAATGATCCAACCAATAGGATGAGATCCAACCTATAAAAGTAAAACTATGCAACCATTGCACCATTCCTGTATATTAGTCTTATTTCTTTGAGTGCAGAAAGAAAACTTCCATGGAAGTGGCAATAGTTGGATTTGAAAAACATGATTTTGAGGATGTTTTGGAGCACTCTAGGGAGCTGGGAACTTTGCATTTCAGTTGCAAAGTCTATAGGTGTCACCATTATATGAACCAATAGGAGTGTAACAGTTCATCAACAGCTTGGCTGTTCTCTGGCTTAAAGACTAACACAACAGTGACAGCAATGGCTTGTCACTACCTTTTCTCACTGGAAGTGAGCCTTGGGTCATATTATATTTGAGAAAAGAGAAACTAGTGAAAAATAAGAATTCATCAATATTGTGAAACAATTTTTAAGTGGTTTATATCACATAAAAATCATACAAGTACCCCAAATTATGTTGAAAATTTTCTTTATGTACAATATAAGGTAACAACGAGATCTGTCAGGAGACTAAACTTGACATTGTTGTGATAAATATACAGGACTGTAGGGTTTCAGAGAGTAAATTTATAGCAAGAGTAAGTTAATAAAAATGTATGGCAAGTATGTGCAAAACTTCAAGGAAGTTGATCATTATGATACATTGTATGCAAAAAATGAAAACATGGGGTGCCAGTTTGGTAATGGTATCTAATAAGAGACATTTAATGAAAACAAAGGTTTCTCAATGAATTGAGTGAAAGTGAGCCTTTTTCTTTTCTTGGTCTGAAGTACTTAGTTTATAAACTTCTGTGATTCATCATCCTGTGTAATGTACGAAAACAGGCTTCTGTTTATGGTATGGCTTGCATGGTTTCGTACTTCATGAAGTCCATGTAGTAGACAAAGCTCATATATTAGACGCTTAAGTGTATTCAAAACAAATTCAAAGATGTTCTCTTGTAGGATGATGTTCAGTCTTCCCAAGATTCTTTGCCACGCAAGACAGTTATAAAGCTGACATCGCAACCAAGGTAAGTAATTTATGTATTACTTAGTGTCTGAGATTCTTTTAGCAATGTGTATGTTTTCACTACCTAGTAGGTTTTTATGCCATTTAATTTTTTTTAGTTTTCACCCAAAATAAAGGTAAAATTTAAAAAAAGAAAAATTAAAAAAAAAATTTAAAAGGTAGTCTGGCATATTATGCTAATACTATTATGTCTAGCTGAAAGAAGACAAAGCACTTTAAAACTATAGAAGTTTCTCACATACCACTAATTCAGCTGCAGGAAGTAGTCTGTGTACTATGTTCTTTTAGAGCATTGTAATCCTTAATAAACTATGCTTGAAAGCAGCAGTAGAAAATTCTAGTTAAATATAATTACAGCTGGCTCAATTAACACTGTGAGCAAAACCTTAGTTTTTTATAAGGCCTAAAAATCAGAATATATAAATGTTGGATTGTCTTTAAAATTCAAGTAGAAGATAAACTAGGACTCTGTCTTAACTTCAACTTTCCATTGTTTTAAGAGGGCTTACTTCTTTATATGTAGTTCCAGAGTATTCAGTTGAAACTGTCATCCTGCTCTCCCCATGAATATTCCGTATCCAACACGAAATAACTTAAACATTCGTTAAAAGTTGACTAATCGAAATGAAGTGAATAAGATGAGTTGATATGAGGGCTGCTACATATGTAAATCAAATAATACAAGGGTTTTGCTTACAGAAGAGAAGATTTAAGATTCATTGAAAAAATAGTGAATGCTATTCTTGCTGATGTTAGTATTTAATTTCTCTAGTTCTGGTAAGTGGCAAGCTAATAAAACTTACTTGCCTAATTCATGAAGGTGTAAGACTATTCAGCAGACTAACTGCTACTGTTAAATTCTAATCAGATTCTTTAAAACAATGAGCGAAGTTTGGTCCTTGTGAGCTTTTCAGGAAGCTGTCTTCTGTTCTGTAAAGTTAAATGTATATAATGTGTATGCATATGTAGTTTTAATATAAGCTTATCTCTAGAACAGTCATGTAGACATACATACTATTTTTTTTCTAAGATAGGAGTTTTATTCTCTTATTGGAGTGCTAGATAGGTGCTAATAGATTATTTTAAGCTTATCCAAAATGGTAAAAAACTCAGGTGCCTAGCTATTTATTTAACTAAAGTCTTTTAATTTTTTCAAAATATCCACTCATATATCCTCACTGGGAGAGGATTGTATGTATTGTACATAAACACTTGGCTGGAGGCAAGTTATCATGTAGACTTTCTTTGCCATTTGAGGATAGCTTTAATGCTTTTGCTTTCCTTGCCTAGGTTAGCTGTTGAAATTTCCCCCATGCCCCTTCCATCCCCTGATATGCATTTAGTTTGCGTCTGCTGTTCCACTTATCTCTCTGCATAGTATGTTAAGTAAGTTTTTCCATTTTTGGTGTTTATGCATTTCAGGCATTTGGGGTTTCTTTCCTCTTAGCTGTACATTAAGTAGATATACATGTCATGATTATTTTAAAATTAATGTTATACTAGCAGTCTTTTGCTGCTGTTCTCTAAACTTGTCTTAACTTACTAATAAGATAACATTGGTAGATAATTGCTAATTTTAACTTATCTGGTATTGTGACGATACCATACAGTCATATAAGATGCAGGTCATGTTCCAAAGACACTGTAATCAGAATTATGGGAAATAGACTAAAGAGGAAAAAAATGTGAGGGAGAAGTTGAGGAGAAAGGTTACAAGGGAGTATTGATATTGCTGCCTGAAAACCTGTTTTTTTGTAATGGCTTCCTGTTTGGAAACTCTTTCAAAGCGATGCTTAAGTGCACGCTACTTCATGTTTACTGTGTTGTTAAAATTTTCATTTGAGTATCTCTATGTTCAATTATTTTCTCTTATAAAAATTAGCTTAGTCTTTTTAGGCTTTTAACTTACAATGTCTGGTTGTAGTTGAAACTCCACTAACATTATTAACCCTGGGAATAGTGGTATGTAAGCTGAGACAGTAATTTTTGCTTAAATCTATTATGTGAATATTATGACTGTGCATCTGAGTTTTCTAGGTAACCAGTAAAGATGTGAAATGTTGATTTCAGTAGTATCTTAAACTCAATTTGATAGATTTATCATTAAGGATTACTGTGCTTAAACTCCAGAATTTGAAGCTTCTAAAACAGAAACTGATTTTTCATTTCAAATTTTGAGGCATCAGCAGATTTAAAATACTGATTGTCTTCAAAACTTTATTACTTGGTTATCCTCTACTCATAATAGTTTTTATTATTCATGTCTGGAGCATGAAATCTCTAGATTTCTTTCTGTTAATGTGTTCTAATATACCATTATGTGGGATAGAAATTAAGTCAGCATAACTGGCAAGGTTTTACTTTTCTTTAATTGGCTGAATATTTAGCTTTTTGTAGTTTTTCATTTCCATGTCAGGATTTTTAAAAATAGAGGTATTGTAAATTGATTATTCTTATAAGTTTGGTTCGTATCATGTATAAATTTAGAGGAGCGCTAGTGATGGGAAGCTCATAAGATAATGGTGTTTTTTTTCATCTGATTAATTACCCAATCATTTTCCTGTTTTTTTCTTATTTTACTGAGTTGATACTGAATTTCAAATCTAACCTACTTTTCAACAGGAAAGTAGTTCATAGTATGCTTTTGCCTCTCATTCAGCCTTCCTTTTCAATGTTTTTTAGTTGTGTTCTCTTCACTGCTTGTGAAAGTTGTAGTCAGTAGTGAAAACTGATTGGACAGACTGTACAGGAGAGGTAGTACAACTTAATTACATGGAAAAAAAGAAAGAGGGAAAAAAATCTATCTTTCAGTAGTCATTGTTCTGGTATGAAGTAGCTCCAGATTGTTGTGTAGTTGAGAAGTATCTTTCAAACCGCCTCTAAGTAGGTATCACTTCTAATATATTTTGTATTGTTCCCCTCCTCACCCCCCGTCCCATGCACCTCTTGTCTGTAGTGCTTTTTTTGCTATCTTTTTCTAAATCCATAGTTTCATAAAAAAAGTAACATGTTAATGTAATGGGTGTGTATTGTATTTTAAATCTTACTGTGACTCTGCCACCTTAGAACAACTAAGTGGTCTTACAATCAAGCTTTTGAGTACTGAAGTTATAGCGTATTTAATTACACTTAACCCCCTTTTAACTGATAAACAGTTGCATGCTTTTTAAAAAATCATTAATTCCAGCTGAAAACCAAAGCTTTCACAAGGTAATATCCAACTAGATATGGAACTACTTCTGTCTTGTTCTGAAATTAACAATTATTACAGTGTGTCTTGGAGACAAAGCCCATGAGTGTGCTGAGAAATTGGATGCTGCATCATACTTCTGAGAGAGCCCTGTCCTTTGATATAATCATTGCTTCTTGGGAATAGTCTGACAGAGGTTGTAATTCCCAAATGGCAAAAGACTTGCACTCACTGGACTTGGAGGGGGGTGTGGATCTGAACCTCATGCCATCCAGTTTAAGCTGTCGGCTGTTGATGAAGGGTATGTTGACAATGTGATTGGCAAGATTTTCTAGATACTTCTGCCTATCGTGTTTCCTGGAGACAGCATTGTGGGAGAATGTTATACATGACCAAATAACTGACCTGTCTGTTTGTACCAACTTGGATTTTGTAGTAGTATTGTTTGGCACAATGCAATGAACCTAGGAGTGGATTAGGCACACACCCACACCCTTTTTTCTTTTTTTTTTTTTCACTTCTGAATCTTCATGTACCTGGCTGGGGAGTTTTAGTACTGAACTCCATTCCGCACTGTGTAAGGCATTCCATCTGAACTGAAGATACTATGGTATTGAAAGATTTTTAAAAATCATTGATTTAGGATTATTTTTAGTGCTAGACCAACAATACTTCTAATTTCCCCACCAATTACTTTTGTCAGCTAATCATAGAGGAATGGTATTATATCCTTCTTAAGAGGCTAGTTTAATAGCTTAACAGACAGATTTTCCACTGGTTGAAATATTCACAGTGCCTAGGGGATTAATTCTGAGCAGGATGCCCTGTAATCAATGATTTCTTTGAAGATCTGTCAAAGCACCAAGCAGTTTAGTGACATACACCTTATAAAGGAAAGTAATTTTTCCAAATAGATGTTACAAAATAATCTGGGCTATTATCCTTACTTAAATATATATGAGCAGGTTTTGGCAGAAGGTTGTAATTAACAAAGTTTTGGCATAAGTTGTGTTCATCCTGTTAGGTCCAAAATTTGTGATCTTTTTTGAGAAAGAAAATGCTGATTTACCTTTAAGATTTTGGAAGCTGGTTACCTTTTCAAAAATACACTTGGCAGGTGTACCCACTGCTTTCTCAACACAACACTATAATGTAGAAATTAAAGCTATGTTATTAAGTTTAATGTGTGATAAAGAATAATGTACAAAGATCAAAAATGCTTGGCACAGCAGTGTGTATGTTACTGTTGGTTGGAAGATGACGGCAAAGACAACTTGTCTGAGAAGGAAACTTTGTTGGTGTGATACACCAAAAGGGAAAGCTGTCCTGATGATGTGAAGCAGTTGATTAAAGCTTCACACCAAAGGAGAACTGTATCTTTCTGAGTTTAGAAGGTGACTGGATTGGGGTAATGTTTTAATATTCTCATTTGGCAACTTTAACTTTGGTGGTGGGATTTTGTTGGTTTTTTTCTGCCTGTGTTGCCCATGTTGGGACAATCTAAACAGTTGTCCAATGTAGTTACAAGGAGAGCATGCTCTGACAGCATTTGACATTTTAATAATATACATTTTTATTACCTTTTATGCTTGCATGAGTTCTGAGGCATATGTGTTTCTAGTTACATACTGAAACAGTTTGAAAAAAAAAAGACACTTGAAAAAAGGGTATTTTCAATTGTAAGTGAGGGGAAAAAATGTTTAAAGAAAACAAGAAAGAATACAGTAATGTTTAAAATAAGGCCAAAAATATTTGTGGCAGTTAATAAGCATGCTTGTTTCCCAGGGGAAAGAAAAAGCCCCAAAACCAAATCAACAGTTTTAGTTTTTTTATTGGATGAAATAATGATAGCAATATGCACAACCTTGTTGTGTTTTTGTTGAAATGAAATCTCTGTATTAGTAACTTTAGGGGAGGTGGACAGGTTGAATAGTCATTCAGTTGAGCTGTAAGATTCTTTTCTGTTAAAAAACAACACTTTTAATTAAGCGCTTGTATTCTCACCCTTTGAAATTATATGTGAAGAGCTGCACTTTTGGTTTCCAATAGCCTGTCTGCTTAGGCTGAATACAGCATAATGTTTTTTTAAAAATTACTTTAAAGTGTTAATCTCAGTGTTCAGCTGCATGATCAATTTACTAGATTTCAGGTGACTGTAACTGCCATGAACACGTTCTGTTTGTAGTAAACTCAAGGTCATTTTGACTGTATTGAATGCGTATTTAAAAAGCACTCTTCCTCTTGATTTTCATCATGGAGGAGCTGTTGCAAAGGCAATGAAATTCTTGGTTGACACAGGGTAACCCAGGTGTCTGAATCCTGAAACATCAGTTAATGTGAACCTGAAATAAATATTTCAGTAAAGATCATTTGTGCAAAAGTAGTGACTTCAAAATGAACAAAACCAAAAGGAGGATACATTCATTCTGGTTTATAGGTGGAAGTTAACAGTGCAACTATCTTTTTGACCAAAAACGGCAAATTCAGCATTGACAATGTCTAATGAGAGAGGAAGTGAGGGGCATGGAACAGTTCACAGCACCTTGATCTCTTAATTCCCACTCTTTTCTGTAAGGTCACAGCAGTTTTTCAGAGATTTCTGTTTTCACTGTGCACGTTTTCTACTTCTTGTGTTAATTACACTACATGCAAGCTTATCTCAGAAGTGACTTCCTGCACTGGCAGTTGATATTTCACTAAAAATTTATCTGGGAACTCTGAAAACAAAACAACAAACAAACAAAGGGATGAATGTCTGTTTTAATGTAAAGGATAGCTCTTTAAAAAACTGAAGTGTGGTTAATTTTTTTAGTTATTATAAATTTTCATTATTAAGAAGACAAACGCAGCTTTGATTTGCGATTAATTGCACTCCAAAGCTTTCTGTGGCATTAATCTTTATTTTTCAAAACTCAGTTTTGACTGTCATGCTTTGGAAATCAATTTGTTCTAGAAGTTCTTAAATTTCAAACTTTTCAGAATTGCCTTTTCAGTGCATAAAAATTCTTCTAAATCAGATGTTTTTCAGTTTTTGGTCTGTCTTATTGTTGATAAACCAATGATGGTCTGTTCTAAATATTTTTGTTTAGTGACTGTCTTTGAAATTGCAGTTCCAAAATTAAACCAGTAAATAAGTTGATACAGTTTATATAATTTGTAGAATCTTTGCAGTTTCTCAGAACTGCACAAATATAGGATTTTCAGTTCAATGCACAGTTTTTGTTGGGGTTTGCAGTACCAGTGCGATCAGATTCTGAAGGTGTTTGATGCTTCAGTTGCTATAAAAAGTTAAAACATTAAAATGAAAAATCCCACAATTAGGTATTACAAGAAATTTCTGGGTTCCTCTGAAAACACTGTTTGTAATGGAAGTGTCATATGAAATGCAGAAAGAATAGATTAACTAAACGTACTTTGGGGGGAGGAAAAGAAACTGGGTTTGTTTTTCAAAAAACAAAAAGTGATCATTATGAAGTAATATGCTAGTAAAGAACTGAATATAACTGAAAGATCTGCATTGTATGCATGTACTTGTTGAAGCAGTTTTGGAAGTAGAAGATACACATTTTCAGTATGTTAGCATATTTGTGTATGATTTCTTTTTTTTTTTTCCAGGCACTGGCCCCTTCAGCCTTTTTACTGGAGTTGCTTTGAGGCAATACTGTAGTTAGGCCAAGGCTCTCAAGGCACAGACTGAAGTGATGTGGCATACTTAAAGTCTTTCTGCTCTTCTGAACGAGATTTTTTTTCCCTTCTAAATGCAGATTTATAAAGCCTGCACTACAAGAGGAACAAGGAAAGGATTTTAGTGAAGGTACTTCCTGATCCTGAAAAAGTCAGGGGGCTTCAAGCCCATCTTGGACTTCAGAACACCTCACAACTTTGTGGTAAAAGAAAAATTTAAAATAGTGCCTTTGGACTTAATCCTTTTATCCTTAATTGGAGAGTAGTTATGTGCTCCAAATTAGGATATGTGTGCCACTACAATCCATCCAAATCATAGGAAGTATGTGTATCTGGCATATGTAGTAGGTACATAACATTTTTAAAGTCTTGTCTTAGGTTGATGTTGGTTTTTTGTCTTCTCAAAATTTATAGTTTTTGCTGTGCTGTTGTCTGTGTTTATCGTGAATGCTGTTCTCTTGAGGGTGTTCCGTGGTTTGTTCTTGAGAAAGCCATGCAAAGGTCCTGTTTCCTGTGAGAGTAGAGGGATGGAGTATGTGCCTATTGTCTGCCTAATTCTCTGCCTTTTGCATGAGTAATGGCTAGTGCAAAGATATATCTGTAGAGTTCTAAAAAGAGAATGGATAGGAATGTGTGTGGTTGTGAGTTCTCACACCTTTATTAATGAATTTAAGGTTTGACTTTGGGTTTGTCATTAGGAAGGGCATTCCTGGAGTGATTCAGAATTCTGAAATGTCAAACTAAGATAATGGAACTTTTTGTTTGTTTGTTTTTAATTATTTGTATGTTAATCAGAACTGTCCACCATTACTGCTTTTAGAAAGATTGTGTAATTTTAACATTATAGCTCTGTTTCTAAACTATGCATTTAATTTCCTCTTCAAATGCTATTATAGTCATAGAATAATTCTATTTTGTGTTAGTTGATACGCTGTTGAATTCTTGTGAATTTACTGATTTATTGATACTATCTCTCTTTATTTCTTGATGTCACCAGTTTGATTTTATAATGAAAAGCTGATCTGTGGATAATAGATTCAGTTTCCACTTTGATTTTTACACCCTATGAAAGCAACACAAATTTATATTGTGTGCTTTAGTTTCAAGTCGAGATTCGACTCCTACTAATTCTTCTGCAGGATTTTTTTTTATAAACTGGAAAAGATGTCTTATTTAAGAAGAGAGAAAAAATCTTAATATTTGTTCATATATGATAATATTTGATTGTATATTCAAGATTAATATTCAATTCTAATAACAGTTTAATTGGATTATAAGAATTACTGCTTAGATGTAAATTGATTCTTTTTTTAATGTTACATCTGTGACGGTATTGACAGTCCCAAATTAGGATTCTTAAATTTACAAGAAGCTTAGCTACATGTGATGCAGAGGACCATATCAGCATTGTTTATCTTACCCAGTTAAGTAAGCTGAAAAATCTCCTTAGACTTTATTCAGTCAATGAAAAGCCCATTGGGAAGGTATCGGAATCTCCTTTTGGGGACAACTTGCTTTTCTGTGACTACATAGAGGAGAACTGTTTGCTTAACTTGAGTTTTTATTAAACCACCCATATTCCCACTGCCCCAAATTTTGTGTTTACATCTGACAGTATATCTGAGACTGCAGCTCTGTAAGCGTAAGGTTTTACTCACCAAGGACTTTTCTATTTAATTAAATGTCTAGGATTGTATAGTTATGAATGCCTATGGTTTCAGCATCTGCTGTATCTCAGAGGAGGTGTACATTAAAGGTGTAGCAATTATTGAAACTAAGTGTTGTAAATACAGTTAAGTGTATTGATGCAGTTTAAAGCATGCTTTTGCTGTAGTTTCATTTGATGCTCTGAGCTTAACTTGTTACAGCTTTTTTCTGAAAGTTCATTCTCATAGTGTGCAGATTAGATTTAAAAAAAAGAACCACTAACCCAAACAAGAATATTGAAGTAGATCTGATCTCCTTTCTTTAAAACTAGAAAGCAAAAAAGCAGACTTGGCATCATGTTTTAATTCCACACTTCCATATAATTACTAGTCAGTTTATTGTAAATGCATTTTTGCCAATGCTCCCTTCAGTCATCTAATAGACTGACTTGCTGGTTGCCTAGCTATTACTTAAATGCTCATTGCTAAATGTTGGCTATCACATATTATTCATCTTACATCCTTGGGTTTCCATCTGAGCAGGGTGGAGTTTTTTGTGCAAGTGAGGCCAAAACCAAGCAAGAAATTCTTTAGTTCAGATCATAAAATCACAAATTGTTTTCTGTTTGTATCAATTGTGCTGATAGAGTAGAATGTAAATAGGTTATGAAATTTGAAGTCATACTGGGAACAAACGCTCTATATAGGAATAGAATTTAAAACTATCTTAGTAAACTGGAGCCAATGTTTCATAGTCAAAGAATGAAATGAAGGAGGCAATTGGAAGTATTACATACCACATGGAAAAATAATGTGGGGAGTAACCAAATAGACATTAGTGAAGCAGAAAAAGCCTAGGCGTTACAGAAGATCAGGTTGAGAGAGTTACTTGTATGGTGTCAGAGGCAATTTTGCTTTTGGATTATTTAAATGGAAGTTCTTTGTAAAATTCAGCTGAAAGTGTGCTATACTCAGAGTGATAAAGGCTTCATCAGAAATATGGTATATAGTTTTAGAAAACGTACTTTGAGAGATGAGACTTTGAGAAGGCTTAACAGGAAAATGAGTACAAAGTTGAAGAAAGCAACCAAAGAGATGTTGAAAGAGTATCATCTGTTTAGTTTGAAAAGGCTGACAATTAGGAACATAAATCTATAAATACACACAGGTTTGTTACAAAGAGAATCAGTTGTATTATACTTGCAGTGGAAAAAAGGAAGATGTAATTGGAAGATGTAGTTTAATGTAAAGTAATTAAAAAATTAATTGTATTTCAGCAAAGTGGGTGCTTGAGCTACAGAATGGTATAAACTGTTTTGGATGTTTTCAGGAATAGTGATTGAAGCATTTGTCAAAGCTTGTCCTACTGAATTCTCCTTCTGGATAAGAGGTCAAACTACAGCAACCTTCTAGTCCACTGGTTTTTTATTAATTTGGCTTTTGTCTCTTGAATTTAGTCTTGAGAGTCATAGCAAACCAACATATTTTGCGGTACTGAGCATGGTCTAAGGCTATAGGCTAGTCTGTTTTGTATATACTGTCTTTTATTTGACCAATATGAATAAATTAATAAAGTGGACTAGTTTAAGGCATACAAGACCTTCTAATAACCTGAAATGTTACCTGATGTTTGTATTAGAACTAGTTGCTCTAATGAGAGAACAGCTCTGCTTACAACTGCTGTCCCTAATGCACAAGCACAGCAATTTATGCTCAGTTTGTTGTACAGGCAAAAAGAATTTCCTGTTTAGGATAAAAAGGTTTTTTTCCTCTGACAAGTGTTATTTTGGCACTTGGCAGATTTGCTATAAAAAAAAAAAAGTGTTTCTGTATTGCTTCTGATGAAAGAGCTGTCTGAGTGCTGGGTATTTTAACTGTTTTACACATTAAATGTTTGCAGAGTAATAAATTTATTTTAATTTTTTTTACTGTGGGTAGGTAGCTTTTTGATGAGGTGAGAATTGTTGAGTAGAGTAACAGTTGGGCCAAAGCCCAACTGGAGCTTGATCTGGCTTCTGCTGTTAAGGACAATAAAAAAAGTTTCTATAAATAAATTAGCAATAAAAGGAGGGCTAAGGAGAATCTCCATCCTTTATTAGACGGAGGCAGAAGCATAGTGACAAAGGATGAGGAAAAGGCTAAGGTACTGAATGCCTTCTTTGCCTCAGTCTTCAGTAGTAGGTCCAGTTGTTCCCTGAGTACCCAGCCTCCTGAGCTAGAAGACAGGGAAGGGGAGCAGAATGCAGCCCCCCATAATCCAAGGGGAAATGGTGAGTGACCTGCTACGGCACTTAGACGTACACAAGTCTATAGGGCTGGATGGAATCTACCCAAAGGTACTGAGGGAGCTGGTGGCAGTTCTCAACAAGCTGCTTTCCATCATTTCTCAGCAGTCCTGGCTAACCAGAGAGGTCCCAGTTGACTGGAGGTTAGCAAATGTGACACCCATCTACAAGAAAGGCTAGAAGGAGGATCCAGGCAACTACAGGCCTATCAGTCTTACGTCAATGCCATGGAAGGTTATGGAACAGATCATCTTGAATGCCATTACATGGCCCATAGAGGACAAACAGGTGATCAGGCCCTGTCAGCATGGGTTCATAAAAGGCAGGTCCTGCTTAACTAACCTGATTTCCTTCTATGACAGGGTGACCCACTTAGTGAATGAGGAAAAGGCTGTGAATGTTGTTTACCTGGACTTTAGTGAAGCCTTTGACATGTTTTTCCACAGCATTCTCCTGGAGAAACTGGCTGCTCATGGTTTCAATGGGTGTACTCTTTGCCAGCTAAAAAACTGGCTGGAAGGCTCGGCCCGGAGAGTGTTGATGAATGGTGTTAAATCCAGTTGGCAACTGGTCACAAGTGGTGATCCCCAGGGCTTGATATTGGGTCCAGTTCTGTTTAATGTCTTTATTAATGACGGGGACGAGGGGATTGAGTGCACCTTCAGTAAGTTTGCAGACAACACCAAGTTGTGCAGGAGTGTTGATCTGCTTGAGGGTAGGAAGGGTCTACAGAGGAATCTGGACAGGCTGGATCGATGAGCTGAGGCCAATGATATGAAGTTCAACAAGGCCAAGTGCCAGGTCCTGCACTTGGGTCACAACAACCCCATGCAGCGCCACAGGCTTGAGGAAGAGTGGCTGGAAAGCTGCCTGGTGGAAAAGGACCTGGGGGTGTTGGTCGATAGCCAGCTGAATGTGAGCCAGCAGTGTGGGCAGATGGCCAAGAAGGCCAATAGCATACTGGCCTGTTTCAGGAATAGTATGGTGAGCTGGACAAGGGAGGTGATTGTCCCTCTGAACTCAGCACTGGTGAGGCCCCACCTCAAATGCCATGTTCAGTTTTGGGCCCTTCACCACAAGACAGACATTGAGGTGCCGGAGTGTGTCCAAAGAAGAGCAACAAAGCTGGTGAAGGGTCTAGAGAACAAGTCCTGTGAGGAGCAGCTAAGGGAACTGGGGTTGTTTAGCCTGGAGAAAAGGAGGCTGAGGGGAGACCTTATCGCTCCCTACAACTTTCTGAAAGGAGGTTGTAGCAAGGTGGGCATTGGTCTCTTCTCCCAAGTAACAAGCAATAGGGACGAGAGGAAATGGCCTCAAGTTGCCCCAGAGGAGGTTTAGATTGGATATTTGGCAAAATTTCTCCACAGAAAGGGTTATCAAGTGTTGGAAGAGGCTGCCCAGGGAGGTGGTTGAGTCACCATCCCTGGAAGCGTTTAAAAGACGGGTAGCCGTGGTGCTTAGGGACATGGTTTAGTGGTGGTTTTGGCAGTGTTAGTTTAATGGTTGGACTTGATAATCTTAAAGGTTCCTTCCAACCTAAAAGATTCTATGAACTAATTACATCTGTAGCAACAGATCAGTTCTCTATAGGAATTGAAAGATCAAGATATTTTCTAATACTGGAAAATTCTGAATTTTCCCTCTAGACACCACCCCGCCCCACGCCCCCCACTCCCTGGTATGTATCCAGTTATATTTATAAAAGAAATATCCTAAACATCTCTAACAACATATTTATATAAATTAGTTGGTATGGTTTGACATAGAAGTGTATTTTGCCTTCTGGAAAAAAAGCAAACTCTGATGCAGAATTATTCCATCTTCCGAGTATTACTGGTTTTGCTTCCTTTCTGAATATGAAGTTTTTGCTTCCTTTGTAAATATGAACTAGGAAGAAAATTATTTTTTTATTATTGGACAAGTATCCATGCATATCTCTTAAAAATATATTAAATATTTCATCAGGGGCTTATGAACTTTTTAACTCAAAATTAACAGACAAATTGATTTCTGCATTCTTTGTTTTGTTATTTTTTGGTAGGGTTTGCGACTATTAAAAGAAAGTAGTGAGCCAGATGTCTTTAATACACAGAGGCTGAGAGTTCAGTGTTGTGAATAACATGTTCGAAAAAGTATAATTTTGGTGAAATCAGGAGAACTTTTTACATTTCAGAAATAAATATTCATGTGGCAGAGGGGGAAATGAGGATGGTCTTAAAAAATACCTGCAGAGTCAAATTTTCTTTAAAACAAGCATGAATCAGACTTGAATACCTTCAGAAACTGGATTGATCACATGGTTTTCATGCATGAAATTTTGAATTACTTTGTTCAAAACTTTCTCTGTTACCTAAATTTCTTCCTAAATAAATTTTGAGTAGGACTGAAAGGTGTCTTGAAATGCTGTGAAGCATGTAGTTTCTCAAGCTCAATTTAGTAACAGATAGAAGAATTGTAGAAAAAAGCATTAATCTGCTGTCAAGGAGAGTGTCACGATCATGAGCCTGCACAATTGGCTTTTGATTAGTCTTGTTCCTAAAGGAATATTAAGAACATGGCTTGAGACATTAGAAAATGTCTAATTTTTGTAGAACCAGAGGAGCAGCATGACCAGATGATTTCAGATGATATCCTGAATCCCTTTTTTAAAAAAAATTAAGTTTATTAAAGGGCACTTCAAGTTGTATATGTGGCATTTATATGGCATTTATTTTCAGAACAATGATTTTGTAGTCTCTTACCATCTTTAGTAATTCATAGCAGAAATGCATGCAAATTTGGCCAGATATGGAAAAAAGTGGATGAGGGGTCCTGTATTTAAAATGTCACTTTAATCATACTTTTGACTAAGGAAGCTTTGACTCTTATTTGAGAGACCATAAGAGCTTTGAACAGAACTAAGTAACTTGATATAATTTTTTTTTTTGTAAGTTAGTATTTTGAGTAAATTCTCAGCAGAGTTTTTCTTCTTAAGCAAAAGGAATTGTTACAGTTAGTTTTTGTTCAAAGTTTTTTCCCATGGCTGTCTAAAGCAAGGAGAGAGCTTTTTAAATAATGAGTAATTTTTGTGGTCCAGTTACTTTTAGTTTTATTCTGTATTAAAAATTTGAGGAAAACAAGTATCTTATTACATGTTTTCTTGGGCTTCAGTGCAAGCATCATGGAATTCTTTTCTTCAGGGGATGTTGTACATGTTTGCAGTTTTGCTTTTTTCACTGCTTAGCTGTTTTCTAGCTTAGCCTCTGTAACAGAAGAGGGAAAGAAATTAAGCAGCTTTGAAGGTGCTGTTTGTGTTACTTTGCATTGAAATTGTGCATATGTGCCCAGAGAACTGGTTCTGATGAGTTATAATGTGAAATGCTCTAATCTGTCTGCGAAGGTTTGTCAGAGACATTCTAGTAAAATTGGTCAGTCTGAGCTAGAGTGCCTGAAGGAATTGGTTCTCAAAGCAAACTTGAATAAAGGTCCTCCACTGAACAATGAAAGCTGTTGTCCTGGGTCCAAGTGTCTTGAAGAGGTGGTCGTCTGAATAATCTTTTGTCACTGATGATCCTCTGACATTTACTAGTAATGAATTCTGGTTTCTCACATTAGTTGAAGGCATTGCTTGTGAAGGCAGCACTGAGTGAACTTCAAAAGAAAATGGTGTATGTGTTGCAGGTGTCCGTGTATCAATACCTATGTGTGCCCATATGTTTATGAACATCAGTGAAACAAAAAGAACAGTAGTCTGAAATACTGTAACCTTTCAGATTAAGAAACAAAATTTGCAATAATGTTCTTCTAGGAGACGAAGATTAAAATTGTTAGAGATCTGAATCAGCTTTATTCACATTTTGCCTGTGAATATAGCTATGCCAGTTTACATGTTTTCTTGATAATTTAGTAGAGAAAGTATTTGAGATAAGAATGGGGGGTGGCTTTTTTCAGCTCCGGCTGAAAATGTTTCACAGCTAGTGAAATCTTTACTACAGAAAAGACTAATCAAAATATTCCTTGATGCTTGAATGTATGCAATTAATAGAAGGATTTATTAATGGTATATGGTAGGTTATATAGGGAAAATGATCATGCTTGTACGAATAAAAGATACTGGGTTTCAGAGACCCAGAAAAGCCTGGGTAAAAAAATTCAAGGTATATCTTTCCAAAAGTGTCTGAAAAGCAGGTGGCAGGATTTACTTTTCTGAAATTGCAAATATTTGCACATCAGAGATGCACCCAATTTAGGATTAAGAGCTCAAATCTGCACCTGTTTCTCATTTTTTGAGCGGCTGAGAGTGGTTTAGTCCTGCTCCCAGTGCACAGATGGAATATCTCTGTGTGAGTAAGTTTGCTGTGGTTTTATCTGTAGGAAGTTATATGATTTCCTTGTGTTTCAATACAGTTTATATTAAAATAGTTTCAGAATTCTTTGATTTCTTGAATAAAAGAAAGTAATAATGGCTGACACTTGGCCTTAATGGTGTTTCTAAGGTAAAATATTTTGGGTAAAATTTTTGATCTGAATTGTACTGGTAGTCTTTAAAAACTCTCCCCCTTTATTTGGACAAAATGTGAGCTTTTGAAGTTTTCTTGGTGCTGTTGCCAAAGACCAGCAATCTGAAAAGGAAAATAATTGCTTTCTGTTTCTGAAAGACAGTAATATTCTTTTTTTTGGCCTTAAAATCTGGAATAGAAAACCTTTAAATATTGTCAAGTTTGTTCTCTGTGTAATGTAACCACAATAGATTAAGCAGTTGTACTCTACATTTGTGGATGACATTCTTTGTAATGATACAGCTTAAGTAAAGTGTAGCTTTTTCATTTCATATAGAATTTAAAATAGTTATAGTGGAATGTTATTTAAGGGTGGGAGCTGAACGGTACTTCAGAAGTAACGTGATTTGATTACATTAGTCAGTGCTTTTGTATATGCACAAGAATTATGTCTTACCCAGTATAAATTCTTCAGTCCTGCTGAAACAAAATTTGAAAACAAACAAAATACTAGCATCTAGTATTCCTGTATTTCAGCTGCTGAAAATCTGCCCTGTCATTACTAACTTCATCTGGCTGCCTTATTACTCTACATAAACATAATGCCCTTACAATACATTGATTCAAGAAGATATAAAACATATGTACCTTGGTACAACAAGAGCTTTGTTTTATCCAAATATAAAAAAATAAAAAAGTCTGGTGAAATATGATAATATGGCAGTTCCTAAGGTCTTTTGTCATGGGTAAATTTGTCATGCGACTAATTAAACTTGTGAAACATGTTTATATCAATGGAAGGGTGAACAAAGTTTCTGGAAATATTTTTACATTAATATATTCTTTGGCAGATAATTTAAATTTAATGAGGATGTATAGCATTACTAGAAATTAATTGTAAGCATAAGCTAGCATTTTACTTGGAGGCATAAGAACTGAGGAATTCCACTGTATAGAAAGAATAAATAAAAGATTTTTTGTAATGTTCTGTTGATAGATGAGAATGATGATTTATTTTGAGCTTTGCTGTTAGATCATCTCTTAGATCTGTATTGTTTCTGACACAGTTCTTACACTCTTCTTTCACAGTATATGAGGAGTTCTTAAAAAAGTATTTCACTATTTTATTTTTTTTTGTCTTCCTACTTTTTGAGGGGTCTAGCCTGAGAGCAGTGTTGGTTTAGTTAGGTTTTGATTCTACTGCTGTTATAAAAAGACTGTGTTAACATTTAAATTAAAATCTTATCCAAAAAGATGACATCTTCCATTAAAGAGAACTGTTAAATGACCTACCCAGCTCTAGGGGAGGCTCTCACAAGGTCTTGCACAAGTTCCTAAAGACTCTGAAATCTGACTAAGAATACGGTTAACTATTGTGTTGTCTCATAATCTAGGAGTCTTCAAAACGAAACAGGGCAAAATAGAGTATCCCGATGCACCTTTAGTTGTGCTAAAAGGCAACTGACCACAACTAGATGAACAAATATGGGAGGAAAACAGTTGTTATGCACAGAAGTTGTGATTTAACAATACTTCAGCACAGGAATCTTCATCTAAGGAGTTAAAAGGAAAATTAATTTTTATGGGAAGCTCATTCTATGTATGGCAGGTAATCCAAAGGTTCTTGATAGAAAAAGCTAATAAAGCCTTTGATTTTAGTTTATTCAATTAATGAGTAAGGAGTTGACCTTTCCTACTGATGGTGAGGCAATAGGGTAGCAGTGAAGGGCTATGAAATTGGAGACGAATAGCCGAAGTTTGCAGAAAAAAAAAGAGGGAGCCAGTGAAAAGATAAGGGGAAAATGGTAGCCTGGTTATTGTTCATCGGGATTTTGAGTATCTGTAGAGCAAAACTGCATTTGTTAACATCAGAGTAGTGTTGCAACAAAATCAAAGGGCAGGATGGAAAGAGAGTAGGTGAGGTTTTTTGGCAGTACGGAGAAGGAGGAAGAATTTTCCTTTTTATATCTGTATTGCGTTTCATAGTTTAGAGGTGAGTTAACATAGTCTCTCTGACTTTACACTGAAATTGTGCAGAAGTCCTCGCTCTCAGAATAAGGAGGAGTTAAATTTATATTCCCTTATTAACTCTAAGCAGTTTGGTGCTGCCTCTCAGCCCTGAAATTTTGCTGTTTCATTATTTCCAAATCATCATCTGAGCAGTTTTGTCCACTGCCTGCCAGACTTTATGGTGTCAGGGAGATTTCTGTCCTCTGGCATGTGTGTAGAGGAGGGCTACCTTTAGTCTGTTTAGAGATAATGTTGGAAAAGAGAAAAGATTAAAGGGTTTAGCAATGTAACTAACTTGTTAGCAGGACCTTAGTTGTACTGTAGTGCCAGGCTAGCGAATAATGGAGCACAAAGCATCTAAATGTATGGGTAAGGAACCCGGAAGACTTACAGTCAGAATGTGAGATTATGGGAAGAGATTCAAGCTACAGGTGATGTTTAAATTAAAGGCCTGAGTGACAGAATGAGATTTCTAGTTTAGGTGGAAGGAGACAATTATAGATTAAGCAGTTCCCTCTGTGAAGGTGCTAGCTGAATTTGAAGGGTAAGATGTGAAAGGAAAAGGAAGAAAACCAGTAACAAAACCCTGAGGAATCTGCATAGAAAACGGAGCTGAGAAAGAAATGCTGAAGGAATGATTTAATAAGTGAGAAGTAGATATCATGGAAACTGATGAAAGATAAGATTTCATGAAGAAGTAAACTGTGTTTTACAATGGGAAGGGTCAAGGAGGTTGAAGATGGAATATTGGTTCTGCTGTGTATCTAAGATGTTACTGGAAATTTTGGCAAGGACATTTTTCATTGTTAAAGACAATTTTTTTAAAGGATGAAATGAACAGAGGGAAACTTCAGGGAACAGTTGAGAACAGTAAATTCTTCGAGCTTGGCAATGAAAAGACAAGAAGTACAATAATAGTCTGACAGATTTTCTAGTATAATTTTATTTTTTTATACCTTACAATATACAAAGCTGTAATTAAAAAAATATATACATAGGCTAATAAAGTTGCTCTATTCAATTTCAGGGCTGATTTTTTTGGTTAGTAACATAACCTGTGTTCAAATGGAGGAACAGGCATAAGATTACATAAAAATCAGTTATTCCATATATACCTAATAAAAAGATTTCAATGTATATGTAGACAGTTCCCATAGGGAATTTTGATAAATTATAATTTAAATAATTTTTAACTTTCACTTACAGCAGAGAGAAACTGACTGCTTTAAAGAATATATATCAGATATATGTATGTACAGCAGGTTTTCCTTCATTGTTCATTCCTTCACTGTTTCTAAATTATGTTAAAGGGAGAGCAACTACGGTTAAGAATTTAATAGTTCAGCCTGAAAAGTACATTTAAAATGCCCTTAAATATCTCAATTGCATTTGCAACTGTTAATAGCAATTTTTTAGTAGTTAAGATGGGAAAGTGATGTATTTATTGTAAGGTATTTTCAAAATTGCTTGGAAAAATAATACCATTAATAAGGGAAGATCTGCCAAGAATCGATGTTAAATATCCATTGTTTCCTGGTTACGTTTTGCATATTTATTTGTTGTGGTATGTACCTGTTGTTCTAACATTGTTTTAAAACTCTGTATGTAAAATTTGTGTGCGATAATACTAAACCTGAAGGAGGAAGCCTGTTTGCCAAAAGATAATTTGGCAAATATGTTTTTGCAGGTACCTTTTGATATATAATCCTACAGAACAAGAGCGATTTTCAGTGGTTTCAGTCAATGTGAATTCACCCAGAGTTAGAATATTGTCTCCTTTGGGAAAACCTGTTACTGTCCAGATTAGTGCTGTCTGGGATGGAGCAACTACAGTGTCACATGAAGCGTATCAGGTATGCTACTTTAAGTAAAAAGCATTAAAGTATTTTCTGACAGATATTGTAGATTCACAGTTTAAGGAAATGGAAAGCATACTTCAGATATTGGCAATTCTGTCTTCTGCGGATCGTGCTATTAATTCAGTCATTTGAAGGAAAATGAGAAATACATGTATTTAGCATTAATGTTTCTTAAACTGATAAGTTATTAAACTTTTGTGATATCATTTATTACATTTAAAGGCAGTTTCAGCTGCGTGAACAGAAAATACTGGATGTGTCTCTTTTCCTCCAACTTTCCAAAGCTGCTTTTTCCTTGAAGTGGTATTCTATACACACAGTTACACAGTCTATATGTGCTCAAGCACTACAGGTGGAAGGTGTTGTAAGTGCAATGGCTTAAGCAGTTAGATTCTTTTTTTTTTTTTGTCTTCCAGATATAGAGACTGGATAGTAATCTTCATTGCTCTTGCACTCAAGCTAGACAGATGACTTTGAGTCCACCTCTTGTTTTTGGTTTTAAACAAAGTTTCTGAGAATTTTTGAATCATACATCATTATAGAAGATTGTCCTCAATGATCAGACATCAGAAACTGTATTTTGTTAAATTCTTAGTGATATAACAGTACTGTATTACTGTAATAGCACTGTATTAGTTTCAAGCTTACATTCTTAGTCTGATTCCTTTTGACTTGGGAGACAAGTTGAGCTTGTTTCAGGATAATATTCCTGTGAAGATAATTCAGTAAGTGTGTTTCAGTTGTCCTTCAAAGGGATAGTTGTTAATTGCTATGGGTTAGCCCCAGTAAGCAGTGCAGCCCCACACAGCTGCTCACTCACTGCCCCCCGTAGGATGGGGGAGGGAATCAGAAGGGTAACAGTGAGAAAACTGGAGGATTGAGATAAAGAGGGTTTAATAAGTAAAGCAAAAGCTGTGCATGTGAGCAAAGTGAAATAAGGAATTCGCTCACTCCTTCCCATCGGCAGGCAGGTGTTCAGCCATCTCCAGGAAAACAGGGCTCCTTCACACGTAATGGTTACTTGGGAAGATTAACACCATCACTCCCTATGTCCCTTCTTCCTTCTTCTTCTCCCAGTTTTCATTGCTGAGCATGATGCCATATGGTATAGGGTATCCCTTTGGTCAGCTATTGTCAGCTGTCCCAGTGTGTCCCCTCACAACTCCTTGTGGAACCCCAGCCTGCTTGCTGGCTGGGTGGTGTGAGAAGCAGAAAAGGCCTTGGCCCCGTGTAAGCACTGTTCAGCCATAGCTAAAACATCCCTGTGTTACCAACATTGTTGATATCAAAACATAGCACCATATGAGCTACTATGAAGAAATTTAACTCTATCCCAGCCAAAACCAGTGCAATAATTAGCGCTGTTAATTGTCTGAAGGAGGAGGAAGAAAATTACGTATCTGTACCTCAAATTCTAAGCAAATTGCTTTGGAGATCTACCTTGTATATTGCTCTTCTGTGCAGCTTGCTTTATAGCTCCTAAATAACCAGAGACTGAAAATGAGACCGTTGCCTTGTATTTCACTGTTTAAATTTGTGGATTTTTAAATGCAGTTGAAGTGGTAAGTAGGGTCTGTGTGCACAGATCTCTAATGCACTGCAAATATGCTCAGAACTGCACATCACAGCTAACATTCTTTTTTAACAATGTTCAAAATCATTATTGCATTATTATAAGAGTGATCTTGATGCTAAGCAACTTAGTGATGCAGGCATTTTTGTTTGCTAATTATTCTTAACATGCTTCAGCTATTAATTTTGGAATGTCATTTGTCATTCCATATTCATTTTCAGAATATGGAAAAAAAATTCAGCCGTCCTAAAATAATTGAAGCAAAAGGAGTTAGTCTGAGCATAAATTTAGTATAAAAAGTTGATACTTTGATGTTTTTAATAATGGCTTCTTCTTTGCTCCCAACAGATCACTTTCATGGTGCATCTACCACCTCTGGGGCTTGGAGTTTACCAGCTTTTGGAGGTTCAGAGTTCAGAAGCAGTTTTAGCAGACTATAATATATACATGAGGAATAGCAGGCAGGAGAAGCCAGACAGACTTTTCAAGATAAAAGAGATGCAGAATTCTGTGGATAATATAATATTAGAAAATTCTTACATGAAACTGTGGTTGTCTGGAATGTCTGGATTACTGGAGGTGTGTTGCCTTATGTTTTGAAACACTATGTTTTACTTTTTCAAGAACTTCTGTTCTTATTCATGGAAACCTAAATGAGTCAACTGTTTCAAACATGATTCTCTGTCCTTAGAAAATAACTACCAAAGAAGATGGTAAAAATCATCAAATGAAGGTTGAGTTTGCTTGGTATGGAACTACAAGTAACCGGGATAAAAGTGGAGCTTATCTCTTCTTACCAGATGGAGACGCCAAGGTAAATCATCCATTTGCAGAGAGATTCTAATCTTGAAGTAACTTGAATCATTCTGCAAATACGAATTGGAAGAGCTAGTTTTCCCCAACACTGAAATACAGCTGTGTGACTAGAAATAATGACATCTCTTATTGAAATGACTGGCAGAACGTCATACCTTATAACCCTAAATTTGGGAAAAAACACAACATTAATTTGAAAGTGTAAAAGTATACAGACTATTTCTGATTCACCAAAAAACTTACACAAGATGCTACCCTTGCAAGAAATCCACTGAGATGTGACCATTCACTACCAATAAAATAAGTTCACTTTCACTTCCTGTGGTGAAAATGTACAGGATATACTGATTCATTCCTGCATTTCTTCACTTTTCTGATTCTTAAGATTTCTTTATGGTAAATAAGGAGCTTCCAGTTCAGAGTGTAGTACTTTTTTAGCTGATATTAACATATGTGGTTTAAAATAGTAATTAAGATACCGAGTACCAATTGACAAATGTAAAGCCGGAGTAGCAAGCAACATTTCTGATTCAGTTGTCTAGGGTTATCAGTGTTTTTAGCTGCATAATCATTGGAGAGCAACAGTATACGAGTATTCATTTTCAAATGGGAAATTCAGAAATGACAGTGTTCTTATACTGACATAGTGTGAGGAATATACTGAGTTAATATACGGAATCTACTGTACCACTTTTGGAACTGTAAAGATGTTATTTCAGAAAGCAGATGAAGAAATAATGAACACTTATAAGAAGCTAGCTGGTTTGCAGCATATTTCTTCTGCCCACTTTCTCCTGGGGGAACTTAAATTGCATGCATAAGGCAAACTGGGAGTTCTATGTTTACCAATTCAGGAAATAAGCAAGGGTAACCATGTGTGCATTAGTCTGGAAGTGGACAGAACCGTTTCCTTTCCTTTTCACAGTCTCTCCTAGAAGCACATGTTTTGAGGTCTGTGAGTTGGCAGTTTAAAACTATTTAGTGTATTTAGTCCCCTAATTGTTTGCATCGTATTCAACAGGGTTCACTTATTCTTCATTTCTAAATGTTAGTGGTTTTGATCTGTGAATACCTGAACAATATCACTTACAGTTTTTGATTTCTACCTTTCATCAGCTGCATGGTGACACTTTAACTAATTTTATTTCGGAAGCTACTTCATCTTTTGCTTACAAAAACAATATTCACTAAATCTAACAGTTGTATAATTTTAACTACATTTTTAAATTACTTTATCAAAATAATGTGGACAAAACTAGATAGCAAAATGCTATGGTTTGAACAGAAGTTTGTCACATGCCTGCAAGCACAGTTAGAAAATAAGATACATATTGAACTTCTATGAAAAATGAAATAAAAGTACATTTTTAGTTAACATTAAAAAGGGTGGTGTGTTTGGCTGTTGTAACTTTATATAATAAAAATGAAATCATGATACTTCTAAAAATTCTGCTTCATAAATATACCATAATGCTCATTTGGCTTGCATTTTAATAACATTAATTGCATTGTCCCACTGGGAATAACAATGTAATTCTATAGTAGTTTCTAAAACAGTTTGAACTAAGAAATGCCATCTGTTCAGGGTTTTCAATGTGAGGTGGATTTACTAACAATTTCTAAGCCCCTGTGTAGAGTGGCGATAGAATAGATTACAGGCAGTTTTCTTGATTTTGTGGCTAGGTGGTCTTTTTTTCGTATCCCAGTCACCCTATGTATTACTGCAAAATTTGCAAAGAATAATTGCATTTGATGTTGGGTCATTTTGCTCTGGTATGAGTACAGTTAAATGTTTTCTTTGCCTTTGTTAGCTGATTATTTTGTCACCTGATAAGTCTTTTGGTTCTTTTCAGTTCTGCAATACTCAGAAATTATTTTTCTTTATCTAGTTTGTCTGTCTTACTATAGTACTTACCTTGGGTTCTTCTGCCAGTTCTATTTTGGAAACTTGGTGCCGTAACATGCTACATTTGCAGGCCATGACTTAAAGCCATGTCAGTTAAGACACTTTACACATACAGTGCAGCTCTGGTCATCAGCAGGTTGTTAGAAGTGGATGTAGTGTTTTCTGCAGATGGTCTGTATACTAGAATGTAGGCACATCTGGATCTTTCGAGAGGTTCCTTGGATTAATTATCTTTATGGCTGACCAAAAAACAGCCTAGAGTACTGGAAAGAGCGTGTCCTTACTAGGAAGTGGTAAGCCTCTAGTACCAGCACTAAGTTGGTCATCAGCAGAGACCTGGGTTAATGAGAGTGATTTACACAGTATTAAGTAGAAGGTACACTGAACATCAATAACTCTTTGTCACTGCTCTGGAAAGAATAGCTGGACTTAAGGCTCTATGACACCATGGCAAACATTGCCATGGTGCAGCTAGACAGCCCCCAGTAAAAGCAGTCTCTGGGGTTTTGGCATAGGGTCTTGATCATGGATGATTCTGTCCCTGCTGTGTGTGAAGAGTAAAAGTAGTTCAGTGGCAGCCTCGCGTCAGCACATCAGTGCGAAGTCCAGGACAATGACACAGCAGAGGCTCCATACTGCAGCTCTAGAAATAAGGCAGTGCTCCTATCATGTCTTTGTATTTTCTGCAAAATAGAACAAAAGCAAGGTACCGGGGGAAAAAGGCAGTATCTTAATTTTTTTAAAACGTCAGTGCTACTTTACTGATTGACAATGTTATCAAGGTTTGGAAGGAAAGGACTTCCCTTGGACCTCGCAACAACTATAAAGGAAAGCATCCTGTCTATGAAGGGAAAACGTGTTTGCATCTCTTGTGATTTTGTGAAGGATGGCCAACTTCATAAATCTGTTAGATCTGGAGGAAAAAAAATGAATATTCAATAAAGTTTGAAACAGTTAAATGTCTGTATTTTCATCTGTGTATTCAAGCAAATTCAATATGTGATGGCCTACTTACTAGCCATGTTCAGTGTCAATAGGGAATAGAACAAAACAGTTTTTATCCAGAGAGTCAGGTGCTAAGTGTTTGTGGGATCAGTGTGAGTGGTTAATTTACTTGTTTAAAAAATCAGTCTTTCAGAATCAAAGTGGACTTTTTTGGTAGACCCAGACTGGGAAATTGTGATTCTCCCTCAGACAGCTGTGTCTATGCACGCATGTTTGCACTAGTTGCTGTAGATACTTATGTACTAACAGAATATATAAAAAAAGAGATTTATTTCTTTTTAGCCTGCTGGATCTCTAGTGCTAGAACTTTTCTCCCTTTTTTCCTCTTCACACTTTGTCTCCATGGTTGGACTTCCTTTACTGATGATGATATCTGACTTGTATAGCTGCAGCTGCTGCTACTAGTTTCAAGAAAATTTTTTCATGACAGGTCCTTCTTTAATCTCTCAGGATTTACTGTTGCCTCGGTTTCTCAGAGAACACATATCTGGGTTATCTAAATGCTTGGCCTTCAAACCTAAGGAAAAGATAATGGTATCTTTCCACATTTTTATAAGTGAGATTGGGAAGTTCCACTGCCCAAAAGGAGAGAGACTATCCATTTAGAGTATCCCGCTGTATCGACCTTTAGATCTTCCCTCTCAACAGGGCAGAGGATCCTCATTCAAGCATAGTATCCTTACTTTTAATGCTTCCCTTGTTCTGCATGCCTGATAACAGGAAAAGACAAGTATGCGGGCACCATTACCTGAAGGGTGCTCATAATACTCAAGAATCGGCTGCTTTTGAAGTGTGTGTTCTTTCCTTCGTGCTATGTATTTTCCTCAAGCATCCTATCTGCCATCTAAAAATCTACCCCACATATTGGTGTGGTTGTTTTTGGAGACAAAAGTATTAAAATGACAACCATCTGTCTTCTGCCATGTAATTCTTAAAACACAGTTCTCAAGAGCTCTTAGTATTTGATTTTCATTCCCACCAAAAAGCCCAGTCTAATCTCAAACCCTGCCAAATGAAGGGTAATCTGCTATTGAGAAGCAACTTTTCTTGAAGGCATTGTCTTGAATTCTTTTTTAAAATCTCGGGCATATCAAGAGCAATTCAAACTGTGTTGGAAAACTTAGCTCTGAGCATAGTTTATTTGACTTCTACACCACCAATGTGCTGCGCTGCCAGAAATTTCTAGGACACACTAAGATGGTTAGTAGTGCTTAACTTGACTACACGGGGAAAAGCTTATTGCCTGTGCTTCATGCCTTCAGACTGCAATACGCCATGCCAGCTTCTGTGTAAGCTCATAAACCTTTAAATGAAGGCATCTCTCCAGTTATCTCTGGCCCTTGGCGCTTTGGCACCCAATTTGGTGCCAAGTATTTTAAGATATCCCAGGGAGCTATGGGATATTATTTTGCTCCAAGTATTCTCCCTTAAAATTTCTAGCTTGCTTTTTTTCCCACCCCTTCCTTCAAGGGGAGGCTGTCATGTTTCTCTTGAATATGAGTACTGAAAAATGGTTTCTGGACCCTTTGACCCATAGTTCTGTTACCCTGTTTCTGAAAATTCTGTTTTCCAGGCTCAACAAGACCTGCCACAGCAAGCTGCTGAATCTTGTCCAATGGAACTCGTTCCAGTGGAGCTGAGGGGAACAAATTTTACAGCAACTATTCCTTTTAACTCTTTAGGAAATGGAGTCTTGAGACTACCCCTGGATATGAGACCCAAACCTTTTTATTCCTTATTTAAGGTCTGGGTAATCATAGAGTGCTTCACGCTGGAAGGTCCTGTAGTCCAAGCTCCCACTCAAAGCAGAGTAAATACTTAATTCAGACCAGGACCTTGTCCAATCAGTTTTGCAAATAACTCTATCACTGTTTGTTCCTTCCACTTAAAAGGAAAGTGGTTTGCATCTGAGTAGCAAGAGGCTTATTTCTGCATCTTAGACTTTTACATCAAAAGTATCTTTATATTTCAGGTCCAGGTCCAGGATCGTTTCACAGGCCTTTGTAGCACCAAGGATCTTTACAATGATACTAAAATAATTGCACATTCAATGCATAAAGATGTTTTCCTGCTTAAAAGTCTGATTCATAGAAATGTTTTCAGTGTGGCAAAGCTGGTCAATTGTCTCTGTAGGTTCTGAACTCAGCATGCCTCCAGATGGCAATCAAGAAATCACTTTCTAGGATTAGTGCTTTTCTAGGCACTAAATATGAATTAGGAGGCTTTTCTGTTCTCTCAGCACCATATTTTTTTCTCCATTTCTCCTGTTTGCCCAACAATCAGGAAGCAGCAGGCATCCTTGAGAACTCGAGTATACATCACATCTCCAATCTTTGTATCAGAAAGACCTTGTCTAACCCCCCAAACCACATGATAGCATGTGCCTTTGTAACTCTCCTTCCTCACTTGTACTTTTTCCCAGCACTGTGTCTGAATTAGAGGCTTGCAAACTGGTTTTGATACATTTCTTTCAATGCATATGCTAGAGGAATCACAAATTATGATTTAAAAAAAAATAAATCAATAGTTTCAGACAATATCTGCAAAATGACAATTCCTGTTCTTTCTTATCACTTCATCTTTCGGTATAGTTCAGAACGGTAAGTATGATTGCCTTCATCTTCAGCTGGGGAGCTGACCCGGCTACATGCACATTTTGGAGACTCTGATGTGTGAACTTAGTGTTTGTGGCAATATCCCAGAATCTGAGAGCTGTTAAATGCATCTCATTTCAGCTTTCTACTTTTATGGGAACAACATATTTTGGTAGTTGTTGTCAATGTCACGATCATGTTTTATACTAATGAGCTTGCTGGACCAGAGTTCCTTCAAGTATTTTTTTTACTTTTTGTTTTAAAAAAAAGGTCTTATGGTAACTTTTTCTTTTTTTAATAAGTGCACAGCCTTTTGTGTTCCTTTGTCACTCATCTAGCATCTATCCATTTTGCTGGTTTCATCCTGGATAGCTCCAGTGAAAGACCTAGTGAGAAATGTTCTTACAAACAACAGAAATAAGCCCATAAGATAGGTGTTACTTTGCTGACAGAATGTACTTGGCAGGCTGCTGTTTGTGCAAGTAGTATTCTCATAAGTAATGATTGGTGAGGGTATTTGCTTGGCCTGAAGACCTCAGCTTTCTCAGCTCATTTTCTGAGAGTTCCTTTAGCTGCTGTTTCAGTCCTTCAATGCTAACCTGAGGATCTTCATGTTGCCCTACCCTGCAGGGAGGATTTTGAAGGGTTTAATTTTTCTGCCTTCCTGTCAGTAATCCAGTTCCTCTGTGGGATTTTAATCTAAACACGTACTTCTAAGAGCGTGCAGTCACAGGTTAAATGGGTTTGTCTTCTCTACCTATGTGTGATAGATAAGCAGATAGACAGCGATCTGTTCTGCCAGAAGAAAGGGGAGGATTCAGTCTACGTTTACCAATGTTGACAGTTTTTCATGGAAATAAGAGAGCCCAAAAGCCAGCTCAAATTCTAACCTAAGACCTGGTCTTCAAATTTCCTTTATTCCAGCATATTAATTCACCTGGTTTCAGTGCCTTCCTAATACCATACTCCTCCTGTATTTCTCAGCTAGCAAATTGATTTTGCATAATAGATAACACTTGTCTGTCTTATTGACAAGATGAGACCCCTTGGAAGTATCTCATCATTTTTTTTATGTCAACTTTTAAGACGTACAAAAGACTGTTTCTCCATTTGGGTTTTTGTACTGATTAGCTGGATACAACATTGCTGTAAGATGATCAGTAGAAAAATCCCTCTTTCCCTAAAATAACCCATCTCATCGACATGTGAGCAACTCCTGTACAAAGTATTCCTGTAGTTGATAGCTGCAGAGTTGCCTCTTGGAGCTCTGGCAAAGCTTTTATTAAACAGTGTTCTGGCTGAAGCTTTAAGAATAAATATGTGAATAGAAAGGCAGGCTTTTAGTCTTTGAAAGTCTCTTTCAGTTTCTTCTTTTATACAATACTTCTTGAAATCTTCTCTGTGAACATACATATAGTATCTGCTTGAAGAAGACTGGATATGTACCTGTACTTGTTCTTCTCTGATATGTTTTGTCTGTATGTATGTAATCTTGATTTTCTCTCTTCGTCAAGATACATTTGAACTTTGGTTTCTTAGCTTGAGAAGAAAGAGCATGCTCTGTTCTTCTTATGACGTTGATACATACAGGAGGAGGACAGTCACCCTCTGAAAGTTTTCTGCCTAGATCCTTCTGAATAACATTTTTTTCCAGTTTTGTTGTTTTTTGAGTGAAGTCTTTATTTATTGTTGATGCCTTATAGTATTAGTTGTGTGTGTTGTATTTCATTTTTGGCTTTGTACACACTTAATATTTAACCCGTTTTTACCTTTGTAGCCATCCATGTATTTCTGTATAGTGTATACAGTTCAGTTTGGGATCAACTGTTAAAAAAAAAAAGTCATCGTTTGCTTGACTGAGACTCAAATACTGTGACTACATGGAAAAATAATTTCTTTCATATCTTTGGTTTGACTGTGAATATGCAAAATTTCTGCTAGTATTTGAGAGACGTTGGTAAGAAGCCAATGTCCCTCTTGAGCTTTCTTAATGGTTCCCAGGTCTACCCTGCATTCCAGGGGGCTCCCCTGGCTACTGTAGCTGCTTTTGATGAAAACAAAGCTTCCTATTTCATTTTCAAAAGGATATGCAAGCTGATCCACAAGACAGTGTAGAGGCAGCTTTCCTCATGCAGTGTGTACCGCTGATATAGTAAACTGTGAGCAAACAAAACATTTAAATCATCTGCCACAGGTTATGAAACTACAGTACTCGATTACTGTATTTTGCTAGCAAAAAAGCTCAATCCATATGTATGCAATATTGATACATTACTGTGTTTATCTGTAGCCCTTGTATCCATTAATCCTCATAAAATACCTGTGAGATATGTAATGAAGGTTACCCTAATTTTAGCTAAAGGAAAAGTGAGGCTCCAAAGAGAAGTTGCTGAATTTCAGATTACAAGTAATTTTAATTCCCAGTATTTAGACGAGACTTAGATATAGAACAGTTTAAAAAAACTGGAAGACTATTTAAAACATTAAATACTTCAATTTATTGACACTACTTTTATGTAAAACTTTCAAAATAATTATTCTAACTTCCTATTTTCTTTTTGTAGCCTTATATTTTTACAGATCCACCTACCATAAGAGTTGCTCATGGAAAGATTTTCTCAGAAGTTGTATGTTTTTTCCACCACGTGACACATACTATGCGACTGTATAAAGTTCAGGGTAAGAGTTGTGAAATTCTGTCTCTCTCAGCAGTTACTTTTCATCACTACAGTCTTGTATCCTTCCTGTCTTTTTAATGTTTAAATGCACTTCTGAACTAGTGCAGCATTTGTCAGACTGAAATCTTTACTGGGTCCAGTGCACCATCATCCCATTCTGAGCATCATGCTAGTCATTAAGCTGGCATGGTTAAACTTAACAGATGTGTTAGGGATACCTCTCAGGAAATTTTGTAGTATAAATTACCTACAAGGGGTCCCAAACTTTACTGTGTCATCTGAATGCTGTGGGTAGCTGTAAATTATGAAAATGAGGAAAAAAAAAAATTAGAAATATCTTGGAGGTTATGTAAAAACGTAGTTTCTTTCGTACCTTCAGACTTATTGATGGAGGTACAACAATATCTTCTCTACAGTTGCAAAGAATGTAGAGTTAGTGGCATTGATAGTGAAGTCTGGTTTACTCAACAACTGTAGGCATGCTTTAGTTGTGTGAGCTTCCTCTTTATGTCCATTATCTGCTTGGAAGAGCTTGTGACAGAATCAGCTATGTCTGTTGAGTGGCACCTGCACTGAACACTGGCTTACTGACTCTTAGGACATAACTTCATATCAGTTTTGGTTGCTTTTTTTGTTTCTCTACTGTTCAACTACTGATTTCCAAGAAAATTCTAGGAAAACAGTAACTTTGGAAACTCTATACCCTTTCAGACTTGATGGTTAAACTGGCCAGTGAAAAACGTAAAAGAGGGAGGAAATCGTGGTGCAATTGTATAAACTTACTTTCCTGTAGAAACTTGATTTAAAATGCTTAAGTGTATTTTAATGTAATTGAGGTAGGAAATATACATTTTCAGTTGTTCATCTATTGTATTTACTCTACTGGAATTTTTCTGAAATACAGAAGCATTGGCTAATATTTTCAACACTTGAAGGAACTTAAACATTTTGTATTAGCATTAGTTTTACTGTAGGTGTCAAAATTGTCTGCATGGTTTTTAAAATCTTGCTTATCATGTTTAATTATTTTTCTAAACATCTTCACAACCAAATAATGGAGCTATAAGTACTTTGAAAGTCTCCCTTGCTCTTTTCCTTCTTCCTTTTAAGTTTCAAAAATCATACTGCCAGCAGTACCTACTTTACAGTCACACAGAACTGATCTGTTGTGGGGCTTTTTTCATTCGTAATGTATTTCTCTTTAGAACTAAAATTGATTCAGATGCCTCATTTTTTATGACATAAGTGTATACTTTGAAGTTTCAAGTTGCTAGGGTTTACCCATATGCCATATACTGATCAGAGTTCAGTTGCCACCTCATCTGATATAGTAATTCTAGATCAAAGTCTAGGTCACATTCCTTATGAAAGCAAACCAAGGTGTTGTGCAGTAATTTGTTGTTGAAGATCCTGAGGAAGCATGTTTATATTCAAGATTAATTTTTTTGGTTTTACGTGACCAATATGTAGAATGGGCTTAGAGGAAAAAAAGGGTACCTTGAGGTCCAGATGTACTAGATTGCCAAAAATGTGAAAAAAAGCTACTTTTCTGTGTGGGTTTCAGTAAATTAAACTTCTTAGCAAGGAGGGAACTTACCTAAAGAGGATGTTTATTGTAGTGAAGGGGAGGGAAAAAGCCTGAAAAAAGCCTGAAAAGTCTGTTTAGGGTGAGGTAGTTTGGGTTTTTGTTGGTTTCGGGTTTTTTCTTTTTTTTTTTTTTTAAATGGAAAAAATGGATTTCTTTGTAATACTCCCTTTTCTTTAGTTTGTTAGTAAGTGCCTACCAGAGGTATTATACTTCCATTTCACAGTTCACAGAAAATTAGTTGTCAGCAAAAATCACTTGTTTGCCAATTCCTAACACCTAAGTTTATCTTTCGTTTTGAATGCACTATCTAGTTTTTTTTCCTCTTTTTCTTGGACAATTTTTAATTCATCACACTGTTTCCATACTTAAAGCATTACCTGTCCAGTCATCATGGTGAAGTCCTGTACCATGTTCCCAGTTATTATAAGGAAAAATGATGCAGTGATTTTATATATTTTTTCTGTTTACTTTTATAGTGTATTTTTATTCTAATTTCTTCATATGGAATAGCCTTTTTCAAAGTTTAAAAATTGATGACTTTGCATCATTGTTTTGCTGAGTTCTCTTTCCTGGGCTTTGTAAGGGAAGTTATTTGTATAGCATTACTTCAATTAAAATAAGGTATCTTGAAGTCTTACTAGATATACACAGTAACAAAGCACGTGGAGAGAAATAAATATGTGTATGTGTATACATACATTTTGTTTTTAAATAAAGACCTGATACTCCTGTTTTAACCTACCTGATTGCCAGGGGATAGAAAGCCTAATCATGTGGTAATCCAACTGAGACAGTACTTCTGAGTCCTATGGCTTCTTCAGCAATTTTGGTAAAACATTGCTTTTTCCACTTTTGGCTTTACAAATCTGTTAATTTTGAGCAGAAAATACTCTGGCTTGACAATTCTGTTCAGTAGTTGACCAGTGAGTGGTTTTTAACTTTTTCTGCTTCCATTGGCATCTGGTTTTAATATCAGCATGATTTTGTTAATCTTTTTATCAGAAGCTTCTTATGTTTCATTGTCTTCATAATTGTATTTTTAAATTATGCAGTAGAAAAGAGCTGACAGTAATTCATGATCTGGCCATTTTAAAATTGTAAACTAAAATATTGTTTCTTTGTTCAATGTACTTGTGCTTTAATAGTCCTACTCTAGAATAGTTGGAAATTCTATGACTAAGAGCATCAAAAGTGGAGTGTATAGATCCACTGTTTCCCAACTGTGTCTGGGAAAATAGAAGTAATTACCTGAACTGAATGGTTTTTCATTTAGCACTGTAGTATAATAGCCATTGGTAAATGTTAACACTTTAACAGTTGATGGTACTGCTGCAGGTGGCATTCAGATTTTAAAAAAAGATGAGGAAACAAATACAAAGCTTGACATCTTCCTCATTCGAGTGACAAAATCACAGTCCATTTAGTCTGTATTTTACAAACTAAATAATAGCATAAAAATTAAAGCAAGCAGATGCTTTCAGCATTCCATTGTGTAAAGGTTCAGAGTGTTTTAGAATTTGACGAAGTAAAGACCTTCTTAAGGAAACTATTCCAACATGCTCTCAAACAGAACTGCTGAAAAGAATTTGCAAACTATATGTGTAGAAGGAAAATGAGGTTGTGCTAACCCCTGTCTATGTGCTTAGGAATCTAGGAATTTTATTCAAAGATATTTTGTCCTTCTGCAAAAGATCCTACAGTTCAGGAGTCCAAACTGATGAGCACACCTCTGGGTCTTGTGAGTTGACATGCAGTGAAATGTTGGAAAAAAAAAAAAAAAATAAAAAAATTTAAGTATCTAAGATTTTCAAACACTGTCTTCAAGTTTTAAAGGACTAAGGTGCTTAATCAGTCCCTCACTTTCTACTGTCTTCTGTTTACAATCTGTCAGACAATCACAATGTAATTTGATCTCACTACAAAGAGATATTTCATACCTCTGTTCTGCTTGGCGGAATTATTTTGACAATTGTTAGTCCCATTAGACTACAGAAAGGGTAGAAGTGGTCATGCTGAATGATGTTATGATTCCAGTTCAAACTGTGTCTCAAACTATTTCAAAAGAGCAGGTTGTTATTAAAGGTATTTAATTTTCAGTGCAAGGCACTGTAGAAAAAAGTCTCACTGACCATCTGTCTGCGTTTTCAGATACTTAATTCTTCTTTTAATAAATAGTCATCTTTTCCCTGTCAATAAAGACTTGTGTCCTGGTTGGGGTCATATCAGTGTGTGGTTTCTTAATTCACTGTCCTTAAGGAAGATTCTCCCTGTTTTGGTTAAAACAGCAGACCGGTTTTCTGCTTAGTGGAACAGTTGCTGTCAAGAAGCTGGAAGTTCAGTCTTGTCTGTGAACGGTGACAGCCACGTAAGAGTCAAGGGGAGAATCAAATGGCATGGTCTTGCTCCAGCATATTACCTGCTGCTAAAGACAGCACTTAACAGCTGTGTGCTGTTTCCTGCTGATTTACCAGAACCCACATTGGTTCTTTTGAATTCCTTCTGTTCTACTTCAGTGGAGGTTTCAGACTGTCTGCTGAATGACTACTGAATTAGAAGTACTGCTATATCATATGGTACATAACTGAACTGACTTCAAATATCTGGTTAGATATGACAGAAAAGGAAAACTAGCAAGCAAAAACTAGATAGATCACTGTTCTGGAAACATAGTCGTTCTTATATATGTGGCAATCACTCTTAAAAATTGAGAGATTTTTAAATTCATCTTTTTCATGTAGGTTTGGAAGGCCAGTCTCTTGAAGTTTCCAATATTGTGGATATTAGAGGAGAATATAATCGTGAGCTTGCAATGAGAATTTCGTCTGATATAAACAGTCAAAATAGATTCTATACTGATCTTAATGGATATCAGGTAATTATTCTCTTATTAATTATAAAAGCCTAGGGTCTCAGTTTTGGACTATCTTAATGCTTCTGGTTGTAAAGAGTTTTGAGTCATATTAATCAAACTCGCATGTTAAACTCCACTAATCATTTAAAAGGAGAAAAACTTTAAACATGTATCCATTATAAAATTTGATTTAGACCAGATGAAGTAGCAACTGTTTTCTTTCAAAGAGTTTGTTAAATATTCCTTTATGTCTTTTTTTAACATAAGAATTGTAATACAGCAAGTTATGATAAGCCGCCATGTAGTTGTTTGTATATCTGCATACCTTCTTTCCCCTCTGCTTTTTCTATTTAATTAGAGCCCTTTGAGTAGCACAACGCTAGAGGTACATAAGGTCCAGCAGCTCAGACTTAGAGAACAACTGCCTGCTGCTGTGGTGGAAATAAGTGATGTATTTTTGGAGTGCAATAACTTGTTCTATTGGTAATGCATCTGATGAAATATAGTGTGACTGTTTCCTTAACCTGGACTCTGCAGCATACACAAAAGAAAGAAAATTTTCTTTTCCTTACCTTCCTTCCTTGCTAAAAACAGTTTTGCAAATACATTGAAAACCATACCTGCTGAGTAAAGGACTACTGTTTTTCCAGTTAGTGTGTAGTACTACATTTTGCTGGAGTCAGTAAAGTGAATATTTAAACATGAAAATAATTTTAATAGTACTATGCATTTATCATGTACCATTCAAGAATTCCACTAGCACTTTAATAAGTTTCCATTATAAACCTACAGTTCGTTTTCTGCTACCTTGAATCTATTCTCTGCTTGCTCTCTAGAGGAGGAAGTTTTTTCTCTCATTCTATAACTGTGATTATTGCTTTTTTTGTAGGTTCCCTTGATGAATCTTTCAGGTTTTTTTAAATAGTCTTTGATCTCAAAGTACATTGAAGTTATCATTTCCAAAATGGTAATTTTAGCCACAGATCTCCATAAAGCTAAATAATACAGTCAAGTGAATGCTTTGGTGCTGGTTGTGCTTCTAAAGCACATGGGATAAATGTGTGAAAAGGTCTTTGAAATTTAAATGCATAAAAAGAATGTATTTTATTGAAGTTTGTGTTCATACTGCAGATCCAGCCCAGACTGACGATGAGCAAATTACCTCTTCAAGCAAATATCTATCCTATGACTACAATGGCTTATATCCAAGATGCTGGTGTTCGTTTGACACTTCATTCAGCTCAATCTCTAGGTGTTGCAAGCTTGAAAAATGGTAAGTATAAGATGATAGATGCTATAAAGGCTTGTCCTTCATGATTGTCTGAAATAGTTTGTTCGGAGATTACCATACCTGTTAGCGTTTGAAGAAAGGAAATATGTTTCTCCAAATCTGACAAGTTTTAGAATATGTCCTTCAGGAAGGAGGTAGAGGTTGTTCCCACATGAGATCCTATCATCTTCAGTGGAAGATCTGTCTCAAACTAGAGACAAAGGAAAGAGATTACAAAAAAGACAAAATGAGCAATAAATTGTCATAACTGGGTATTTTTCACCAAAGAACTCTGATGGAACTCAAAGATGAAACAGCAAAACTAAGTGGTTTGTTCTCTTTTGTACTGGTCTGGCAGCAGAAGGCTTAAGATGGATAATGTGATACTGATCATAGTTTTTGATTTGTTTGTTTGCTTTAGGGTAGAAAGCACTAGTCTTAAGGTATACGCGGTGTAGCCTCACATCCCTGTCAAAGAAAACATTAGCAGCTTTTTTTGAAGACTAGAATTAGTGAAATAAAGGATAAAAATGACCCTGGGTAAGAATCAACATACTTGTGAAGCAAAATCATACCTCACAAATTTAATGGAGTACTTTGAAAAAGCTGGTGAATATGTTGACAGGAAAATTCAATTCATATTAAGAGTTCCAAAAGGGATGCAGTCTTGTCCCTCACAGCAGAGAAGGCGACGATGAATGGCCTTAGAGGGGGGAAAACAGAGGTCAGTTGTTCAGTCTATATTGCTACCAGAATGAGGAAGCATTCAAATAAATGCATTTGACAAACATTTGTCAAAGCATTTGACACTGTCCCACATTACATCCTTGTCTCTAAATTGGAGAGACGTGGATTTGATGGATGGACCACTCAGTGGAAAAGGAATTGGCTGGCTAGTCACACTCAAAGAGTTACAGTTGACGGCTCGATACCCAAGTGAAGATGAGTGGCAAGTGACATTCCTTAGGCGTCGATACTGGGACTGGTGCTGTTTAACATCTTTGTCAGTGACATGGACAGTGGGATTAAGTGCACCCTCAGCAAGTTTGCTGGTGACACCAAGCTGTGTGGTGCATTTGACACACTGGAGGAAAGAGATGCCATACAGAGGGACCTGGACAGGTTTGCAAGGTGGCCCGTGCAAACCTCATGAAGTTCAACAAGGCCAAGTGCAAGGTCCTGCATGTGGGTCGGGGCAATCCCAAGCACAAATGCAGGCTGGGCGGAGAATGGATCAAGAGCAGTCCTGAGGAGAAGGATTTGCGGCTGTTGGTTGATGAGAAGCTCAGCATGAGCCAGCAATGCATGCTAGCAGCCCAGAAAGCCAACCATATCCTGAGCCACATCAAAAGAAGCGAGACCAGCAAGTTGAGGGAGGTGTTTCTGCCCATCTGCTCTACTCTTGTGAGACCCCACCTGGAGTACTGCATCCGGTTCTGGACCCCCAAATGTAAGTGTTGTACACATGTTGGAGTGAGTCCAGAGGAGGGCCATGAAGATGATGAGAGGGCTGGAGCACCTCTCCTGTGAAGACAGTCTGAGAGAGTTGGGGTTGTTCAGCCAGGAGAAGAGAAGGCTTCAGGGAGACCTTATAGCAGCCTTTCAGTAGTTAAAAGGGACCTACAGGAAAGATGGGGAGGGACTCTATCAGGGAGTGTAGCAATAGGATGAGGGGTAATGGTTTTAAACTGAAAGAGGATAGATTAGGTATCAGGAAGAAATTCTTGACTGTAAGGCCCTGGAACAGGTTGCCCAGAGAAGTTGTGAATTCCCCCTCCCTGGAAGTGTTCAAGGCCAGGTTGGATGGGCCTTTGAGCAACCTGATCTAGTGGGAGGTGTCCCTGCCCATGGCAGGGGGGTTGGAACTAGATCATCTTTAAGGTCTCTTCCAACCTAAATCACTCTATGATTCTGTGAAATAAAGCTAGCAAGTAGGTGGCAAAATAAGGTATGTATTTCATAATTTAAGGTGTATAATTCCTTGCTATAATATATTGTGAGTTTAAATTTACACAGTTCTGAAAAACAACAGAGTGAATACTTAGAAGAAAAAAAAAACATCAGAAACTATGCCAAAACCTACTTCCCAGTTTCTTCTCAGAAAAATGTCGTATTAATATCGATTCTGACAGAAGGTGATGGTGGTATGAGCAAACCTAATTCATTTTAGGGCAAAGAGTTAACACTGGCCTATAGACCAACGCTTTAATAAAGCCATAGTGGAAAATATCAGCCTTGTGTTCCAAGACCACCTGATACAAGACCCAAAACATGTTTTTTTCATGCCTTCCATTGCTGGTAACGAAATTCCCTTTGGCCTGATCTTGTGAATTAACTTGACACCACCAAACATTTGTAGGCACTCGTTACATAGGTATTGGAGACTAAATGAGTGTGCAGAGGCTCTGTTACCTTGTAATAGTGTCTGTATTTGTTCCTTAACAATCCTAGTCACAGAATATGCAACATCTAAGTCCACAGAGACCTCCCCCTCCCACTCTCTGCCTTCAAGTTAGGGAAGTTAAGGCTAGCACTGTTTGACATATGGCAGTTAAGTTTCAGGGAGAAACTGGCTTTCTGTGAGCATTGGTTTCAACCCCGTCAGAGGTCATTAGAGGCTTTTCCCCTACTCCAGTTAAATAAAAGAGGTTAAATAAAAGAGCAAAATGTGTGTCCCATACCTGGTCATGGCATTAATTTCTTAACCACATCACTCTTTGGCAAACTATTATGTCACTCAAGGTTAAGAGTTAGAAACATTAAATATTTACTCTGTGCCCACTAAAAAAGGAGGAGACTGTATTCATCTGACTTGTTATTGTTAGGTAATATTTCAAGAAATGACTGTGTTTACTGCCTTTGTCCTGAGGGCATATTGGACTCCTTAAAAGAGAACAAAAATGAAGCTGAAGGTTCTGTGGCTGCTGAAGGTCATATGCTTTGTGACACTTTTTTTGAAGGCCCTTTAGGATCTCAAAAGGATCCTGGAAGAAAATTCAAAAACATTACAGTTTAAGCAAGCAGCAGTAGCTGTGTATCTGTGTGTCTGAGACTGTGTGTCTCAAGGCATAACCCACCATCTGAGATATGAACAGCTGATTATTTCTCACTTCTCATTCTTGGATTAGAGACAGGTTCCTTCCTATGGAGCAGTTAGTTAGCTGTCAGATGATCTCAGCAGTATGGATTAGGATTTCTCACTATTGTCATTAGTCTTCAACATCAGTCTAAGAGACTTGGTCAAAAACTGTAAAGGACATGGCACAACTTTATTCCTACTTTGCATCTGGCTTCCCATATGTGGGACTGGATGCATAATCATTTTTTAATGTTAGATGCTGAACATCCTTCATCTTGTAAGTTCCGTTCAGTTCTTTTCTAATTTACTACTTAGTGGATTATCCCCAGCGAAGACCTCCAGATGGGTTGCACTACTGTCATTTAGAGGTGGACTTCCCTGCAGTCTGACTGGTAACTAATGGGGTAGCAGGGATCGCTTATGTCCTGAAGCGTCGTGCTATACCCTTATACCATTTTTAAGACAGAAATTTCCCTAAAACAATCTTTTTTTAATCTTTGACCCACTTTTCAAATGTTTTTTATCTCTGACTTTAGCAGCACTGATCATTTTGTTTGTATTTGCTGTTAGAAATCGCCTTAAGAATCATAAAGCTTTATTTTGGCAGTCTTCATTATCCTAGCTTCTTAAAGAATGTTGGAAAATGTTGTTAGGTAGTTTTGGATCTAGATCTTCTAAGTTTTGTTTGAAAACTTTAGTCAAAGTTTATCATAGGTTTGTCCTTCTTACTGTGGTTCTAGCTTTTTTCAGAGACTTATCATACCTGTGTGTAAGCCCATGTTTGTACAGTGATCGACAAAGGCCATCAATTCGAGGCACAATCGTAGCCTTATACCTTAGTACAAAATGGTAGTTTGTTTCTTACTCATTGCCAGCTGACTTCTGTCCTGGATACACAAAATCCGTTTTCACTTGAGGGAAGGGAAGAACAAGTATTGAGGAAAATTGGATAAGTGCTTGTAGAACAACAAAGTAGTATAAAAGGGACCACCTTACTAAGCAGCCTTTTCTAGTAGCTTAAATTGCGCATTTCTTGTTTAGGAAACACTACTTCAGTCTTCCAGTTTTATTTAGGAAACAAATACACTTGTTTGAAGATTCAGAATGCAAAAACTGTAACAGGCTTAATTTCATGCCCTGAACTGGTTTCCCTCTGGAGATAAAAACTTGAAAAGATACGAACTTCATATTCCATAAGGCTATTTATGATTGAACATCATGTTTAAAGAGCTGTTCTGAATGGCAGTGCTACAGTTCAGTATAAACTCAGAACTTCGTACTCAGTGTTCATCTGGTGCATGTCTTTCCTATGCTGAGGACTCCAGAACTGGAGACAGTACTCCAGGTGTGGTTCCACTAGAGCAGAGTAGAGGGACAGAATCACCTCTCTTGACCTGCTAGCCACCCTTCTTCTGATGCAGCCCAGAAAGCAGTTAGCTTTCTGGGCTGCGAGTGCACATTGTTGGCTCATGTCCAACTGTTCTTCCACCAGTACCCGCAAGTCCTTCTTGGCTGGACTGCTCTCAATCACATCATCCCCCAGTCTTTATTGATACCGGGGTTTGACCTGACCCAAGTGCAGGACCCTGCACTTGGCCTTGTGAACCTTATGGGGTTCACATGGGACCACTTCTTGAGCCTGTCCAGGTCCCTCTGGATGGCATCACATCCCTCAGGCCTGTCCACCACCCCACTCAGCTTGGTGTCTTCTGCAAACTTGCTGAGGGTGCACTCAATCCCTCTGTCTGTGTCATTGAACAGTACTGATCCCTGTATGGACCCCTGAGGGACACCACTTGTTACCATTAACAATTATAACTCTTCATTGTAAACTTCTGTTTAGACTCTTATGTTAAACATTTGCAGGACGTTTTGCTGAAAGGCTTGTGAAAATTTTTTGGAAAGTTGTAAAGAGCCAAAGCACAAAGGTATTAAGTGTTTTCATAAACAGTCCTAAAAATATTGATCTACTATTAGTAGTCCATACACAAGAGAAAAACTGTGATTCTTTTTAAGTTATATTTCAGAGTATTTTTCTTGTGTTTAATGGAAGCTTTACATGTTCATATTACCAGTATAATCCTTGTATTGCTTTTTCAGGTCAGTTGGAAGTGATCATGGATCGTCGACTTATGCAAGATGACAACCGTGGTCTTGGACAAGGTGTCCAAGATAACAAGATTACAGCTAATATCTTCCGACTTCTGCTGGAAAGAAGACATGGAGCAGATGTGGTAGGATTCACTGTCTGGATTTTTCTGGCTAATTATGATATAAATACTTATTTCTGTTGCAGCAGCAGTTAAGTCAGTAAAGAAATTACTCCATGAGCAGTAGAACTAAGGAAACACAGCTTCCAAGGGAGTTTTGTCAGCTTGCTTGCATACTCTTATCATAAAGACATCATCTTTCACTATTTCTCACACAAATACCTGCAGCGTCTGCTTTCTTACTCACACTTCAACACATGACTGGGGTACTGTTGTGGAAGTCTCTTTTCTTTCTTTTTTTTTTTCCTTTTTTCTTTTTTATTGAGGAAGCTTTTAAAAAATTGCTAATAAGCAAGACTTCTGCTTCTTAATAAAGTTAACTGAATCTGGACAAAGGCTGACAAATTATTTTAGATGAATAGGTGGAAGGAGAAAACATCTTATTAATTTAATTTTCTTAGGAAATAAGATTTAAGTTAAATATTTAGATGCCAGACATATGAACCTTCTCACTTCATTATGATTCTGGGAAAGTTGAGAACATTTTGTTGTAAGAGTTTTTCTTACTTGCACAGATCATCTCAGTTCACCTTTTTCTGTATTAGTCTTGTGAATAACTATTCAATTTTCTTTCAGTTCTTTGCATATTCTGTCTGCTTTTTCTCCTATGAGTTTTGAGGACAAAATAAGTACGTCTTCACACTGAGGCAGTAGAATCATGGTGACAGCGCTGAGTATATTTTAAAATCATCACATAGCTAAAGAAGAGAAGTTGTATACTGAGCTGCTAATGAATATGCAGATAAATTGGAATTAATTCTGGTTTATAATGGATATCATTAACCACTATGAGAGGATGATAATATGAAGCTTAAAGCTGATTTTCACCACTTAATGATTGACAGTGGTTTTTTTCAGGTTGTACATGTTGTTATGATTTTCTAGTTCCTCATCCTGTATAACACAGCCAGCACATTAACTACATTATCACTGTGGTGTGCAAATATCCGAGCTAACTTGAAAGAAGCTAGCTTGAGTTCTGCAGCAGTCTAGCTTTGACAACAATAAGCATCGCCCAGGTTAATCTACCTTCACTAGAAGAAACCTGCAGAGAGATCTATACTGCCACAGAAAACTACCTTAGTGCCAAGGGTAATTTATGTTGTATTAAATTAGAATGTGAAACTGCTCAGTAAGAATTATTGCACATGGAAATCTATGTCTACATTAGCAAATAATTTGAAACAACAGAAGCAGATCAAATCAGTTAGTGCCATGGTGCTTTCATTGACACTGTGTTCAGTTTTGGTATTTTCCATAGAACCATAAAATTACTCACTAAAGATATCTCTGGAAGTATTATCATCCAGTCCCTGCTGAAAGCAGGTCTATTTTTATGTCAGAACAGACTTAAAAAACTGTCCCAAGGATTGGTCATCCATTCAGACCATAATGGAAATATGAAGGGTTAGAGCATGTTTGGTGCATACCTCCGGGGGCGCTTCTTGGTTACTTCTAAAAGAAAACTAGTCCATGCACACTGAGACTCCTCTGCAAACCAGCACAGTGCCTGCTTAAGTGAGGTTGGCCAGAAGTTTAACTTCAGAACGGCACTGCTGCTTCAGACCAAAACAGTCCTTTGAAAAATAGTCTGAGATTACCTCGGTTAGAACAAAGGCAGCCTAAACAACTCTGGGATTACCTAATTAGTGAAACATTTACATGTGTCTTTGCATACATTTACCAATTTGTTTGGTATACCAGTCAGACATCCACTTAGTAGAATAACAATCTATTTTCCTTTTCTTACTAAAATCCTCTTCCTTTCTTCCATTTTTGAAAGATTCTGTGCAAGTTGCTGAGAATCTTTCAAAGGAGAAGGGACAGTTACCTGCTATGATCAAAAATCTTTGAGGTGTTTTCGGTACTTGTGTTCCAGCATCGATGTTCCTTCCCCCTAACCCTTTCTGCTGAGCCTATAATGTTTTAAATAGCTGCAGAGTTAAGCCTTTAAGGACAGTTTGTTCTTAGACACTCTTGCAGGGACTTGAAAGGAAGGGGGATCAAAGCTGTGGGGAAATGGGCACAGTCAAAGAGGTGCTATTGACCCAAATGATATGGTGTGCACAACTCTCAGGAGCCAAGCAATATGTTTTAAGGACACAGTTATCTTTCTGGTATTGTATCTGGAATTCCCCTTTGCTATATTGAGAGTGTTCTAGCATTTTGTTTTTCAAAATCTATCTGAACATTGATAAAATTTTCCTATTCACATAACTGTTTCAGATATGGTAAAGTAAGGAAGGGTAGAAGTCTCCTTTCTTTGTATTTTGTTAAATTTACAAACATTTTTTAGTGCATTGTTACTCAGAAGGTAGTTGTTATAATAGTTTAAAAATAGCCCTGTCAGAAAATTAGGAAGAAATTATATGCAGTTTATCTACATAATCAGCTGCAGTGTGACTCATACACTGACCCTAATTTTGTTGTCAAGCCCATTTTTGGTATTGACTTGAGGAACCATGAAAGCTACAGGAGGAGGGAGTTTTGATTGCTTGGCATCTTTGCCAGTACAAGCTTTTACTAAAGTAATATTCAAAAATATTTCATTCTGTCTTTTCTCAAAAGCAGTTCTGAAGAACAGGATCTTTTCTGCTCTTTGGCAAACTTCCCCATGAAAGGAGAGTGTGTGAAGTGATGTGCAATTCTTTAAAATCAGTTAAAATGAATGTGCATCACTGTGGTGTAATTACTGTGGAGTTTTTTGGGTGTGACTATCTCAACCAAAAGTTTCTTTTAATTTCCATCTCCGAAATAAGTTTTTTCTTCCCAAACCTCCCCCTAAACAGTATATCTTAAAGGTAGAGTCAAACCACATGAATGTCCTGAAATGTAAGATTGACCTGTCCAGTGGGAAGGTAGAATTCTTAATAATTGGTAGCATACTCAAGTAGCCTGTATTCTACTAAGTCCCTAAGCCTAATGTTAACCTGGTTTTTGGCTCTTGAATTCTACCTCATCTAACCAGTAGTAAATACTCGTGTTGATACTGCCTCTGCGCAAAAGACTTCAGGTTGATTTGTTTTGCTGAATTTTTTTTATTTTTTTCCCCACCTATGCTGGATACTACAAAAGGTGCATTCAGAATGACAGTATTGTTCATCAAGAAAGCTATGTATTTAGTAAGAGCTGGGCAAATCTCATTTCACTTTACATTATGCTCACCTGATTTATTGGCAACTGTGTCCCTCAGACCTCTGTTGTTACTGTGTTTTGATACAATTTCTATATACATCTTTTTCTCCTCCTACTAGATGTAGCTAGGTGAAACTGCTTATATGTTCATTTTGTCCTTGCAAGCGTTTTTTGATTCTGCATATCTTTTTGACTTCCCTCCTAATATTCATTCTTCTTTTTGCTCAGATTTTTAAGCAAGAACTGAATATGCTTCATTTTTAAATTGAAGAGCTTATTATCTGAGAATGAAACTGAGTACAGTTATCAATACTTGCTTGTCAAAAGAGTAAATGTTTCTTTATTTTTTGAAAATATAGGCTCTTTATTTTACATTTATTATAAGCTTTGTTAAAAATAAGCATTGATACCTTTTTACTTTCCGGGCGCTAGTGTGTTATATTAATATAAGAATATGAATGAAATAGGATTTATAGGAAGTAGTAATATCTTTATTTCATCAGTGACATAGCTGGATAAAAGGTGCTGTGCCAGGCACACGCTTTCTTCTTCAGATTCCTATTTCATACCTTACCTTGACTTGCTCTATTTATATAAATGGATTTGTAGCCTAGTCTCAAGCAGAGAGCCAGGGTTCAAGGGCTTGGATAGCTGCTGTGGTTTGGGGGAGGTTGTTTAGAGAAACGATGATACAGGCAGTTAATAAAATCACAAATATGTGACAGATAATCAAACTCCTCTTCTTCCACCATGTACAACTACTCCCTTTTTCTTATGAAATACATGCCAGTATCTGCTTTCTCTGAAAATATGTGCTTGGTGATACAGCCGTTCCTATCTGATTATTGAGTTGCATTTGCCACTTACTTGGTGTGCATATTTATAATGCATGTCCCTTTCATGTAGTAGCTATATACTGTACTGTGCATTGCTATGCTATGTGTAACCACACCTTAACAAGCATGATTAACTTGGTGTTTCAAAAAAGAAGAAACTCAACATTGGCTTAACCACTACCATTTAGAAGCATTTTCAAGTCCTTGTGTAAGAACCTCATATATTCTAATAGCATTTTTAGTTGTGACTGCCTTCATGAACTTGCCAAATACATACAAAACCTTGAACTTTAAAGTTTTGGGGTTTTATGGTGGCCACAGAAGAAAAAAAAAAAAAAAAAAAAGACATTTCCCTCTCTTCCTCTCACACAGAACACAGTGCATCTTCTTTAGGGCCTTGCCACATATATTTAGTGAGGGAGGTACACCTACTTCTTGTTTCATTTGAAGAGAGATTCAGGTATGTGTTAGTTCTTTACAGCTTTACTTAAAACACTACATTTAAATTATTACTGCTACTACTATTTCTTGTGCTGGAAGTTTGTGTCTGCTGCTCAAGAGCGATGTTTCCATCTCTTATTTATCTATAAATACTATCTGCTTTCAGCCCAGAACTGTCCTTTGTTTTATGCCAGGGCACCTGACAGCTTAATTTCTTTCAAATATTGGGGTTTTTTGACATTGTGACAAAGATGTGTTGCAGAGAGGTTCTAAATAAAGATGGATTTGTCTCCAAGCTCCGTTCATGTGATACTGTCCAAAGCTACAGGAGTGAATGTTCTCACCCTACAACAGGGTAGCAGCCACTTGTAGCTGGCTCGTGGTGAAGCAGGTAGTAGAGAGGACTGTCTTCTCATTTCTGGACTTACAGCTATGTCTCTTTTGTGTGTGTATGTATGTCTCCACAGGGAATTACTTTTGGTTGGTTTTTTCTCTTCATTTGTGCGTACCTGTCTGCCAGCTCTGTTTAGAAAGAAAATATTTTATTTCAGTAGTATGTGTAGTCTTCAAGCTTGGTCTCTTCAGTTTTAGCCCATATAATTCACCAAAGTGAATTCCCCAGTTCACCTCTTTAAGGTCTTTACTGAGCTTATCTGAGCTGGGGCAGTTTGGCATCTTAAATTTAAACCTTTTTGTATCCTCACTTCTAGGAAGGCCTACTTATTCCTGCTGCAAGCTCTGGCGGTAGTGCAGAATCCTTCTTAAAGGAGGGAAAAAGACTGCCAGGTCCGGCTTCTTCTTCTTGTATTCTCAAGTGAAATAACTCTCAGGGAGTAATCTCCTTGCACATGGAACAAGCGGTTTTCAGTAGCAGCAAGAACTTCATATGAGCAGCAGACTTCCAATGCAGGTAGTCTCTCTGGAGGACAGAAGTTAGGAGGATATAATTGTGTAGTTTCCATCTTTATCATCCATTTGGTGACCTCATCAAAGCAGAACTCCAGAAAATTTCTGATCACTGTGCTCTGCTGTCATCAAGAACAGGATAAGCTCTTCCCAGTCAGCAGGAAATAAAATCTAGCACCATGTCCCTTTCACAACTCTAGTGTGGGTTATTTATTTAGGTATTAACTCCCTCCTCTTTCCTTCTGCACCATTATTGAACAATATAAACACTGTAAGAAGAATTAGAAGAGAAGAAATAAAATTGGTGGGAGAGGCTATAACTAAAGTGTAAAGTTTTGTTGAGAAAAGCATTTCATGCTGTCTGTCTGCCTTTGTGATCTCTTTCATCCAGCTATACTGATGGTTGTGTATTTGTCAACCTCGGCAATTGTGGTGGTGTGCTTATGGTCATAGTGACTAGTTACTTTCAGTGCTATCTGCACTCTACTGTAGGCCAGTGAGCAGCTTTTCACCAAATGATCTGTTTATAGAACATGATTGCTATTATGACATCTGATTAAAGACTAACTAAATTAAATGCAAGGACCTGACAGTCATCGAAAGAACAGTGATAGGTGGAGGAAGTGAAGGAACCTAACCAGCAAGGAGTGGCACAGGCTGAACCGGCTGCTCCTGAGACCATGAAAGGAAGACGTTAAGATTGTTCCTGGTGTGAAACCCAACAAGATGACTCAGCAGAAATCACTTTATGCAGACTAAGGGCATTATTGCCTAAAGGGGTCCAGGACTTACAGGATTTGGAGGAGGAGAGAATTTTGGACTTTTTCAAAAAATAAAAAATAAAAAAAATAGAGACTTTTTATGGGATGTTCAGAGGAAGAGTCATAGGAGGGGAAAGAGAAGGATCAAGGAGGAATGAGGGGAAAAATAGAGGTAAAAGGGGCATAAAAAGGTCTGATGAAGTCGAGTGCTTAATCACCGCAGCCTATCCTGTTTTCTTATTAAATCTGGTTTCTGTGCGAATGCACAACCTTTTCTGAATCTTTGTGAGCCATTAGCCAACTTCAGGTAAGACTAGGAAGCAAGTAGAATAAGAGGTCTGTGTGTCAGCTATTGGAGAGAGAAATACCATGGGACTGAGGGACCAGTGCAGCTGGATGCTAGTTGCAGGCAAGACCTGTATTTTCTGTGTGTGCATGTAAACTTCTAGCAAAGTTCAAGCTTGACAGATAGGGGGCTGGCACCTGGAAGGATGTGAATTCTGAGCTGGTGTATGGTTAAGAGGCCTAAGCTCCAGGCCTGCGTATCAGACGGACTTGAAGTCCACACTGATTTTTAAGGGATCAGTGGTTGTTGAGTGTACTTGTGAATCAGGAAAGTCAGGGTCTTTGACTAGTTGTCGTGGTTTGGGCTAGATTGGCCCAATCCAGTGGAATGACAGATGCTCTCTCTCTCTCTTGCTCCACTCCTGAAGGGAGGCAAGAGAGAGAGAGAGAGAAAAAGAGAGACTTAAGAGATTAGAAGGAACTAAATTACTTCAATGAAATATTAATAATAAAATAATAAAAAGAAAATCATGAAATATATACAAAACCATATCAAGCTCCCAGGATGACAGTCACATCACCAGCAGGCACTGGGGAAGTCCCAGACTGGACTCAGTGATGGACGGGAACTGGATTCCGGATCTGGATTCAGGATCGGGATCAAAGGCAAACGATCAGACAGAGTCCTCTTCAGATGCCGACCATTGAAGAAAAGAGGACTGACCCTTTGATCCCTCAGCTTTTATACTGAGCATGAGGCAGACGGGATGGAATACCCTGTTGGTCAGTTTTGGGTCACCTGTCCTGTCCGCTCCTCCCCGCAGGTGTGACCCCTCTACGCTTTTCTGCTTCTGACCCTCCAACGGGGCAAGTAACAAAGTTGGCTGGCCTTGGTTGTTATAGCAATAAGTATAAGCAAGAGCCTCTCTGCATCCCATTCCTTGGCATCAGCTATAAACATGGGTCTTACCACTCTGAGAGTGAACAGTTTCCTGCACAACATGCTGTTAATTTCAGCAGTTAGAAGAGGCCTAGCTAAAAAGTAAAGCTACAGAACAAAATTGGTCCTGTTTTACCTCAAACCAGGACACTAGTGAACTTCAGACCTGATCAACTGGAGGGCACAATCAGGTTTGGATTGTCTGTTCTGCTGATGTTACTCAAGTGCTCTGTGTTTATGTGGATGCTGGTGAAGGTGCTGCTCTCTGCTCAGTCGTATGGCTGGCCATGTGTGTGTGCATGCCTATTGGGAATACATGCTCTGCCTTTCTTCTGCCTGATCTTAGAGGAGCAGAACCACAGCAGGCTCCTGTCTCTCAACGTGGGATGAGAGGAGTCCCCTGGTCTTAGAGACCACCAAATTTGGCTCTGGCAGACTGGGAAGTACTCCTCCTGTGGGTCCATATTTCCCTGGATTTGTTTACCTGTAGCAGTCCCAGGTTTTGTCACCTGCAGGCTCAGTGCCAGCTAAGAATCCACAGGCAGTACAGAAACTGTGGTGATTTTAGAGTCACTCTGAATCAACTCACAGCCTCGTGGATATTTTACAGTGCCTCAGAATTTTCATTACTTCTATAATCAGCCTCCAGGGACCCCTTTCACCTAGTGTGACAGAAATTCGTTTCCACTGTAATAGCCTTCAAGTGAACTGATAGAAAATTTTCCATTCCCTGAGGTAAAGAGGTAATACCATTTTTTTGTCTGCTCAGTTGAGTCCTCCTTTGCTGGTCACTTCAATAGCTATCAAAAAACCCTAAGCATTCCAGGTCATGGTTCTCAGTAAAGGACTTGTTGCCAAAAGAATTTATGCTTTGATGTGCAAAGCTGTAATGTAACTGATGAATATTTCAGTGTTGACAAAAATGTATATATGAACAATTCAGGCAGATCTCGTCCTTATATTTTTCATGATTTTTTTCCCTCCAGGATTTCAGGGAAGATTGATGCTGTAGTATAGCAGAAAGTAATTTGGCATCGGTATTCTTGTTTATAAGTTTTTGTAAGATTCCAGGATAGCTGCCTGTTCAGTACTCACGTTTGCGGCTGTTATTTCTGGTTGCAATTTATCCAGGCCATCCTAAACGTCTAATTCAATGTAGAGGACCTGTGTTTTTACAGAGATTACCTGAAGATTGTTCTGCTGAAGATTCTTTTGCAGCTTTAAGGTCTTGGGTGTTCTGAATCCCACTGCTTAGAGAAGATGATCTTCCTATCACCTTATTTGATTTCCATACAAAATTTCCTCTGCAACCACTAGTGAAGTGATGGTCAGTGTTTTCTTTGACATGTGGTTACAATCAGCTTTGCACTCTTGGACACTGAAAAGGAATTACTCACCTCAGGAGAATTCATTCAGTTTTCATCAGTGACTAATTGCCATTTGTTGCATTATGGGTGTAAGCCCTGTTGTCTGACATCCTTCTTTCCTTCTCAGAAGCACTAGGAGTTTTTACAGGCACACCAAAATCTAGCTCCAGACATTGACTTCAGAAGAAAGGGAATGATATATCCATATTTGGAGGACTTTCAGGACTTGTCAGACTTTGATTATTCTTTTTGTGTTACAGTGTGCAACTTTGGATGAATTTAAAGCAAGTGCATCTAATTTTCACTTGGTGAGGTAACAGCCAGGCAGTCTTGTGTGTAAAACCTGCAACTAAGTTGAAACCATTCATGGCTTGATGTCAGTTTCATTAATTTGACTAGTATCAGTTCCAAATAAAATCTGAATTTCTCTTCCAAATTGGGAACTTTAGGGCAATGTGTGTGCAAGAATGTCGTGCAATTTTCTCACTCTCTTCCTGTTTACAGAAACCTCCTTCCTCAAGTGGGGAGCACTCCACATAGTTAAGGGTTCAAGATCTTTGCATTTGGGGAGGAATGTATGCAATGTTAAAACTAAGGCTTCTGCCCTTACCTGTCACTTGTTTTTCTCATGTGTTATAAAACTACATATCCACATAGTCAATGATGTTGTCTGCCATTATGTTTCTCACCTATAAGCAGGCTAGCACAGTATTATTCAAGCATTTCCTCATGTAGATGCAGCATCTCATTAAACATGGAGGTGGATTATCAATCCTGAGATTGTACAGACACACCGTGTGCGTCTTTGGAAAGCTTTAGATTCTTTGGCTGACCACCTCTGTTGCTAGATTATGATTGAGAGATATTTAGTAATATTGTCTCCCTATGTTTTGGGACTACAGATGTTCTGAAGAGTTAATTTACTGCACAGATTAGACTTTCCAGTCTAGAAACATTGTTCTTTTAAGAGTGCTGCCAGTTGGTTTTCTGAACCTGTGAGAGAGAAAGTTGATAAAAATTGTTTCCTCACACAACATGAGAAAGAGTGAGAGACTTTTTCCTTGCAGAAATACTCCAGGTCATTTGGTATCAGACTATTTTGATCTATATCCCTTGATTTAGCAGGCCCAGAATTCTATCTGTTTCCAGATTTTGTTTGAATGCACTGACATCCAAAGTCAGCATCCACATTTCAGCATGTTTGATGAGATAATTTGGATGCTGGTGGGGTTTTGGATTTATAATTAAAATTCTTTCCTGACCAGGGAAAGCAGAGAACAGTCTAGAGGAGGAGTAAATAGCCACGATTTGTGATTTGATGTTCTCTCTGCCTCAGTTTCCTTTCCTTACTTTCATATGGGAAATTTAAGACTACTTGTCTGTGTTGAAAAGTTAATTGTTTCTCTGTTAGCTCAATTGAATTCCAATTATCAACTGCTTCAACTTTACTTTCTTCTCTACAGTATTTTCCATTTCCTTCTTCCATTCAATTACTGAATGATTTCTGAAGAGTCTAATTAGTGTTTTTCCCCTCTAATTAAGGACCTCAGTTCCTCAATTTAAACTCTTACCAGAAAACACTTTGAATCTTTTCTTAATCTGTTCCAATCTCAATTTGTCAATAAAATAGCTCATTTCTGATATAAGGGCACTTTGTATAGATGAGGCCCTTCTTAGAGCTTGTTGCAAGTTGTAACCTAAGGTTGTACTGGAGTGTGGTTTGTTTATTTTCCCTCAAAACTAAAAGTTTCGAATTATTCACCTTACTTTTGATGACAAGGAAAGATCCTATATGAGGATTAGTTTACATCTATTGCACAGTCATTCAAGGGGTTGTATTTAACACAGACAGTTTCCAATTGGATAACTGTATATGAATGTGCTGTAAGGTAGTTAAAAAGGCAGTATTTGCTGTGATTAGAGCTCGTAAAGCCAGCACTCAGCTACAACAGTGACATTTGTCAGAATCTTGCCAGTATGTAATGTTTGTAAGGCTGCTAGTGGAGTTCCATTCACTTTGAGTGCTAAACACTGTCACTGACGTTGAGGAAATAATGCCACTTTTAAGAGAGAAGTACTTTAATTAGATGGAGACTGTGGGACTGTGTCTTCTGACTTAGCATCAGCAGGGTACTGCTGAAAGCCGCCCACATAGTGAACGTGCGTAGAGTATTCTTCCAAGTGCGTTGTCTGTATGTGCAAACCCTTCCCATCTCTTTCTTTCCCCAGAGTCCTGTTTAAATTTTGGATCACTAGATTAAGAGAGGAAAGATGTACTCCAGTCCTTTCGTGACTGTGATGTACCTTGGGGGAGTGGGATTTGAAGTGTGCCTTCTGGATCTTCTGTGATAGCATTGTCTTCACAGTGTTTACAAAACCCTTTTTCCAGTGGTCTCCTAGCAGCTTTTGACACCTGCTGTACTCTCCATTCCCATTGCTATTACATAGATTCACTGAATGACTGCACTTCTGTTGATGCAGTCATCCAAAACTGAGTGTTTTTCCAAAGATGGGAATACAAGATTCGAGATAAAATATCCACCTAAGTCTTGGTGCAGCTTTTAAAAGTTTCAAAGTGGATAATGCTTAAGTACAATGCTTGTGCCTGTGGTAAAACGTGTAAACACAGTGGGAGCAAAAATGAGTCAAGTTGAGTCAGCTCTGGTCCTAGCATTTGCCAGAGTCTGTCAAGACTGTGTTCCTCTGCAATCTACTGTTATTTCCAGAATCTAGGAATTGAGGATTTACTCTTCATGGTTCTGCTACAGGTTACCTGAGAATTTTGTCAATTGCCCATATAACAGTAAATTATTCTCTCCCACCCACATTCTTTGAATTTTCCAGTGTCTTTCCTTACATCTTTCCTGGTTTCTCAGCTGCAGTATACATTACTGCATCTTAATATTAAAAACACCCTTTTTTATCACATTACTTCTGTTAGTCTTAGAGAGGCTTTGAAGGATTCAATCCTAAAAGACTGACCTGCTCTGTGCTATCTTTTCCTAGACAAGGCTGAGGATTCATCTGGTATTTTTACCATGGGCAGTTTTTACTTTCATATTAGCCAATATACAAACTTGCCTCCCATTTTTTCCTATACTTCTGATCTCGGGGATTTGGACAAAGTTTTGACCCATGGATGTCTTGCTTGTGTTTATGTACACAGTATTGTTCTGTACATGGAACAAAGCTTTCAGAAGGATCTCATGTCTCTTTATCTCAAATGACCTTGGTGGCATTTTCTGAGGAAAAGCTATTTCTGAAATGGAATACATCTAAATGAGTTCTGTTTGTTTTCAGCAAGCATTGTACTTCCAGGCATAAAGTTGCACTTAGTAGAATGATTTTTCAGTCACTCTTCCCACAACAAACTGTGGCCCTTCTCCAAGTAAGTATTTGGGATGTCTTACAGTGAGAATTTGCATTTAGATAAAACATTTTTTTTTTTTTTTTAAAAGGTTGTTTCTGTGAAGGCTTACCCTTCTTCCTCTTTCCAGTTCCCTGGAGTCTCTTAAATCTGAGAAACCTGGAGTTGAGGAGAACTGTGTTGGATATGGGACATGCACTTCTTAATTTGACGTTTTTGTAGTGTGTGTTAGGCAATGGTTGAAAGTAGAGGAGCAAATGGTGGAACATTAATTCTGTTTAGGCAAAATTGCTGATCTCAAGTGCTTTGAGTATCAATGTCCATTGTTTAAAAGTGTGTATGAAGAACTCATCTCCATTAACTGTTGTAGCTGGACAGTAGTTTTGTCTTCTGCTCATTGTCAGTTAACATACCTAGAACTAGAAATCAGTTGCAAGGGCTTTTGTTTTAAATATTCTAATAGGGTAAATAAATTATTTGACGATTCGTGTGTAATTTGTAAGATTTTTTTAAGTTCTCAGATGCAAGCAATCAACTTATTTTACAGAGAAAAAATGATTGAACAATAGTATGAAAACTGGCGATAAAATGTTTTGACTGACTAGCACATCTATGGCAACAGAGTACATGGTGCTCTTTTTGGTGTGAAACAGTGATTTCCTCTTTGAAAGAACATGTATATGTACATTTTCCCTGTGGGTACAGCATGCATGCAGTCACTTGAACTGAACACTTTAAGCTTTAGCTGTACTTAGAGCAAGCTTGCTCATACTTTAATTGGAAAAGAAGAAAATCATGACAAGTAAGTTTGCCAGTGATTCTGAACTATTCAAGGTAGTAAAAAAAAAAAAAAATCAAGGCTAACTGAGGAATTTGAGGACTCGCTGATTAAGCATACAGTAAAGTGGTAGATGGAATTCAATGTAAATAAATGTAGTGAGGCACATGGAGGAGCAATCCTGTACAACCATCAACTATTACCATTTTTGGAAAGTAATTTTGGGGGTGATAATAGATCTATAAGAATACTTGCCTCAATACTTAGTAGCTACCAAAAAGGCAAACAGTGTTAGTCATTACTCAGATAGAACAGAAATTGTCATCTTGAATCAATTCAGCTCTGGCGTTTTTTCAATTGCTACACTGTCAGATGTATTTAATGCTACTGCAGAGGTATAAATAAATAAACATACATGCATACACACCCCAAAACAGGAATTACTGTTATGGTTGTCCTTTATAAGTTGGTAAATAACCCTCTCCTTTGCTTTAAGTATCTCCATTTATTTTTTATTTCCATTTTTTCAGCCTGTCATAAAATGCAAATTTAAGATATTAATGCTTAAGGTACTATGTTTCCAGTAAACTTTCTGCAAAGTTTTCACTAAAAATCACCTGTTTAACTATAAACAAGCAGGGATTTATCTAATTAAGTACACAAGGAAAAATAAGAGAAAAATAAGTTTTCAGCCATTTCTACCTTATCTTCACAGACATTCTAAAACAGAAATTGCCTTTTTAAAGTTCCTTTGTTCTCTTTTCTGGCTTCTATGGAGCCTTAACTAGCTGTTGTGAATATGGAGGACTGAATCATCTTGGATTTGTAACACAGCTTCTGCAGCCATGTGAAAGCACTGCAAATAAAAAACTTGGGAAAGTACAAAACTTGTAGTATCTTGGGAGAGGGTCCCTTCAGTTCCTGATGGCCTGACATGAAATAAAACTGCTGAAAGAAATCTTTTGCATTGCGGACCAGGAGAAAGATGCTAGCTGCAATTTCTTCCAGCAAACAATTTTAAGAAGTTAGATTTAAAAAGAAAGAGGGATGTAGGGTACAAGAAAGTTGATAAGAAAGACAGGAGAGAAAATTCATGCAGAAAAGGAAGTCTGCAAAAGACTAGGTGGCTGTCAGTAGTCAAGTAGCTACTGAATAGATAGGAGCAACTTGCATAAGTAGTAGCTGGTTTCTGTCTCTAGACTACATTATTTAGACATCAAAGGCTAACACAGAAAATTGAGGAAATGGTGTAAGATGAGGTGTCATCTAATGATCATTTTGAAAGATGTACTAATGATTGTAAAAACCGGAAGTATACTTAGTACTGCACAAGAATTAGTGGATGATTAGAAGTTTTCAAAAGTAATTAAATGAACAATCTATAAAATTTTCTATTAGATTAATAGAATCGTATATAAAGTAAGTGGGTTTCAAAATTTAAACATGATGGTCTATTAACTTGATTTTACAAATATTTTCTCTTGTATTTTGCAGAATGAAGAGAAGGCATCAGTCAGTTTTCCCTCACTTCTTAGCCATATGACTTCTTCTTTCTTAAATCATCCTGTAATTCCAATGACAACATATGCAGATTCAGGTGTCCCAGAGATGCTAAATACTTTTTCTCCACTCATGTCATCTATGCCTTGTGACGTGCATATAGTCAATCTGAGGACAATCCAATCAAAGGTGAGGTCAAACCACTATTTTTGTGAGCAAACATATGATACAGCGTATTAATATAGTCTAATCAAATCTAGGAAAGTAATTTGTGGGGTTTTTTTAATATGGTATGATTAACTGCTGTGTGATGACTATTTTTTGTTAATTCTGCAAGAACTAGAGACATGTCTGAGTAACATGAAATACAGGAATTGTTTGTTCTGAACATAATATACGTAGTGCATTATTCTGTCTCTGGAGGGGGAACATTTCAATGCATTCGCAAAGTTTAAGAGCAGAAGGGTTCGTATACTTTGGCCTCTGTTAAGAAGAACTGAAAATAAGGTCATTAGACTTTGTTCTGGGTACAATAATTTGTGTTTTTAATAAAGCATATAGTTTTAAACCCATCTGATTCTATTTGGAAGACTTAAAGAAAATCTACTGTAACTTAGCATCTGTAGGAATAAATTTTTAAAATATTGTTAAGCTTAAGTAGAAGACCTATTTTAATTATTCTAACATCAGCTTATAATCCTTGGATCCTGTGAAACTGTTCTCTGGTAGGTTTACAAAAACAAATAACCAAACAAAAAACCTTTTCTGTACTCAATTTTTTTTTTCCCTTGCAAAGGAACTTACACAATTTTAACGACCATATTTCAGTTTTCTGTTTGATAAACTATAGAAGTAGAATTGTTTATGCATCCTTCTTCTGCAAGCTCTTGTATAAATTCATTTCAGTTTTTCAACAGCTGTTAAAGTGTGAGTATATTAACTTTATGCTGTATTGCAGTATCACTCACCAGTGCTGTTACCATAGGTGAAATCCCTTTTTAATTCTGCTGTACTTAGATACTTACAATCTACAGTTGTCCCTTCTCCCTTAGAGTCTCCGTAATGGCTGACATAGAACTGCTTATCTGTAATAACCTCAGATTATATTCAGAATATCTGCAAAACTTGCCGTTAACTGCTGTTTTATTATAGTTCTTCATTTTTAGTGTTAATCCTTATTTTAAAACTTAAAGAATTTCTCCATTTTCTCACACTTTCTCTGTTAGTAGTTCAGTCTCATGTACACTCCTTCAGCTGTGACTGTTAGGTATTTTGACTTTCAAAGTGGAATAACTCTTGATTCTGCAGGTCTTATGCCTTTGAAGAGTTAGGAGGAAGCTTCATGTTGAATTAAATCTTCATGTGAAGTTTACATTCCACACTTCACTGTAAAACTTCTTCATTTACCTCAGCCAGCTCAGCAACACCTGTTTGCTTCAGCATATCAACTTCAGGGGCAGACTGTCATGAACATGCCCCTTCTGCTTTTCCAGACCTAAACTTCCTCCTCTTGTTTATATCATATGGCCGTGAAACCTGTGAAATGGAAGGCTGGCTCTGTGTCTGCTTTTTTGAGTTCAATGTTACTACTCATAGGTGAATTCTATAATTTTCTCTCAGCTATACTGGCCCCATAGTCCCAGTTGGTATAAGATTGTTTGAGGCTATGATCTCTTCCCTGTCCACAGCTGCGTATTTCAATGATTACTTGATTGACAGCTCTTGAGCCTGCAGCATTTTGTTGTGCACTTCAAAGTGAAAGTTATCAGTAGTCATAGGGTAGGAGCCACTATCGTTACACGTACAGAACAAGTCTTCCCCACAGCAGAAATGGTGCTATGCCTTGCAAAAAATTTGTTGCATGTGAAAATGGCCTTTTTAAATCTCTCCTCACTTCCTGCTTCCTTTCTCTGTCTTCCAAGTATTTGAATGACAAGTGTCATAATTCTGGCTAATTGACACAAAGCAATTTTTTCCAGAAACATAGACTGCTTCTCCATTGCTTTAGCTGGTGAAGTTGATTTTCAAGAAATCATACCATTACAAGTTCACATAAAAGGGTAGCAAATTAAAATAAAGTATTTTTAAGATTTGAGGGAGAAATTGGAATGCATGAAAGTACATTAAAACACACATGAGAAAAACCTAGGGAATTCCTAGTTTCCCTTTAAACTCTACTCCTCTCAGTGGGAATAATATTGCTATTACTGTAAGGTATGTGATCTTGTCATGGAATATTCCAATGCCTTAGGAATATGAAATTTAAAGAATTTTTTTCATAAAGCGTCAGTTTTTAAGTTGTCTGACACAGATTTTACCTACTGTAAATAGACTGGCCCTCAAGATTTAAAAATTGAGTACATTTGTCCCTTTATACTAAAAATAAATACATATTTTTGTCACGTTGCTTGAACTTTTCAATGTGTGTCTGTTAGCTTACAGTACTCAGATAAAAAAGGTGTTTAAATGTTTTTTCTTTCTCATCAAAATTTTAGCAGCATTGCCCTGGGATACTGCTTATGAGAAAGCCTAGCAAATTTTTTTTTCCATCTAGAAGCCTGATGTGAGAACTGCATTTTATTTCTCAGAGATTAAAATCAAATCCAACTTTGGCAGCTCTTCCAAGAAAGACAATCAGAAATTTGATAGTATAGTATTTGTCATATAACAATGCTGTGAAGTTTTGCGATTAAGGGTGTTGTTTGTTGAAAATTGAGAAATTTGTTACAGGTTTTCATGCAGTTAGCATGGTCATGTTTAGAAGGTGTATTTGATGTAAATTAGGTTCATCCTTGCTCAGACATTCCTTGGGCTTGCATTTGCTTAATCTAATTTACTTAGCGATGATATAAGAAGAGGTAAGTTAAAAGTAGATGCGGAGGCTCTGGCAACTTACTCAATCTTACACCTGCTTTGATAATAGGTTAGAACAGCTTAATTTATTACACATGGATGCTGTGAGCATGATAGTCCTGGGAGTTCTAAAAGGTTGACTGCTATATCGTAGGTGTTTATACTTACCAAAACTCTTTTCCTGAAGGTGTCATTAATTGTTTATTACCTTTCTGTTTTAAATCTTTTGAATGTTAATTAAGATAATATTTAATTTTAAAAACTTAAGAGGTGAAATATTCATACCATCATTTGAAATGCAGAAATGCATTTGTTATGCAGATTACTACAAGATAATTCCACTTTAATAGAGAAAGTGTTGATATCCATTACTGGCTTGTCATTTTTAACAGCAAATTACCCCACAGGAAGTGAGGCTTTTGTAGTATGAATTTTAATATTTCACTAATCTGATGTTTAGGCAGATGATATTATTTTGTGTGCATAAAAATATCTACTTTTAAGTGCAACTCTTTCACATCAGTGACAGTGAAAAGCAAGTCAGGTATTTCGTAGTTGGAGATGGAAAATAGTTTTATCACATCATCATTTTTACCTTACTTAATGTGGAAAGTGGTGCTACTGTTCCAATAGATAGGATAAGAACTTTTTCAACCGTCAGTGATATTAAGTACTGCAAACTTGTTTGAATATGCTGACTGTAGACATCATTCATTAAATAAAAACCTGATTTTAGGTGGTTATAAGTTAATGTTGTTCATGAAAATCTTCTCAAACTGAGTTCTAGTCATGATTTGTAAACTATGCAAAGTTTTTACCAGTCAGTGTCTTACTGCACAGTATCTCGTTTCAATTCCAAATACTGTTGAGTAAATTTTTGCTATTTTAAATGAAGTACTTAGAAAACATGAACATTAAGTTTATCAGTTTACCATTTTTTATTATCTGAATGAGTATTTTATACTCATATATATTAAGTTGTCCTACTATGAAGCTGTGTCATGCTGGCTTTCAAAGAAGCTGATTCAAACTGTTCCAAGATCTCCTTTATTAGGAGAAAATTGGTTTGGATCTGAAGTGTGTTAGATTAAGACCTCTCTTGTTTGTTACACCTTCAAGAGCTAAAGCGTCACAAAGTGCCTAATGCTTGCTGGCATAGGTTTCTTCAAGGCAATAGACACTTACTGAAGTACCAGAAATTAACCTAACTCATGGCAGAGACTTTTGGGAAAAGCAGCAGTACAAAACCAAGTAAACCAGAAATAAATTTGAGAAAAATAGCCTGAAGAGCTGACATGGCTGCAGATAGAGCCATCTTTTTTATGTCCTTATTATATATGTAATAAGATGAAGAACTGAAGAATGTAAAACAACAACAAATAAATAAATAAATGTGTCATGGAAAATAAATGATTAAGGTGAGTGTAGCAATACACCAGCAGCTTGCAGCATGAAGGGCATCTTGTCATGTGCCAATCCTGTGGTGTGAAGATAGCCTGCATGCACACCCATCTGTAATGTGAAGAATTTCTTTTCTGTTACTCTTGCTGTACAAGAGTGGTTCTCTACATCTTAGTGTAAAAGGAAAAAAAAATTAAGTTCTTGTGTAAATTGAAGTTTCCCAGCCAGTTCTAGGTCGTGACTTTGTTTTCTGAAGTACATATCAAAACAAGTGTAAGAGAGTAGATTTAGATTACATATTAGGAAGAAATTCTTTATTCTGAGGATGGTGAGACACTGGAACAGGTTGCCCAGAGAGGTTGTGGAGGCCCCATCCCTAGAAGTGTTCAAGGCCAGGCTGGCTGGGGCTTTGAGCAACCAGGTCTAGTGGGAGGTTGTCCCTGCCCAAGGCAGGGGGGTTGGAACTAGATGGTCTTTAAGGTCCCTTCCAACCTAAACCATTCCATGATTCAATGATTTGAGGCTTTTATATGCTATCCTTGTGAGCATTTGTCCTAAGTGATTTTTAGTTATTTGGTCCAAACTGGGAAGCTGAGATTGTGTGTTACTCTTTGACGCCTATTGAGACTCAAGAGCCCTGTACATCTTATCTATAAACATAACATTTATTTAATATTTGTGTTTTAGTGTACAGTTTCGTGTACACCGTAAGCTGAGTTAGATTTTAGAGATCAGGTTTGCAAAATGAAAGCTTGGTGGAACATAGTCACAATGACTATTTAAAACTGGCTATTGTAATTAGCATATGATTTCTAGTTTGGTTTTTGGTTTGCCATATGATTTTTCTGGGAAGCCAGTTAATACAACTATGATAGCGACACTTAAATTCTGAGTCTGCACAGGTGCATCTATTGAGCTTTGAACTCCTTGGTTCACAGCTTACCTTTATATTCTGTAGTACTTTGTATATATAAACTTGCTTTGCTGTTTAGTTCTTTCTATGTTTAGTCTTATAAGCATTAAAAGAAATGGATGTTCAGTCTAGGCTGAACATTATTTAAGGCATAAGTGGCTCTATCACTGTAAGGTAATGATAATGTTATGAGGTCTTAAAATGTCTTTCTAGCTCTGCTACTTTCTGAGCATTTTTTTATGTTGTTTTTTTGTAGGTAGATGTTGAGCCATCTGATGAAGCTGCTCTGATTCTTCACAGAAAGGGATTTGACTGTAGATTTTCAAACAGAGACATGGGCCTGCGCTGTTCCACTACTCAGGGAAAGGTATGCCAAAATTTTATGGTTAGCTTACCTTACAAGAGTTGCAGAAATAGTGATCTTTAAGTTAAATTGTAGGTGAAGTCAAGGTAGTTATTTCTCAAGAGTTATACTTTCAGGATAATAGTTAAGTTTCTTATCTTGAAAGCTGCTTTCCATTTCATAAAGATATGAATCTGCTGGTGTGTGGGAATGACCATGTAAGCATCAACAAGTAAACTTCTAGGTCAGTTTTAATCTCATTTAAACTCATTAACATTAACTAAATGTTGTTTTCATATAACACACATCAGTATTTCTCAAATAATTTTAATAGTGTTTTAGAATTTTACTGAGTAAAAAGAATCAAATTACGTATTCTGAAGTGTCTTTTGAATATTAACATATCCACAAGTTATGTGACTGTTACTTTGAAAACTGTTGATTATTATATGTCCTTTGTCTACGCATGCTCATGTACATGGTCTACACCATTGCAAATATTTGAGTGTTTTGCAGTTGGTGTAGAATTGATGCAATGCATAAAATTATGAAATATGAATTATAGAACTTTGAGGGTTAGAGATGGACTGGATGGTTATGAATCTGTAGAAGTTCTGTAATAAAATTTTGAAATACAATTGGGATTTTCTTTAAGCAGAAGAGTAAATGTTGTTTTATTTAGAAACAAGAAGAGTTTTAATCCAAGTATTTCTGATGAGTTTTTTATTATAGTGATTTAACTTACTTGCTTTGAAATTTGGCAAGTGAACACTGACTAAAAAGATTTAATGTATAACATTTGAGACATGGTGCTTTAAAATATTCATAATCTTTGGTGTAAGAATTGATACGCTGATACCTGTAAGGAGATGTATTATAGGATCATTGTTAGAGATTAGGTTAAAGTCAATTTTAAGGTATATACGGTATTTTCTAAATTTTTTTTTTTTTTCCAGATAAAGGTGCATAAACTCTTTAACAAATTCAGAGTGGAAAGTCTTACACCCACATCTTTATCTTTGATGCATTCACCTCCGGATGCCAGAAATATAAGTGAAATAAATATGAGTTCTATGGAGATAAATACGTTCCGGATTCGGCTAAGATGAAATCTGGCTTTAATACTCAGATAGAGAAGAGGAATCTGCAATTATATCTCCTCAAAGTTTCACGTGCAATAAGAAGCACATAGTTATTATTCCAGCTTCTGGATACTGTGACAAAAACATGCATTCTGTAATTTTTTTGACCAACACAGTGAAAAGCCATGTTTCAAGCAACTTTTTTGTTTGGGGGTTTTTGTTTTGTTTTATTTTGTTGGTTTTTGTTTTTTTTTTTTTTCATAAAATAGCAACATCAGTATAAGTTAATGCAACAAGTGAAGAAATTTCTAAGGATGTTAACCTCTCAACAGATTAAATCTCAGGTTAAATGCTAACTAATGATGTTTCCAATGTTTTAAGTTTCATAAAGAGGGGATTGGATTTTAAACAGCCTTCTTTGCTGATCCTTGATGAATTTATGTACAAATAATTCAGTGTAGAAAGTCCTGACGCAGCTTGGAAATAAAATGAAATAAAATCTTCTTGTGTAGTAGCTAATGTCCAAATATTTACAATCATTTATGTAAATGATGATAATCTCAATTTATTCCACAATTAATTTAAATTTATTCAACACAAAGGGGATTATTAATTGTGGTAAAATGAAAGCCTGCAGTACTTGTGATAAGTGATGGTAGATTTTAATACTTCTACCATTCACCTGAGTAATGTAAATAGGAAAACATGAACCTACAAAATAATTTTGCAATGGAAATGTTTAATAAAACTCCCATTTTGTTACTTGACACACTGGGATATGTGCAATTATTCCATTATCATGTATGATGAAAAATGTCCATAATTATCATGAATACAAGATTTTTTATAAAACTCATTTAGATACCGATGTTCTCTGAAATGAGTTTTCTATTTCAAGATTACCATATCAGGATAAATGTGCCTTATTTTTTGATACGTCTTGTTACAATTTTGGTGTCTATGTTAATGTTTTTGGGGGAAAGGTAGTTTATATAATACTTAAGCTGTGTATCTCCTAATTGACAATGCTGGCCACACTCTGATCTATGTCCTCCTGCACCAAGTTTGTGCTATCTTATTCTGAACATTTTGACTATTTGAATGTATTAAAATGATGTCATAATATGAAACACAGACAAAGAATTACTGTAAAGTCTAAATTCAGCTGCTTTCAAGGAAACTGCAACTTGATGCAGAGTTGATAGTAAGCAAGACATAGTTTGCAAACCCATCAAAACGTGTGCTTGCATGTCACAGACTGTGGTGACCTGTTAGTTCAGAATCACGTGCCTATATTTTAAAAGACATTTTTCAAACTTGCAACCTCACTTACATTGCCAGTGGTCACATTACTGAAAAATGGAGTCTTACTTTTTGCTTTGTTTTCACATATTAAGTAATTCATACTTAGTGCCGAAGCCATTCAAGTGTGAAAAATATTTCCCTACGTAGAGCTGCTGTTTACAGTTAATATATAGAAACATGCATTTGAGTATGGTCCCATTTCCTAGTCTTCGTTTATCTTCATAACTTTCTTCTATCTCTTGCTTATGCTTTACTTTTCCATACACCATTACTTATCTTTAATACTAATGCATGAAAAGTCATCATAACTGGTAAAAAGATGTGCTATTTTCTAAATCTAATATTGCCTACTGTATTTAATTTCATCATTGTTGTTCCACAGTGTATCAAATTATATCATGTAGCTACAGGCTATCTTAAAAGAAAATTAAAGTGAAACTTTGATTTCATGCATTGTCAGAGGTTGGATCTCTGTTGAGATTGTGTAGATTTCCCTGATTAATTCAAGCTACTGTGTGTTTTGTAATTAATGGAATACTTAGTAGGATCTGGTGCAAGTTATATCAAGAATATAAGAACCACTAACTACAAATGGATGAATCAGACGGATCCAATAAATGGATGTTTTCATGCAATAAACATGTACTGTAACTTTTCTTAGCTGTAGTATTTGAAAATACTATTTTTTGTTGGAACTCAAGGCGTGGTAGACTTGCCAGCAGAAATTTCGCTTAACATTTATTTTGTTGTGTCTTCAGAATTTAAAATGCTTCAGAGACTTCTATGTGTTCTGTGCAAGAGAGCTTTCAAAATACTACTTCAGTTTTGTTAGGCAGAAAAGTAAAATTTTGATGCAATAAAGTTTTAAAGTATTTTGCCTGTTGGAATTGCTTCCAAAAGATGTTTCATATAACATTCAATCTTATCTTTTCTCGTTAGCTGTACAATCATGATGCCTGAATCTTCCTTAACCAGCAGATTTAATCTTTGTTCCTTTATTTTGCATTTTTGTGCAACAACAGAACAGCCTTCAATTTGGGATCCTTTCCTGAAATCCATAACTAAGTCAAAACTCCAGTGAAAGTCTGATAATAAATTTTACTTTGATTGGTTCAGAATGTTGCTGTCGATGGGCTTGGTTGTGGGTTTGGTTTGGTTTTTTTTCCACAACAACTCTTAATGAATTCTTATGCTGTATTTTTGTTATATTGGATATTTCAATTAAGTTCTTTTTTTCTGTGCATTGGCCATCTAATTCAATCATATTATTTTCTTTTTTCTATTTTTATAGCTGCTGGGTTTATAACTACTGGTTAAGAGAACCAAGCATCCTTACCTTCCAGTATGGTTTCAAAGACAATACTATGTAAGAAATGGTTTAAAACCTCATAATGACTTTCCATACCAGAGTTATACCTGTACTGAAATTTTTTTTACATTCCTTTATCCTAAATGTCTTCGGTTTACTTGCTCATATTGTCTGAAACAAACTGATTTCAACTGAAGGTTTTTGATATTTTCTCTTGGAAGGTTTTATATCTTATGGGGATATGTAAAATAAGATCTCTAATAAAAGATAATGTTATTGTGAGATGTGGTCAGTGTCATTAATGCCTTAGGCATAGCTAATTTAAACAAAAAAAAAAAAAAGAGAAAGAACAAGCATGCCTTCTTTGAGAAGGTTGATATATTGGTAGCTTTTCAGAATGACAATTATCTGTAGTAGGATGAACTCCTGATGAAAGATGCAATCTGTTTCACACTTGCCAAACAGAAGAAGATAGATGCTAACTTCAGAGACATAAACATGTGATTGCACAGTGTGGGAAGGGGATGAGTGACTCTTCCTTCACAAAAGAAACGTTGCACTGACTTAGCAGAAAACAGTAGAAGGTGTAAAATTATAGAATTATTTTACCTGAATTAATCTCGTTTCTCTTTTAAGCATTGGAGAGTAACTGAATGGAAGCTGTTCTGGTAAATTAAATTAACAAACACGCTGTTAGAAAATAAAGTCAAAATAACAGTTTAGCTGTAATCAGTCTGAACATTTTTAAGAAAATAATATAATGCTATTATAATATGCTGTAATTACATATGACAAGTTGAACAGACATAGATGCTTTACAGGTTTGATTCCCAAAGTGCTGATGGAGTTTGAGCATAATGAGTCGCAAAGACAATTAGTATAAATTTGAGTCAGTGCCTGAAGCTGTTGGACTGGATAGTCTTAGCTATAAATATAAAAGTATACATAAGCACATACAGTGTAAATCCCCATAATTTTAAAGGTGATGTTTCAACATAAAAAATAAAAATATATAACATATATATAACATCTAACTGCATCAGGCAACAATGTATATGGGTCCAATTTAAAGCACGTCTTCAGCTTTTTAAGGTCATTGTACTGTGGAATCCATTAATATTAGCAGGAACACTAATTCCAGTTACCAATAAAGTCTTTTACTTTTTGAAATTAAATTAACTATTTTTGATGTATACCTGTCCATTGTGTTTTAAACTAACATGTGCTAGGTCTTTCTACACATCTTTACTGATGCTGACACTAAAATACATTGTTCAGATTTAACAGGGTATCTGACATGACAAGTTATATATATGACATATAAAATAGAAATTCAATCTGTTGTCCTATGTATTTTAGGATAACTGTTCTGCCATAGTGTTAAGAATTTGCAACAACAAAAATCAGCCAAAGGTATTAATTTTGTCTTCTAAAAGAGGGAACGTACAAAAAAATTTAATATATTATCTAGAATAAGCTCAATTCATTGAAGAACTATTAGGATTTTCAGACAGTGTTCTTACTGATACAACAGTTCTCTGTCTCCAAACATCTCTGTAAATTACAATATTAAATTGTGGACCTGTCATTCTTTTAATATACAGATTTTGCGAACTAATAGATATTTAAAGTCCATATTGCATTGCTAGCTTTTATCTGCCAGAATTTCTACGTAGAGTAGCAATAATGGGTTATTTACATTACTGTCCTTCCTTTAGGTAAATTATTTAATAACACTGAGGGTAATGAGAAAATAATTAAATAAAAAACTTCCATCATGTATGTAAACTTGTGATATTTGAACTGTAAATGCAGGGATATTTTTAATTGTACACTTCACAGTTTTAGTTTCTGACTGTAATGTATTCTTTCTGCTGTACAGTGCCTGTTAAAGGGATGTCCTTTGACGGACAGTCTATAAAATCATTCATTTTATGGGTATGACTAAACCGGAGACTTTAATCCCAGCAGTGTCTGTCCTGCTTTACCAACACCATCGCTCCCTGTGCATCACATACATCCACCATAGGGGAAGGCATGTGCCTCTGGTCCTCTCAAATTATGACCTGCAAAAGTAACTTGTGATCTCCTCAGATAGCTGTTCTGTTTTTATTTCTGTACCTAACTTAGTTATTCCTTTTGTACTACTTTCTTCTTTCTTAGCATGCCAGCTAAATATGCAGGCATTTGTAGGCTCCAGTATGTACAAAGCCTTCCAGCTCTGCCCAGTGCACACTACAGAGCTTTCTGGAGTCAGACTGCCTGTAGTGTCAACAAAAGCATGAGATGTGCTGGATGTGAGCACTCAGCCAGCTCTTCAAGAATGACGTGGTTTTAATCTACCTCAATGAGCATGTGAATGGGGCACATGCCCTACTCGCTTGCCACAGCTGCCTTGCATCACTAGCCTGCTCTTCAGGAACATACGTTTTTCTGTCTCTGAAAATCCACTTGAACAGGCTTTGGTACCATTCTCCCTTTTTCTCCTCCTCCATTTCTTTCCCCTGTTTCCCAAAATAAATTTGTACATTAGTGAACTGTAATTGTGTGTGATCAAGAATCCAGGAATTCCCGATGCTCGTTAAGTGAGACGGGAGAGTGCTGACAAAGTGCTCTGTCAGTGCTCTGCATAGGTAGAGTGATATAACACCATCTCCATTTCAGGACCTGTCAGTCATCCCCAAGTTTACCTGTAACTTACCTTCCAGAAGTCCTGAATATGCTCAGAATTAATTGATCTGTCTTTATCAGGCAATAATAAATCAGACTTCGATAATGCACACTGTTAGGGCTTTGGCTACCAGGGACCCTCTAATCTCAACCTGTTTACGTCAGTGACCAACAAAATCTATAATTTCTGCAATTTGGGCTACTTTCTCTTTGACTTCAATGTTGGATGCTCCTAACTCTCTTGTTTTCCAGAATCAGGTCAGCACGACCCTATAGATATAGATAGTTTGAAGAAAGGAATGGCTAGTTCAAGTAATGCGTGTACAAATCTCAGTAAGAATGGGATGCAACCCAATTCATTCTGAAGAAATTGGGCTTTTTACAGCTTTCTCTTTAGAACTGAAATCACTTTAAACCATAGGCTTTGTACTGGAATAATTTAACGAAAACAGTGAAATTAAAATCATTTGCAAGTTCTTAATTTTTCAGTAAGTAGTAGCTTCAAGTCAATTCCAAAGACTTTTCTGCATAGCAACTGTCTTGTAGTACTGCAAAAAATGAGCAATAATATATTGTGAGGAAACCTCAGTGATATGTATTATACACATATTGTTGTAGGCAAAATACCTGAAACTGCTAGGTTCTGCCATCTTTTAAGACAGTGAAAGCAGTTAAGCTTTTTTTGAAACAAGGATAGCTGGAGGATTTCCAGGAAAGACAGAAAAATTACCTGTAAGCACAGATGAAGTATTTGTTAGAACAGAAGATTTAGCCATATTGAGAAACATAGCCATAAAACAACTGGGCAGTCAAATCACACTAAAGAAAGAATCAGCAACCTGATTGTGCTAGATCAGAAAGTTGACTGGAAAACATATATTAAAGGTTTGGCCAGCTTTGAATTTAATAGCAGAAAGAGCTTCAAAGACTTCGTCAGTAAAATGCGCTGATGAAAGAAAATGAGCAGTTCCAGATGGCAGTGAAGGTCAGTTTTTTGATGATACCAGTTAAATGCTATCAGCAATATTGTACATTTACAGCAGTTTTTCCCAAGGTCCACAAAGGCTTGAGGAGGAGGAAGCAAATTGTCCCAATCCAATTCATGCAAAAGTCTTATATCTTTGAGAAAATTCCTTCTTTCCTTCCTTAATTACTTGGCTTAGTTCAGCATGGGGGCCAAAGGAATAGATGTGAGAAGGAGCAAGAAAATAATAATAAAAAAAAAAGGCCTAGTAATGACATTGTGTAGTTCTGTTCTGCTAGGGATTGGTGCTTCTCTCATGTGAGGAGTGTCTGAAAGAGCTGGGACTGTTCAGCCTGGAGAAGGGAAGGCTCAGGGTGATCTTAACAACATATATAAATACCTGCAGGGAGGGTGCAAAGAGGACAGAGCCAGGCTCTTTCCAGTGGTGCCCAGTGACAGGACCAGAGGCAATGGGCACACACTGAAACACAGGAGGTTCCCTCTGAACATCCAGAAACACTTTCTCCCTGTGACGGTGACCAAGGACTGGAATAGGTTGCCCAGAGAGGCTGTGCCATCTCCATCCCTGACAATATTCAAAAGCTGTCTAGACATTATGGTCCTGGGCAACTGGCTCTAGGAGGCCTTGCTTGAGCCAGAATTTCAGCCGGATGACTTCCAGAGGTCCCTGCCAACCTCAACTGTTCAGTCATTCTGTGGTGCTGCATGGCCTGTTCCTGTGAAGGGGAAGGAAGTCTTCATTAGATAACCAGAACTTGTACCGGATTCAGATGCATGTTTGAAGAGGTGAGGCCAAAGATGATTGCTGAAAATTGAGAGAAGGAACAACATTTACGAGGAATGTTTTTCCTGGTTCACTGTGCAGCACTGAACATTTCCAGGAAAAAAGCGGAAATTGACAGGTTTAAAGATGAATTTGGACTTGCAGTTTAAAATGCCTAATGGGGGCGGAATACATCCTAAGTAAGCCGTGCTGAACCACTTGCAGTAGTGTACTGAAACAGCTTTGAAAACAGAAAATGGCCTTTGTTCACAAAACTCTCTGTTTAATACCTGTGACAATGAAAAGACGTATCATCCTTGTTCCATATGTTTTGAATTATTTAAAGCAGTAATCCATTCCAAGCCAAAATAAATTAAACAATATGAGTTTAATGGAAGAAATTCAGATAGACAGTGATTGTGTCAAAAGATTGAATACAGCTGTTGCAAATGTATCAATTCTGAATGGAACATGCTGGTCAAAGTCCTTCACCCAGATAAAGAATTAAGCTTTGCACACCAAAAGGAAATTATCAATTTTGACAGTGCCAAAATCAGTCCCATTGTTTTTGCTTATATCTTGGTAAATGAACTCTACTAGCGTGAGTTGTGATTTTTCATTCATCAAAAACTGGGCCTTTGGAATACGCTAATAATTGGGTTGAGCTGGGTTTTAATATGGTTAATAAATGTGTAATTGCTGCTAGGAAAGGTGCCTTACAAATTGAGTTTCTGGAGGTTCATCTCTGAAAATATGGTCTATGTGAAATTCTTGAGTTGTGGGCTATTAGTAGCTTTCCCGTACAGAACACATGAGGAGCAGCTGAAATGGGAAACCCAGGGTTTGGGAGATTTTAACAGTTAAATCTTCTGCAGATATGGATCAGAAATGGATCTCTTGATTTTCTGAATGTTTTTGACAACTAGTAACCAGGTGGTAGGGGTTTTTATTTTTAATATATAAAATATGAAATGGTGCATCATGCAAGTACTAGCCAAGAGGAAAAAAGCAAATACAGGTTCCTTCCTTGATGATGACATACATTTAAGTGGGGAGAACCAAAAAGCTCTTCCAAGCTAGGATTCGAGAGTAATCATCTAAATCCAAGAAAAAAAAAATGTCTATGGTTCACTGAGCTAACAAGAGTCTGGTGTGGTGGTAAGTATGAAACAGGCACCACCTAAATAAACATCAGTAGCCAAAAAAAAAAAGAAGCATTGAGATCTCATTCCTCATGGGTTTGTCAAAATCTGTAAGGAGTCTTCCAACAGTCCGTGTCATCTTCTCCATGTTTCAATTAAACACAGAGCGCAAAAAACACGCCTCCCGCAAAACACATATATTTCGTCCAGTCTCTGGGAATGTCACGTCATTTTTGTCATGATTTCTAGAATTCTACAATGTAAGGTCTATAAAAGTCCAGTTCGCTTTTATATTGCAAACTGTCAAAATATGGGTTTTACTGGGCTTTCCAGGCACACTGCTTTCACACTGGCACTGCATAAGACATTAGGCACCCAGAGCCTTGTGACTATGATGACAGGTTGCATTTCGGATATGCAGGTCACAGAGTAACTGAGTTGAAAAGGTGCTGACTGTGTTGTGATGGGCGGTGTGGAACTGTGGGTGGTCGGGGGGACTTTGCAGTTCCTCTAAAAGTGAGAGCAATCACCAATTCAACGCCACCTTACATTTGGACCAAGTTGGAAACTGAGATTAAAAGGATTTTTATCAATTGTCATCAATGCATGGTAACTTGGCACCAGTTGTTAGGTTTAGTTTTGTATTCTACACTTGGTTTTAAAAGCAGGTACTGGCAAGTGGAAACTAATCCAAAGGGCAAAGGAAAAACATTTTTGTGGTAATGCCAGAGCTGTGGTAATACAAAGTGATTTGTCTTGTCTTACATAACGCCTCAAACCATGTTTGAGGGCTATTGCTTATTTGCTAGAAAGATGTGGTATCTTGGTATGTAGTGCAGTTTGAACAAGAATCAATACAGTTTCAACTGGCCTGTGAAAACACAAGAGTGTCAATATGAACAAATGTGAAGAAATATGAATAATTTCAATAGCAATTCATTTATTTCAGCCACCCAATCAACAAAGAGAAATTTCCATGGGCAAAACCAGAACTGAGAATGCTCAAAACTGGATAGTTTCCCAGACAGCCATAGATGGAAGGAGTTTTGTTGGACTTTGCTCCTATTATACATCATCTGTTTGTGAATTCACCAGTTTTTCAGAACTCCTTTATGGATAAGAAACACCAATTCATACTCTAGTGGTGAAAGTTGGTAAAGTTCTGGAGTCTGTTCATACCCTCATCTACCTATATAGTCTCTCACTCTGGACACAGGTTTGGGAACTTAGAAGTTTTGCAAAGCTCATGTCCATATTATAAAAAAAAGCTAAAACCTATTTTAAGAGCTTTTTGAGAGAATCAAGTATATAGACATTTTCCTTACTGTTTGTATCTCTATTACTATGGGAGAAAGTTTGCAGTTACTGCAGAGATCTTCGGTCTTACCTAACGGATAAGTAACCACTTGCTAATCAGCAAATCTGAAATTCTATTATATTAATTTTTAATTCAGCCCTTGTTAAATCACTGCCCTTCAGGAAAATAGCAATAAATTTGCTGTGGAAAAGATTTAGTTTGCTCTGGAAGATGGGATTTATGTCTATGCTCTAATGATTATGAGAAATATAAATATTTCTGTTTCCCCTGGTGGGAAATAGGTATAAGATAACAGTCTTGCACTCAAAGGCAGCAGGCTTTTTCCAAGGTAAAGAAACAATTAAGTAAATTTATGGAACTGGAAAATCAACAGGCAAGGATCCATCCTAGAAATACAGTTCACCTTCAAGTCCATAGTAAATTGTTCCTGATCACAGAGAGAATGCTTGGATTTCAAAGGGTAAATATTCCACAGGAGAGATGAAAGCCAGTTCATGATCAGAGCATGGCTCCACCATTTCCACCAGGAAGAAGAAGGTTTTAAGATTATGTCATTCTCTTAAACTATTGGACATTCTGCAGTCTAAAAACTTCAGTCAAGGTAAGAGAGAGTTTATGTGGGGAAAATGGAAATTGGGCAATGGAAAAAGGGCAAAAAATGGGGTCGAGCAAGCACCTCGCCAAGACTAGCTCACTGGGAGAGCAATGAAGTACATATTGTTGTTAATATATCTGGAACTTGAATTGTGAAAGAGATCTGGAACTTAACAAATGGAAAGAAAAGTTTATAGTGAATGTACATTTCTGCTTCTATTACAGACCAAAGGAGAAACATAAATCCGTAGTGGTTTGGCAAACTGAGATACTTGAAATCTAAAAATTCATACTATTTTAGGAAACGTGCAGTCTTCTGTAGGATTTGGAGGGGACAGGGGGGATTAGCATGATGACTTTTGTGAACTAGTGTTATAAAGATGAGAACAGTGTACAGCATCTGGTTGCTCAACAACAGTAACAATCTAGTTGGCACACAGCAGCATTTCTCATAGCTGGGCATCAGCAGACAACCCTACAAAACTTTTTTGGTAATCTTGGAAAGAACAAATGGATTTCGGTTATTTGGACAGTGTACAGATCCTGCCAAACTGTTTCAGTTTGAGTACAGAAAATGTGATGATAACTTCTGACAAGCCAAATGAAGAAGGCCTTTAAAAAAAGTGGATATTTGATCTGTTTCACTCTGAGAGGAATAAACAATACAAAACCCTACCCAAAAAAGCGAGATGTTCTGTAACTATTCTGATCCATGTAGCAAAACAATGTGTAAGTTGAACGTAGGTTTCAAAGGTTTACCTAAATTTCTTCATTAAAGTCTGATTAAGGAGTTTTTTATCACAAAGGCAACACTACTAAAATCCTCAGTTTTGAGGTTTTAGTTCAGGAAATGCTGTAAAAACTTTGTGCCTGTGAATTAAAACATAAAAGAAAAAGCAGATTTTGGAAAAACACACCATTTCTCAGGTTTACTTTGAAAGGTGGCTTACAGTAGTGGCTGAAGGCAGAAAGAGCTTGATCTAGCCTCCATCAGGCATTTGAACGTTTCTTGATTGAAATTCTACATTTTTTAACACCTTCATATTCCCATGGAAATAATTTATTTAGATATGCTGTTTGAAGTCATAGGAATCTTAAAAATTAGTACTGAGACCTCGGACATGTCTCTCTATGGTATAAGGGACCAGTGCTTAAGGCAGAGGATGTGTTTTGACATGTTTGTGGTAGACTTTTTGTCATAAAGCAGAAGTATTAAAAGTATTCAGTAGTTTCATGTAGGAGGATACTCCACGGCAGCAACCATACAGACCAGCATGCAAAGGCAAACTCTAGCTACAGAAGCATAGTTTCTCTCTTGGTTCTCTTGGTTTATTTTCAGGGAGAGTAAATAGGTCTTCTGCAGAGTGACTTAGACAAGAAGTTTGCTTTTAGGTGCACTGAAGCATTCCCTGCACAGTTCTCTCTCATGTTTATATATAGGTGCTTAGAGGGAGATTAATCTTCTGGGGTTCAATTTTATCTTTTGGAATACCATCACACATCAAGAAATCAGACAGATTGGATACAGCAGTCTAAGCCAAAAGGATATCTTAAAAAAAAAAAAAAAAAGAATAGTGAAAAAAGGATATAACAAAACATAAAGCCAAAAGGAAAAAACAGATATTTTTGGAGGCTGTGATTTAACAATTTACTGTCAGTGAAGACTGTAACGTCAATGCTAGAACATAGGCTATATTGACTAATTGTATGGATGTACCTTCTGTCACAGAGGGATGGGCTGTGGCTGAAAGTTACTGCAATGACTTTTTTCTTTGTTTGTGAATCTGGTTTCTCTCCTGCAGCTCAAAAGAATCACAGTTCTTCATCCAGTATTTTATTTAATTAAAGCACGGAAGCATTTCACTGATTATCACCCAAGGATAGTAAGCAGGGTGACTATCACCTGCATAATGCTTGAGCTTCGATTTACACCAAAACACCAGACTCCCTATAGTTAGTGTGTTGGCTGGTACTGCAAGCAAAATGCTCCTGAGAGACTTGGTGGCTGGAAAGCCAGTAGGTCATGATGCAGGTTCACGTCACTGCTTCTTTCTCCAGGAAAGAATTCCAACACATTTGCTTACACACGAAGTTTCCCAGGTGACACAGAGGTGTAGAGGTAGACATGGCCAACAGTGACCAATGCTACAGAGGAGGTGAAGATGAAGCCAGCAGTCCCATGCTAGGCACGCAGTGGAGGGCAAAGCAGGAGTGCCAGGCAGGCAGGTGCTGTTCCGGCTCTGGAAAGCAGATTGCTGGGTTGGGAGCTCACTTGGCAGCTACTTCCCTCTGCCTTGTTGAGGAACCACAGATTTGGTATTAGGCAACAGTTAGAGTTAACATAGTCAGGATGGAAGGCTGGTAAGACTGTGTCATGTTAAAGACGGGAGAAAAGATACTTTAAACCTAACATCATACTCTGTATAGCTCCCATGAGCAAAGAAACAAATGACTCAAGGGTCCCAGCTTTTAAACTAAAACACTTTCAGACTTTCTGATACTTTCTGAGTATTTAGTGTGTTAAATATTCAGCACATAATGCTTGAAAGTGTTTAATTTATTCTGCAAATATTGGTGGATTATAGTACAGGATCATTGGAACTGTGTTCTTCCAAAAGCCTTTTCAAATGCATGTAATCCCCTTTTAAAATAAAAAAGGAAAAGAACATGGTTAAAAATCATGTACCTATTAGATTATTTAGTGAAGTGAGTACAGTGATCTTTTTTCAATTTACAGTTTTGTATACTATAGTGTGCAGATACATATATTTTGTTTGTATGTTGAATTACAAGAAATAATTTTATTCAGGACATATTATTTGGAAACCAGAATATTTTCTCAGCATAAAGTGATGAGAGACAACTGTTTGGAATGGATGATTTTTTTAAAAATAAAACATTTGAAAAATTTTATTTTTTTGTAATATCTGTACACTGTGCCACATTCTTACAAATTATAGTAACTTTGTATTATTTAATACACAAATCCCTTTCTCTGAGTATTTTTTCCTTGCAATCTATATGAATTAATCTGTAATTTAGAGATGCAACCATTAACAAGGAATATTGCACCTCCAGTGTAGACATAGATTATTTTCACCTATCTACTAGAAAATAGGCAACAGGAGCATTCACATCTGATCCTTGTTGCCATGACAATGGCTTTGGTGCCTTTTTTGTGCTTGGAAGAGCTTGCTTTCCTTCTTGAAGCCTGATGCTCAGCTTGCTTTTCCTGCTCCAAATTCCTTACATGAAGAAAGATAAGATAAGGTTAATAGAAGACTAACAACAAACAAGATAAGAAAACATGTTTGATTGTAAGTATGTCTTCAAATACAATTGAGGAAAAGTTGTGAATGCAGAATTTCTTAAAATGTAGGCCCATGCATGGCCAAGCTTGTCCGACTATACATCTCCGATTTTATGAGAAGGGTAATACAATCCAGTGGACAATATGAGAATTTTGATTTTCACTGTAATTTAGGATGTGATGAGGTTTGTGTCTGAGGCTAGCAGGCCAAAATAAAGTGTCACCTGTATTCCTGAAGCTCTACTAAAGTCAGTCTCCTAATGTTGACACTTCAGACAACAGAGAGCTTTCCTATTCCAGCTCACTTTCTCCACTGTTCACTGTTTAAACTTTTGTGTTCAACCACACAAGCAATCAGGTAGTGCAGTGGCATTGTCACTTCATCTGAAAAAATGCATCTCAAATCATTCCCTTGCTAGATATTCCAAGGCAGTAAATGCAATTTTGAGTTTAGGACAGAAAGTGTCACGATTTATTCCTCACTGGCTTAAGAGTTTTTACTTCAGTGTCCTCTACCTCTTAGCAGGTAGCATAACACTTCACTGGCAAAAATCTGATTCTTCTGCATAGTACCATTCAGTACATGTAACACTGTTACAGTCCTTTCAGTAGCAAATAACAGTAATTCTTATAAACACGGACCACATGCACAACTTGCATTTCACCAATTGTCTTACTAGCAGTTGTATGCCTGGTTTTGCAGCTTTGCTGAGGAAGCTGCACAAAGTAAACCACGTGTGTAAAAAATTCTCACCTAATTTAGGTACAAAACATCCTGCAAAGCATTTGAGAGTTTAAAAATAATCGGTGCTTGCAGCTATCACAAAGGCATGTTAGCTGTTGGATTCAGAGAGATACACAGTATAAAGGCAACACCATTAACCTTCTGTTCACATCCAATAAAAAATAGAAGAATCTAGCTTCTGAATCACTTTAATATTGATGTATCTGACTTCCTAGCTGTAGAGACAGCTAAAAGGCATAGTTTGCAATAATAAAGCCAGAAAGGCCTTATGCATTGTGATCATAGCCACTTCCATTATAACAAGTCAACTCTGGTTCAAAGAGAGTTGGGAGCATTTTGCACATCCATTCAGTGTGTTGCAAACACCTCTGTCATGTGCCGCATTGGAAAAACGGTATGTTGGGATGGCTAGTCATATTTTTCTTTCCAAAAATAAGCCTGTGGAATGAGAACATGCTGCCTCTCAAAGAAATGAGATAGTGACAGTATTGCCCTTTAGCATGGTGCTCTTGGCTTCTTCTGAGTTTAGACCACGTTTGTTGTCTCAGAGATTGCATTCTTTCAAGATGACGTAGCCCTCCATTGTTGACTTTGCTGCTTGCAATTTAAAACTGCTCATGTGCTGACTTTGGCAGCTGTGCTGGAGATCGCACTGTGCGTTAAGTCGTTATGCAAGTGGCCTGGGGAGAATATGTCTGTTTTTCCTTATCCTGAAGGACGTCTAGTGTGTGTCTTCTGTGACAATCCTCAGGTCACTTTCCAGAGGACTCTGCCAGTTTGCTATTCACATCAGATAGTAATAAGTATAAATTGTAAATGTTCAGCTATTTCAACCAGTCCTTTGTCATTATAGGATTCTCTAGATGGAGACTGACAAGACTATCTGAACTGATCTTGAACTACATATGTGGTCTTGAATTTTCTCTCCAGATGCCTGCTGGAATTTCTAGGGATTCAAATGTGGATGTGCCGCTCTTAGGTTTAAGGGCTGTAAAGGTAAGAAAACTGTAAACCCCCACAATTTAGTTTAGCCGTCTAATAAACTTAATTCTCATTCTTCATTCTGCTTTTCTAATGTGTGCTTTTCAGTGAGTCTAATTCTCTTAATCTCCTTTATGACTACTAAAGGAAATCACACTATGAAAGTGATGTAGGGCTTTCCCAAGGAATACTTCCTAGAAAAAAAAGACTATCTTTCTGGCAAATCATTCTGTTATACATTAGAATCCAGACTATACCTTAGAGTTTACAAAGAAGCCATTTTAGATACAATCAGCAACAGTTGTCCAATAAACATGTTTATGCGTATGTTAATTTATAGTAAGATAAATAAGATAAGAAGAACGACACACTTACTTAGATGTAAGGCTCAGGAAGTTTGTTTCCAGTCAGCCACTGGTGTTAGGAGAAAAGACGTTAGATTGTGAATTTTAAGAAAAGTTCCTCCTCTACATGTCAAAAAATACTGCCCCTATTCTGGTATACAAAGCTCTTCTAGCTCTGTCAGCCTGTCTGGTACCAGAAGGCCAACTATAAAGAACTTGGAAAGCACTGATGCTTTTGGAGACTCAATTTAGTCTTCTTTGTATTAGAATATCCCACTTTTAAAAAGCAGAATAACTGATCAGTCTCCAGAACTAGAACTATATTGACACCTACTGTGAACCTTGGTATTTTTTCTTACTCCTTTTGTAAATAATATCTATTAATATTAAGCTGTTAGTGGAGCTTTAATTTTTTAACAGTGCAAGTTATAACAGTGCAAGAATATTGCCTGTTGTAAATGACAAACCACATCTGTTCCTTAGCTGGGAATACACAGGGTTGCTCCAGAGTTGCAGGGGAAGGGGGATAATATTTGAATAAATATGCATATGTAGGACAACTGTGGAAGGCATTTTGGCTCAAATGGCTAAGTCAGAGATCCAAATTCGCAAATTTTCCTACATCTAGAAGAATATTCAAATGAGATACTTGTCTCACGAATGTTTTGCCAGGATCAAAGTTTCAAAATACATAAAATTTAAAAATGTATACAAATACTTGGATGCCCTCACTTCACTTTGTCTTGTGGCTGTTGAAAATGATGAAATATGAAAAATTATGTGAGCTGGCTTGGAAATAGCAGCCTGCCATGTGACTCTCAGGAAGGTTTTTATGTAATATTGAGATATTATAAAAAATTCTGTTATACGACAGTTTGCGCTGGCCAGCAGGATGGTGGTGGAGGAGCATAGCAAGTATAGTATACATTAGAAAATCAATGTAAGCTAAAACAAAAATGTATGTATGTATTATACTTGCATGTCATTTACTGTGAGATTGCTCTTCAGCAGCACAAGCATTCCTCAGCTATCTGTCATGGTAGCTGATGTGTCATGGAATGCTGTGATTTGCACTTATTTACCAACTATCCAATTTAGGAAGCTACCCAGTTCCTAACAGCTGTAGGTTAGCCAACTAATGGAGTAACAATGTTTGTGTTATAGGTTCCTGAATGTTAAAGATTTTCACCAGACTGTGAGTAGCTCTAGGTTTGCTTTATTTACACCTCGGAGTAGGGCCATCACCTCAGTGAGTGGCAAGTGACTAACAAAATACATCTCCCATATATATGATTACACACAACATTACATAATAGATATTGCTACTTGAAAAGTTCTTAATGTTTCTTTAAAGTCTCCCAGTTCTTCATTCTTCAGTAGTTCCAAAAATTCATTAATTTTCCCATGTCCCAGCTGGTTCTCACCGTTCCGTTTCAGTTCCTCTTCTGAAGTTGTAGCTCATGTATAAACAATCTCCATCAAAGTCCTCCTGTAGAGGACTGTAGAGGTTTTCTTAGAAAACTCAAGATGTCACATTAACTTATGCTTACTCTATGTCTCTTCTTTATATCTAACCTTTTATAAATTGCTTACTGTGGATTAATCACATTCTACATTCACTATTCTGTTGATTCAGCTTGACTGGGTTTTTAGGCCAGCCTTGGTCAGGAGTGTACAGAGGATAAATGAGCAGCACTTATATAAGTCTCAAAACATTGTTTTAAGCACCTGTGTTCTATTAACCAACCTTATACAATCTCATCTATTCTTTAACCATTCTATGATTATTATCAAAGTATATTGAAAGTCTAACAAGGCCTAGGTTACTCACATCACTTGAAAGCTTATTCCTTTTACACTGAACCTCTCTATCTGGGATGATGACGGAAACTGATGATGTGATATTAAGATATAAAATGGATAATTCTTGGTTACCTAAGAATTACCTTCTATTAGGCTGGTGATTTGGGTTTTTCCCCATAGGTAAAAGTGACAGAATATGGCTAATCTCTCGTGCTGAAGGGGTTTCACCCAGAAATTCCTAGGGATCATCACTTACTCTTGTCTGGTTTCATAGTCTGCTTGAGTCATTGTGAAAAAGTTAATTCTCTAGTTCAGTAAAAGATGGATGACCCCTTCAAGTGGTGTTCTGTAATGTTGGTACTAAACACATTCGATCCTGACTTGTTGGGGAGTGATTAACGCCCAGAAGTGAGCTGATATATATCCGTCTGGCATCAGCTGCCTAGATGGCTGATATGCTTTACTCTACAGAGTATGCATAATTTAAAGGTGTCCCCTTGCACTGTGACATCCTTCAGTTCTCCTTAACTGCTTGTTTGAAACCATCTCTGTCATCAGTATTAACACAGATTCCACAATTTCTATACTTTCTTCAGGTCTTCCTAATTCTTAAATGCCATTTCTTGACTTTTTTCTTTTTCTTTTTTTTTTTTTGACAGTTTTATACTTGGCATTAGCTTCTTATAATAAGCTCAACAATAAGATCAAGCTTTTGAAGAGATGCTGGATAGCATGAAGAGCCTATTTTTTGCCACAAAAACTTCACACATACCGCTTTTTTGGGGAGGCCGAGAGCAACCCATAACTCCTAACAAATGGGTTTTAAAAACAGTAAGTCACGGCTAGTGCACCCAGGAGATTTTGGGAATCTTCCTCAATGTGAATGTATCCAGAGATTATCAAGCAAAGTAAAAAAAAAAAATTAAAAATATTTGTTACTTAAGAATAACTGTTCTTTCTTTAGAGATGTTTCCAATACATACATTCATAACCTGCCTTTCTGTTTTTCTCCCTCACAGTCCTGACTCCAGATTCATGGACTGAGAGGAAGTGACTGGGAAAGATCTACCTATTTATATTTCTGTATAAATTGAAAATCAGAGTAGGAGGTTTGGACTGCTCCAGGATGGATAAACATGTAGAAGTCTCTGCTTAACAATATCAGTACACTTGTACCCAGAGCATGAATGTATATAAATGGATACCAATACAATGCATGGTTTATTATAACGGTAAGAACAAAGCATAAAAACTTCAAAGGAGACACTGTTGTACATACATCTATCCTATATGCTGGAAGGCTTATCATCTTCAGATGTTCCAAAAGATGTCTGTGCATTTGTCTATTCTGTTATAAAAGTTATCACAGCAGCTAACCTCTTCTTTAAAAAAACAAAAAAGATTTGTAGTAGTCTTTCTGATCTATTATATCATCAGCCTTGTCCTTTCACAGGATTTTCTCTTAAGTCTTTATGGCTAATGAGATATGAAGAAGTTATTTTGATTTCTTTTTCCTTTTTTCCTGCTTCTTCCAACCTCTGTGTCTCTGTCCTATTTACCATTAGACCAAACCTGTATGTTCAAAAAGAAAATACCCCAGTGCTAGATTAATCATATTCATGAATTATCAGAGGGCATTTCTATTGCTGTTACATTCATGACTGGTTATTTCTGAGTTCATATTTTTATCATAAATAAGCAATAATTCTTGTCTATGATTGATCATGTTGACCTAGCAAAATATATCTGCTAAAGTTTTTGTGGGCATCTAGGTAGTAATGAGTCTTAGGAAAAGATTTGAAAGGAAAGAGAAGGCAATACCTTATTTATTGTATGAAACATTCATTAGTTTTCCCAAAGGTTTACTACATAATTCATGTCAATATTTGCATCACATGACCAACAGAGAGAATACAAGGTTATTGGTTGCTACAGTGACATGCTTACTTCTGTGTATGCAATTTAAAAGTTTTATTAGATTGATCACTTCTGATTCTAATCTGTTTGAAATATTTAAATTTTCATTTCAGCTGGCTGGCTTTTGTGATATAAGAAGTTCTTTGAATTGTCTTAAATTTCTATCCATAAAGAAAAGGGTTTTTGTCAACTATAAATTTTATTTCAGGCCTTCCAGACATCTTCACCTGTCCGTACTGAGATGAATGTGATATAATGGGCATGTGCTATCTATTAAAGAAAGAAAAATGTCTTCTTACAGCACTTTTCATTCTTGATACTGTGTTTCTTGAACTGAAAAAAAATTATCAGGCAAAACACATGTTGTGAAGGATAGTGGAAAATATCCTTCCCTCATTTTTCTGATTAGGTGATATTTGTTCGGTATTAAATCTTTCTTACTTGAATGTTTTCTGTTTTCAGTAGCTTCAGGTCTACATGAAGATTAAATTCCTGTTAATATTTTCATAGTCTTTGGATCTTTGAGATTAGAGTGTTTTCTGTGAAATAATTCTGGTGTTTGCTATAACACTTTGTCCCGACTTTTAACTAACCTTGAGACAATGTTAATAGACTTGATACTTCAGCATCTTCCCTTAAACATATCTTCTCTATTGGCATGTAGATACCTTTAATCAGAAACATGTCTTTCATTTTGGACATATATATCTATTGAAGTTTTTTCTATGATTCTTTTGCTTGTATATTCTTTTGGCACCACACTTACTATTCAGGATTAGGCATTGCAATGTATATCTCAGAGACAGGACAACTGGACTGGGAGATGAATTTCAGAATGGGTAACTGCATATGGGAAGCTATATATATACAAAATGACAGGCTCTAAATTAGCTGTTTCTGAGGAAAGAGGTCCAGGAGGCACTGTGTACAGTCTGAAATGGTTGGTTCTAGTGCTCAGTGGCAGGCAAGAAGGGAAACAGAACATTGGGCTTTATTGGTAGAAGGACAGTCAAGGAAAAAAAAAACAAAACCAAACAGAAAATACTGTTGTGAATTTGCACAAATCAACACTATGCCCCTGTCTTGAATATTGCCTGCAGTTCTAATTATTTCACCTTTAAAATGATATAGTAGAACTAAAAAAAGTTTAGAGTGCCTAACAGGGATCCTTACAGCAGCTTCCTTATGAAGAAGGAGTAAAAAAGCTGGGAAACATAAACATGGAATAAAAAATGTCAAAATGGCAAAACTGAAAGGCATTTATAAAATGATGAAACTATAGATGTGTGTGGATACAGTAGATAGGAAATGACTTACTATCTTTCTGCTTCACAAGAACTAGTTAAGTTAGAAAGAAATTATTGAGTAACAAAATTAAACCAAAAAAAAGTGGTAGTATAACTTGTGGAGACCCAATGGGTAAATAGATTAAAAAAGTGGTTAGACAAATTCAGAAAAGATAAGTCTTCCAATGGCTGTTAAAAACAAGTGCTCAGGTACAACCTACGGTTCTGAAAATCCCTAAACCATTAATTGTTGGAAGTCAGGAGAGTAAAGCAGGGTAAGGATTATTTTATAGTGGTTCTGTAGTGACGTTCTTCTCTTCTTAAAAATAATATATTCACCACTGTTTGTTAAACTACATACACCCCAAATCTGACCAATCTAACAATTTTTATGCAAAATTGTTTGTGTAAGATACAAATCATGTATTCCTCTCCCTAGAGCACTTTATGGCTATTCTTATCAATGGCATCTATTTAAGCAGAATTATGCAGAGTAATTCTCAGGAAAGATTCTACTGAAATGGTGGTTGCAGGAAAACAAGTGTAATTCAGATACACAGACCAAAATTTATAAATAAGCATTAGCTTTTAGCTTTTAGCTAAAGATAAAAGGTATGTGTAGCATCTTCATATCACTACTAAAAAATATTTTGATGACTCAGTAGGTGAATCACTAAAAAAACTTTGCTTTTTCTTAGAAATAGAGGGTTGTAAACTTTTTTACATACGCGATATAGTGTGATGTTATAGTCTAGTTCTGTTGGCAAAAGCTTAATAGAAGTTCGTGTAGAGTAACCAGCTTCCATATTTGGAGTATATCATGTCATTCAAGCTCACCCAGCTGCCCACTGTTATCTGCCATAAGTACACAGAATAGTTTCCAGAACAGACGTGTGCCTCCAGGTACCTCAGAATCTTCAGTGTAAAGAAAATAAAATGCCTGCTAAATGCAGAGAAACAAGATTTGTTGTCATTCTTTAGAACCTGAAAGGAAAGGTTTGTCTACCTACGGAACAGTTTTGGGAAAGAAAAAGCATTGACTCTTTTTTCCTCCTGTTTTTGACTATTTATAATTTTAAACTTGTTGTAAACTTGAAAACAATAATCTGAAAAAATAGCAACTATGTTTTTCTTGGGTCCTCAGAGATCATCCAGTTTGAACTCCTGTGAGTTTAGAAACAGAAAGAAAAAAGTTATATTTTCTGTGAGGCTGGAATGCTTGAAAAGCACATGAAAGGTACGTAGCCTTAGAACACATTACTGAAGACAGGCCCACGTGTTGTTCTTGTTCTTTGTCAGACTCCTATAACAAAAGGAAAACCTTATTAAACTGTGTACATAGAAAGCTGGCTGACTCAAAAGAAAAGCTGTTCTGATAGAAGCTTCAGCTGTATCCTATACATTTACTTTGTACTAAAATAGAAGTTAACAGAAAGACAGTCTAAGAGTTATACTGATCCAAGGGCATTATTCATACATCAAGAACATTCCTAAGTAGGCTATCTGGGTAATTCACATTTTGCTTCCCCAAAAGCCTTATTAGGTAGCTTAATTTACATAACTTTTGGCAACAGAGGCAGTTAAGACTGAAACACAGGATTTCTTCCCTATTGTTTGCCTTGGCATGAATGTCTTCCCAGGTCATAAGATAGGACACCCATGCTCTTTCTTCCCATGTGGCCTGAAATGCATGCGTGCTCCCATTTCCTAACTCAGTGTGTGTCTGGTATGTAACCAGGGATAACTAAGTAACTGAACTTAGTCATGTCAAGATGAGGACACGAAGAGGCCCTTGGGAAAGCAAATGGTAGGGAAGAGGCTGTAGCCTTCTTAGGAATATTCACCAGCCTCCCCAAAACAGGCATCAGATTTGTGTCCTGCTCCCTTTCCACACGTGAGGGGTCAGGGGAAGAACTGTGGCATAGTGTGTGCCAAAAGCCAAACTGCTTTGGCAGCAGCAGCTTATCATGTAATGAAAAGAAATCCATATGGCCCTTTTTATATTGTAGCTGGAATGTAGCCATGACCTGATAAAACAGGAATACCTGGCACTGGCACATTGCATTAGCATACTCCTACTCTGTTTGCCAAGGTCGTTGATGAAAATATTTAAATACCATCAGTTTTAAAACCAATACTTGCAAAACTCCCTAATTACCTTTCTCCAGGCCAATAGCTCTTTCATCAGAGCTCCATGCCATCTCACTTTCAGGCAGTTCCTCAACCATTTTTTAAGTTCATACATTAATTCTCAGTGCTCACTAATGTGTACATTCAGGCTGTTTAATTTCATCAATTATATATGTTTAGATACCTATATTTATTTTTCTGTCTCCAAATGACAATAAAAGCTTCTTTGTGGTATGTTAAGTCACATGACTGCTGTGATGCTTGAGCACTTATGTCAAGGGATTTAGCTAAACTTAATATGTCCCGTTAGTAATTGTTAAGAAGAAACTAGCTGGTAAAGTATAAAAACAGAAAAGCAAAACTGTCATACCCTTATTATTTAAATGAAAGCAAATTCATTTGTCATAGTTCATTATAGTTAATGAAATGATCTGGGGATCATTTCTGGGTCAAGATTAGGGACTGGGAATTCAAAAGCTCGAGGCTTAGACAAGTGGAATAATTTTGTGGGTAAACTTGAGTGAACAGAATTGAATCTCTTCCATCCTCCTGCTGGCACATGATGCTCTGCTGCGTCTTGGGGCACAAAAAAAAGCTGGCACAGGAGAGACAGGCAGATTCCACTTCCACTTCATGCAGTGAAACAAACCCATGGTGCTTGTGCATGCAAAAAATATGGTACAAAAGACTGAAGGGACTCTAGCAAGCCTGAAGGGATTTGGATAGTGCATAGCTGGGGGGAAAAAAAAAAATCCTTGCAAAATTAGTGCAATAGGTCTGAATTTATGCTATTTCTTAGTCACTGTCTTAGCAGCTGTTACAGTTCTGCAAATAGTCAGCACTCTACATCTGTGCTGTAGATGAGGTTTCACAGTCTCTGTGTAGCTGATTTTGTAATGAGGATTTGATACTATTTATATCCTTAATTTCACCTTTATCCATTCATTTGGCGTTACAACTCCAGGAGAATCCATAGGAATTTTGTGTTGAATAACCCTTTTACAAAAGATTTGTTGAAAATCAGTGGAAGGTAAATGCAAAAGCTGCAACTATATTCTGAATGAGAATATAGTTCTCACTGGTGTTTTATAAAGCAAAATTCCCTTGGAAAAATACAAAGCTTGAAATAGGGGACTAACAAAATGTGAATTTGGTCAAGTACTACCAAAAGGTCTGGAGGCGAGGTTCAGACTCATTTCAAGTAATTGTATGGCACAGGTACCGTTTTACTTGGTTAAAATATAACTGCTGTAGCAAATAAACATATCATAGACCTTTACGTCTATTTTTTTTTGTCTACTCTCTGTAGAGAAATAACCCTTTGTTGTTGGTTTTCTTTCCCTTTTTTCCAGCCGCTTAGACCTTCCAACCAAAGCAATATTATGCCTTAACCTGTTGTAATGCAGCACATGGGAACATAATTCGTACTGACATGAGGGAAAAATTCTGTACTAATGGCGAAGATATTTGTTTGGGTTTTTTTATTTGCAGGAAACAGGGTAGAGGTCTGTATGTTTATAAATAAAATTGACTTCTGTGTACAACCGAGGAGAAGCAGAACAGCTGCCATACAGGTTTTGAAAATATCACCATTTGATAAATGGGCAACATAAGCACCATGACTTCAAAATTAACTTTAATTTTTCCATCAGCAAGAGAAGAACAAGTTCAAGATTAGTTATGCATTAAACAATCAATTCATGGAGACTAATTGAAGAAGGGAAGACCTTGAAATGGAAGTCACACAAAAAAGGAAACAGATTAGTCTTTATATTAATGTTTCTGTTCAGTATCATTCACATTTTTGTCATTCATTTAATAAAGAACTGCAAGTCCCAGTCTGAAATTCGTGGAATAATGAATGGCTTTCTGCTAGAAACTAAACACAAAAAATCTCTCTCTGTGTGCACATATGTATAAATACATGGAGATGTAGTTATAACTAATGCCATGGCAGAACCTTCTCAGCTTTGGCTGGTAGTTGTGCAGTTTGTGCTGAAAATAGTGCCTTGAAAGCTGGGGGATTCTTCTGTGCATAGACGGAAGTCTTCAAATTAAAGTCCAAGTCATAGGCAAAATCTAAACTGAATATTTTGTAGGAGGAATGTGTACGAGGCTTTTCAGGCTATATGGATTGCATCTCAGTTTGCAGAAAGAATGATCAATTTTGATTAAGTGTTAGGCAAACTGTATTTCATATAGAGGTCAGTAAAACATTATACCAGATGCTCTGACTATTATAGCACTCATTCATCTAAGAACCAATTCATTATTTTTTTTAAGGTTTATAATCCATGTGTTCACATACTAAAAAATTTCTTCTAAAGTTTCAATAGAAAGGCAGTTAGGTTCTTCTCCAATTCATAGAATGTAATTTTGAAATTAGAATCCCAAGTCTTAAAAAATTTACCAATATTTTGTGCAAGAAGGAAGAAAATTTCTTTTTAAAGTGGAGATGTTTTATGTGAAATAGTGTGCTTGCACAAAGAAGGTTTTGTTAGACTATTACAGAGAAATTTGCTGAAAAATCTAAGTAGTTCTCACAGACTAGACTGTTTTATAAGATCAGATATATTGCCCACTTAGGACATCTGAACCTAATTTTAGCAGTTTTGTGTAGAGGAGTTTCCCTAGCAGAGAAACTTCAGTGGCTTCCTAACTTCAAAAATAAGCATAATTTAAAAATATATCATGGTATACCCAATGAAATTTCACTGATTTTACCTTGACATTTGAACAATAATTTAGAAGTTACAGACGAACTTGTCTCATAGCTTTTAAAGGAGAGAATCTTCTCGAGAACTCTATTAGTACATGAATGCAATGACTCATTCTAGAGAACAAATATTAGCTGTCTTCTTATTTCCACAAGCATTTGAAGTGATGAGACAGAAATACAGTTAATGAGACCTCTTAAGGAAAAACATTTCTTTATCCAGATTTGGCAATCTAGATAAAATAGAATTGTTTTCCTACTTACCAGCTTCCAGTCTGGAAAGAAGCAGATAATTTGTTTTTATTTTTGTATAATCACATGGTTGTTTTTTAGAAGTGATTTGTATTTATTAGGTATCAAAAACCAAAGAACAAGAAACCATGCTCTGCAGAGAAATGTGCTGGAAGACACAAAGAGCTACAAAACAATTTACTGATACAGATGATAAAGCACTAGCTAGATGCAATTCAGAATCCTGAAGTGATCAAATATTCTTTCTGTGAAATCTTTCTGACAAAGGAAAAGGAGACTAACTCTTCCAGTCTCACAGTTGAATTGCTTTGGGGGAAGGAATTAGCCAGCTGAAAAGACTGCACCTGCTGAGCACAGTGATGCTGTGCAAGCATTCACTACTTCACCTGAGGGAAATCTTAGAAATGTAATTGCTCATTAGAGTATTTGCAGGCCACACGTGGCTTGCAAAACTGTGCTGGTGGCTCAGGGGAGGTTAATGTAATAACTGATTATGCTGAAGAAGATGGAAAGAGGACAGAGACGTGAAGGTACGCCAATGCAGGGAGTCAGTGAGCAATGCAACAGGTGTTGTGGGTTTGGTCTGAAGCTTTGGTTCTGTTAAGACATTCCCACTCTTATGAGCAGTTGACTCTTCCCTCTTAAGCTTGCACTCACTCAGCTGCAAGGAAGAAAGTTGGCACTGCTGGAGTTACTTTGTGGCTCTGAGGGCCCTCTGGGTGTGAGGAATCGAGATTCCCCTGGGTCTTCACTGGGATCCTAGTGACAATGAGTACAAATCATTCTAGGGCAGCATCAGGCGTAGTGAAGGAGCTGTGGGGCAACAGCCATGAAAGGCAAGTACACAGTGCTGCCAGGATCCTTCCCCTGACGTATTTTTCCCATATGAAAAGGCTTATGTGGGTTGCTGATGTCCCAAGTGAGACACTTCTATGCTGCACCCAGCAGGGGAGAAGTCTGGGAAATTTCCGAAGCTTTTAGGGCACAGCACTGAGTTAGGTGTAGCACTGGTGGGGATCACAGCCTGAAGGTGGTAACTTGTCCTTTGCTCCCCATTTCAAAGTTACAGAGTTTCTGCCGCAGCAAGGGAACTGGCTGTATCCATAACTGGGGGCAGTTTGAGTGCAGAATGTTTCATCCTGGCTTCGGACATGAAGCATAGCCAACAGATGATAAAGTTCTAGAAGCACTGGGCAGCTGCTGAATACCACAGGGTAACGATTTAAAAAGGAGCAAAGAAAACTGCCTGAATGAAAGGCTGAAGTGGTCATTGACAAAAACATCTATGTATGGAGGGAGGGGGGGGGGAAGTTTACCGGTGTTGCACTTTGTACCTGCAAGAATCAAAAGACAGAGAAAACCTTGACTTATTTCTACCAAATGGCTAATTCTGACACACTTGATGGGCACAGCAGTTAAATCAAACAGGAAGCTAGCTGAAACCGCTGAAAAAGTTTGAGGAGTATCTTTGCATTTCACACAAAAGTAAAATCTTTGAGGGTGTTGTATTTAAATAGACTGAAACTATAAAAAAAACCAGTGACTTTATTTAAGAAAGAAAAGATGAACATTACCCTAGAAAGAGGACTACACCTTGATTAGCTCTGGAACAAATGGACTGGGGGAGGAGAAAGAGAGTGGAAGAAAACTGAAAACCTCTGTCTGACTTTCGACAAAGCAATTGGACAGACATCAGAAATAGTCCAGACCGGAAGGAAGGTTATAAAATGTGGGCATCTTTCCAAAACAACAATGGTTAAAAAAAAATAATAATAAAAAAAATCTGAAATACCTCATGCAAATAGACCTAATGTAGAATGACAGAGCTCAGGACTGGTGAGTTCTAACAACAGCTCAGGAGGACATTGGAGCCAAGGCAATACCTAGCACCCATATAAAAGTTGCAAGAAACACAATTATATCATTTTACAACAGTTCGTAAGAACTTGCATAATATGCACAAAATTGGCAAAGGTGCCAATAACACCATAGTCAAATTCTCTATAAAAGCCTGAAAGGAAATCGGTTATTAAATGATTTTAAGATGAACACTGATGTACCAAAGGGTGTGTTGCCAGAAGTGGTACTCATCAGTATTAACAATGAAAACAGGCACGGATATTATACAGGTAATTTTGTGAAAAAGCATACCTGAGACAAAAATCATCCCCAAAAGAAGAAAGCCTAAGAGTACATTTGTTGTCATCAGTAATACTTTTGCTCCAGCAAAGATCCCTTGGAACAATATGCTTCATAAGAAGTGTGCCTAATCTAGCTGCTCAACACAGTAACCTGAGAATGTTGCTCTGGGCTGATGTCCTGGGGACATTAAATGAAAACCTTAACAAAAAATAAAAGAAGCTGAAGGAGTTAATTTAGGAAGCAGCAGTGGTCAGGAGCAACACCAGGAATAACAATTTAAGTTGTCTACAGATGACTCCAAAGGGGGTATTAGCATAATCCTCTTTTCAGCAGTGTGAAAACTACTGCTCAAAACTGAAGACTGTTGGTCTGCATGTGAGGCAAGTGAACAGAAATGAAGCATCACAAATGCAGAGGAACTCCCTGAATACAAAAGGCTTTAAGTCTTTATGGGAGGCAAGCATTACCTGAAACAAAACAAAAATCTGAAATTATTATTGCTAGCAGGGGACTTGGAGACTGGCATTCTTACCCTTCCCTATTCCTTCCCCTGAGAGAAAATGGGGAGGATTTTTGTTTTTTCCATCTACGCAGGCTGACAAGGGTTCTTAAAATCAATGAGAGAAAAAACATTCTTTACATAAGCGGTTCCCAACTACTCCATTTGGAGCCCATTTTCGTCTCTGAAAATTATTCCTAGTCCATGGTATGTCACTATCGTAAACACTTTAATTGAAAACATCAGAGAGGGTACAAGCACTTGGGAGCAGCTGCAGCCCTTCTGGCATTTAAGAGTAATATAGTGGAGAAAAGTCCAAATACAATACTGGTTAACTCATTTAGTAAAAATAAAACACAACTATAAGCTTGAACTATCACAGACTAAGGTACTGCTTTGGGAGAGACCACAAAGAAAGCATTACATCTTTTAGCATGGGCAGCTGTGAAAGTATATTCCCGGGCTATGTTGCAAGCTGGAGAGGAGAAGAAGGTGTGTTTTCATTTTTTAGTATTATTTGTTTTGATACAAGGGCAAAGATTCATAAAATGTTATGGAATACTTTGTGTAAAAGGATAAATGAAGATCTTTAGGGATAGGAAGCCCTGAGAAAGTCTAAGAATGTTTTATTCTAGCCTTGGATGATCAGTGTTGAATTTTTTGAACCTTGCTATAACTAAACAGGTCAGGTCAAGTGAAAGACCACATTAGTGCCACAGGAAAGAAATGGTTCTCTGCAGTGAAGTAAATATAACTTTATTTAGATTGCCTAACAAAGTATATGTAATCTAGGGTATTATTTTCACTTCTGTGTGAAAATATTCACATGTCTAAGAGCATATCAGTAACTGAGAGAAGGTGAATCACAACTCGCTGTCTATAGAGCTCATCACAGCAAGGAGCTAGTTTGTTAGCCCAGCAATAGTTAAGTTCCTACCTATGTCTTGGTCTTGCTTCAGCTAACAAATGCTTTGAAACTGGGAAGCATAGGGGACCAGTGACTAGTGTGTAGTATCTGATTTCTTCTGAGAATCAAAAAAAGCTTATTTTATCAGCAAATGACATAGGCCTCTTTCAGAAGTGTCTGTAGGAACTGGAAGAAATCTTAGCCAATGAAACCATAATCTGGAATCACATGGAAGCAGAGCACAGAGGCAAATCCTTCTCTGGGTGAGGAACACAACCACCCTAATAAAATAAGCCACACGTTTCTCTGGATTAAAAATACACTATACATGAATCTATGCAGCCAGAATTAAGGTGACTGGCACATTTTGGCATATATATCCATGCTAGCTCTAAACCAGGCAATTTTGGAAGCAATGTAGGGAAGAAATGGAGTCATAGTTTTCAGGGTGAAAGGAGTCACATGTTGAGTAGGTCACTCAAATTTCTGGCAGGTTTGCACTGGAGGCAATAATCTCATAACACAACCAGGTACATTAAGGCTAGCGTGGGCATGCCTCCATGTACTTCAATCATATCTTCACATTCAGTGTAGGCATAGGATAAATGGATGGTAGTATAAAGGCATTAAATGAAAGCACCTAGTTTGAGATAAAGGAAATGGTAAGAAAAGCCTGAACAAACAAAAGCGGTAGGGTGATTGCAAGAAGGGATTAGGGTCTGGATGTAGGCAGGATCAAAACGTGTAGTGATTTAAAAGGAAGGGGAAGGCAGAACAAAATGTTTTGAAGGAAAAAAGCTAGTGCAAGCTTCAAAAAGACATGGTCAAATCAGGTTTTTGCTGTACAAGAGATTTTTTTTTTTTTTTTTAAGGTGAAATTGAAGGAAACAAGTGTAGATAACCACATGAGCTCTTCGTAACGGGACCGTGACCAAGCTGTGTGCTGTGAAAAACTGGCTGTGAACTTACTTCGGACACAATCTTTTCCTTTAAAATCCTTTGTCTAAAAGCCTGTGGGTTTCCTCAAATGAGAAGATTTCTAGGATAAAAATTTTTGACTTTTTACTTTACAAAAATTTCTTCCTTCATCCTAACCCAAAAGACAAAATAGAGTCCAGAGCTTTACTGATGTGTAATAATGAGTGAAAAAGAATAAAGTGCCCATCTCCAGCTTTTGCAATACTGTTAAGATGAAGAATTTATAGAGGAATACTATCAAATGGAGCAAGGTCAAAGGTATAAAGCTTTCAGTAACCTCAAAAGAGTCCAAAATTTTATCCACCCCTTTCCCTGGTTGCTTAACATCTTGATGGTAAAAAAGGTATATCTAGTTTCCAGGTGCATATTCTGGAGGGAGAAAATTGACATGCTAGTTTGATCAGAAAAATAGTAAAGCTTCTGAAGAGCACAACACCTTAGTGAATGTATACAATATTGCACAGAAAAGCCCAGGGAAATAAGAAGAGGTAATTGTATGCATCAAAAGGAAAAGTGGGACAGGGTATTTCAGTAATAATTACAGTTATCAATACAGGACACAACAGTTCGAAGTGAAATCTTCTGGAGGGATCAGAATCTTTCTTTAAGCTTTCTTTCAAAAGCTTATGTGTATATAAATGCAGTCTGTTTCTCCATTTGAATGGATGGTAATCAGAAAAACTTTGAAAAACAAAATTTCTACGAGTAGCTTAAATTCATCCATACTCATTAGTTGCTTAATTAGGTGAAACAAACTTTCATCACATGCCAGAGGCTTAATTTAATTTGCCCAGTATAAGCAGTTAACCATATCTGTAAAGGTCTGAATTTTTTGGAAATTACTTCAGAATAGTGAAGCAAAAACTATTAAATGCTGGAAAGCTATAGGCAGTCTAAAATTAAGCATTGTTTATCATAGATCTATGGGTATTTACTTGAGGTATTTGTGTAAAAAAAGCATTAAATTCCATGTTACATAGTGGCTCATTGAAGTAAACTGTCATCAATATTAGGATAAAATAACCTTCCATTTGCATTGCAGGAGTGTACTTTGGTTGTTTTATGATATTTCAGGAAGAATGTTGTCTTAAAGGTGCTGAGTCAGAGGACTTTTCCCAGTAATTTACAATGAAAGATTAGCAAATAATTTCTTTTCAAAGGGGTAGATAGTCAATCTCCCTCTTCGTAGCCAAGGAGAGATTTTTTTTTAAGAAATGTGATGCTTTTAATGACATCAATTATCTTTGTATACAGTATCAAGATCGATGAATTAAACCAAACTTTGATGAACAGAAGAAGCCTTGCTAAGCTAAAGCAGGCAACTTTCCTACTCTGGGGTTTTTTGCTTTCTTTGAAAACTAAAATCAAGTCAGAAAATACCAACCAAGTAACTGCATCTACAGTCAGTATGCTGTTCCTACCCAAAAGAAAGCTTCAAAATTCAACCATTTTTCATATGACTGTAGAGCAATCCTAACTGGATCCTATTTTTATAAAGATCTGGAAAGTTTGGCTACTTTATGTCCTTCTATGAAAATACTGTATTAAACTAAGTCATTGCTAATAAATGTATATCAGTGAAAAAGTTTAGAACAAGAAAGGACAAATCTGTTTCAAATACTTGATCACTGGATAGCTACTCTTCTCATGCCAAATAACCAAGGTTTCCCCCCAGGTTAAAATGACTGTACACTGCTTTATCACTCTGCCATAAGACACTCTTAGGTCAATGCCACATATTTTCAGCAGTCTATGACAGACTCCTGCAGCTGTTCAATATCCAGGGTTAGACAATTTAAAATCATTTTGGCAAACTCTTTTTGACCAATATAACATATGTGACCTCAGAAGCAACACGTCTAATGTGTAATTACATGTCTAAAGTTACACCTGTTAAATGACTTGCTGTTCCTCTAATAAGGTTCTGATAAGGATGTGCTATCTTAAAATTAAGCTTTCTCCCCAATGAAAACAGATTACCCAAGTCATTATAATGATCATATTAATTTGCTTGCCCCAGCCACTGGAGTACTTGATGCAGTATAGGCAGCCAAGAAAAAAAATTCTCTCTTGCTGTTTAATTTCCTTAACTCAATTCACTAGATCTGTTTTGAAGCTGTGTCTTGCATTGGGCTCCACAAGAGAAAAAGGGTAATAAATCATAGAATCGTAGAACAGTTTGGTTGGAAGGGATCTTTAAAGATTATCTAGTTCCAACCTCCCCTGCCATAGGCAGACACGTCTTTCACTAGATCAGACTGCTCAAAGACCTGTCCAACCTGAGCTTGTATGTTTCCAGTGACTGGGCATCCACAGCTTTTCTGGGCAACCTGTTCCATAGTCTCACCACCCTTACCATAAAAAATGTCGTCTTTATATCCAATCTAAATCTATCCTTTTTCAGTTTAAAACCTTTACTACTTGTTCTGTCACTACAGGCCCTGTTAAAAAACCTCTCTACATCTTTCTTGTAAGTCCCCTTTAAGTATTAAACGGGCACAATAAGGTCTTCCCAGTGCCTTCTCTTTCTAGGCTGAGCAACCACAAGTATCTCAGGCTTTCTTCACAGGAGAGGTGTTCCAGCCCTCTGACATTTTTGTGGCCCTCCTCTGCACCTGTTCCAGCAGGTCCATGTCTTTCCTGTGCTGAGAGCTCCACAGCTGGACGCAGTACAGAGGGGTCTCATCAGAGTGGGATAGAGGGGCATAATCACCTCCCTTGACCTGTTGGCCATGTTTCCTGTGATGCAGCCCAGGTTACAGCTGGCTTTCTTGGCTGCAAGGGCACCTTGTCAGCTCATGTCTAGCTGTTCATCTACCAGCACCCCCAAGTCCTTCTTGGCCAGGCTGCTCTCAATCAGTTCATCCCCCTGTCTGTATTGATATTGGGGTTTGTGCCAACATCAGTGCACAACCTTGCACTTCATCTTGTTGAACCTCATGAGGTTCACACTGGTCCACTCCTCAAGCCTGTCAAGGTCTCTCTGGATGGCATCCCTTCCCTCAAACATATCAACTGCACCACTCATCTTGGTGTCATCTGCGAACTTGCTGAAGGTGCACTCAATCCCACTATCTATGTCATTGATGAAGATATTAAATACTACTGGTCCCACTACAGACTCTTGAAAGACACTACTCGTTATTGGTTTCCACCTGGACATTGAGCCATTGACTGACACTTTGGATGTGGCCATCTAGCATTATCCATCCATTCATCCATCAAACCCACATCTCTCCAATTAAGCAGCAAGAATGTTACGGGTGAGCGTATCAAAAGCCTTACAGAAGTCCAGGTAGGTGACATCCCTAGCTCTTCCCTTGTCTACTGAAGTAGTCACTCCATCACAGAAAGATGCTAAAATAGCCAGGTACAATTTGCCCTTGGTGAAGTCATGTTGACTGTCTCTGATCACCTTCTTGTCTTCCATATGTTTTGACATATCTTCCAGGAGGATCTGTTCCATGATCTTACCAGGCACAGAGTGGGGCTGCCTGGTTGGTAATTCCCAGGGTCCTCCTTTTCACTCTTTTTAAAAATAGGTGTGAAGTTTCTCTTTTTCCAGTCACTGCCTCCAGTGCCCGTGCATTTCCTTCTTGCACTTTATTTTGACTTGGAGGTCCTTACTCAGCCATGCTGGTCTCATGCCTTTCTTTCCTGATTTCTTCCACAGGGGAATTGAGAGCTCTTGCTCTTCAAGAAAAATGTCCTTAAAGAGCTGCTAGGTCTGTTCAGTTCCTTTATCTCTGAAGGCAGTTTCCCAGACAGTCTCATCCACTAATTCCTTAGACAACTGTAAGTTTACTCTCCTAAAATTCAGGGTCCTGACTCTACTCTTCACTTGGCCCATATCCCTCAAGACTGTGAATTTCACCAGGGCTCTCAACTTGTTCATTGTTGTTTTTCAAAGACATCTCTATGCAGTCAATCCATTTTTTTACATAGAGGGCAACCCCGCTGCCCCTCCTTCCTTGCCTGTCCCTTCTGAATAGTTTATAACCACCTTCCTTGCCTGTCCCTTCTGAATAGTTTATAACCATCAATTGCAGCACTCCAGTTGTGTGATTCGTCCCACCATGTTTCAGTGACAGCAATTAGATCATAGCTTCTTCGCTTCACAGTGGCTTCCAGATCACCCTGCTTGTTACCCATGCTGTGTGCATTGATATACAGGCACTTCAGCTGGGCTATTGACCGTGTCACCTTTCTAGAAGAACACATCCTAATTCATTTGAGGCATCTCACAGGTGTTTCTCCCTGTTGGTTCCTAATAATCAACAGCCCTTCCCTTGTTTGAGAAGTTTGATAAAGTTTGGTTTTTGTTGCGTTACTGGTGAAAGCATTTAGATGATATCCACTGGCATAAATCAGCCTTCTGACAACTTCAGGTATCTACGTTTTCGTAGCTCCTATATGTGTTGAGTTTGGATCTCATGCAGGTGCATATATATTGGACTTAAGCATACTAGGTGATGGACAATTTCTTCAGATCTTCCTAGATACAGTCTAAGCATTCCCATTACCTAGTTATTGTCACATATCCAGATTTTTCTAAGGACCACTTGCAACTTTCATCTGAAGTAAGGTTTCCACAAAAAAGCAGTGCTTAGAGGAATCCTCTCTGTTTCTGAGGCATTAACATCAGTGAGTGCAGTTATGAGCAGAGTGCAGTCTGTCTCTGCTTACCACTAAGTTAGGAATTGATATACCTACAGTCATAAAGGCGGTTTATGCTCTCTAATTTAAGAAGAAAGATGCAATTGCTGATGTCAAACGGCAGCAGATTTTGAAAAAAAATGCTTTAAGTGTTCAAATAAGAGCAATGAAGTTGATGAAGGGTCTAGAGAATAAGTCGTATGAGGAGCGGCTGAGGGAACTGGGGTTGTTTAGCCTGGAGAAAAGGAGGCTGAGGGAAGACCTTATCGCTCTCTACAGCTACCTGAAAGGAGGTTGTGGTGAGGTGGGTGTTGGTCTCTTCTTCAAAGTAACAAGTGATAATATGAAAGGAAATGGCCCTAAGTTGTACCCGGGGAGGTTTAGATTGGATATTAGGAAAAGTATCTTCACTGAAGGGGTTATCAAGCTTTGGAACAGGCTGCGCAGGGAAGTGGTTGAGTCACCATCCCTGGAAGTATTTAAAAGACATGTAGATGTGGTGCTTGGGGACATGGTTCAGTGGTGGATTTGGCAGCGTTAGGTTAATGGTTGGACTCGATGACCTTAAAGGTCTTTTCCAACCTAAATGATTCTATGATTCCATGCTATGTACACTATAATCAGCCTGGGGAGATCACTGGCTTACAATGTTGCCTTTTTTTTTTTTTTTTTTTTTTTTTTTTTTAAAGTCTGGATAACATTCAGGCCATTAATTACATTTGTAGCCACAGTTAACTTAATTATGTAGGGGTGATCAAGCTTCTTGCTTCAGGGTGTAAACTAATTACCACAAGGGACATCTGCATCTCGTGAGTGGCACTGCAAATTTGGAAAGCACATATAAGGCTCTTCCTCTTCTTTTCAGAGACAGTGTTAATCACTAATTGGACCAGAAACTGACTTTTTTATGTGAAAAAGCTTTATTGCATGTAAATTACATGGAAACATGATCTAGTCTATTGCTGAATAAATGAAACGGTACCATTATCTCTAGGGACTGGGTCTTTTATTCTAATTCAGGAGGGAAAGAAGGCCAATAAACTGAACAAATCTAATAGCCTAGTGCTGTATAAACCTGTTATCACAATTTAATTGATGCCTTATCAACTTTAAACCTCTTATGAATGTGGAAATTAATGGTTTTCCATACTGAACTGGAAGGGAATTTGTCAATGTGAGACGACACTTTTCTGCAGAACAGAATGAATATTTGAACCCTTGACAGTATAGCATTACGAAGTTATGCACTTTTACAGAGATCAAATAAGGTACTTACAGGGTTTTCTGGTGTAAAAAACGTGAACAGTTGCATCATGTTTTGACTGGGGAAGAGACCTTTTCAGACTGAATGAACAACTATGAGAATCAATGTATTCTGTGAAGAGGCTATTTCTTACCGAAGAGTATAAGGAAAGCAAGAGTGGCTTACCTCTCCAAAATGATGATGATGATGATGATGATGACCTTTCAGTTGCCTCAAGAGGTTTTAGAGTGTCTCTTGTTCTTTCTCTATGTTATTCTTTGTTCTCTGACGGATCCATTTTTAAGGGATTGACTTCCTAGGGACTGAGCAATAATAAACAACGTAGTCAAGTGTATCTTACTTTCTACTAGTAATACAGTGTTTCAGAGGATGCAAATTAAAATGTCACCAAAGAGGTGAAAAACATGTGAAATGGCACAGTGATCACAACCGGGGGTAATGGTTAAAGAGTCAAAAATGGGACTAAGAACTGAAGTTTGGGATTTTTGTCAAATCTTATAGAAGTCAATAAACTTCTCTTTATATCCCTGTCCTCTACTGGAAAACAAAAAGTTTGTATTAACTTTTATGAGTTTCAATTCATTAGTGTCTATCAGTGTTTTGAGGCACATCAATTGAAAATGTTCTGTATGCAAGAAAATGCATATTGTTATAAAAGGTCTTCACAAGATATTTCAAAATGTGTATGTATTAACCTTGTAATAAAATACAAAATTATGTGCCCCTCTGAGATGAGAGAAGGACTCAGCTTTCAGGAGAAGTAATGAAAATTAATAAACTTGACTGCTGCAAGTTACTCAGCAGGTGATATTGTTATAATTCTCAAACAAGGCACTAAATAAGATTCAGCATTCTTCCTTTTTGAAAAGCAATCACTAAGATTCTGTCTGTCAAAAGTCATTATATGGTGCCAAAAACCTTAATGCATTTGTAGTTTTTAATTGAGCTTTAACCCTAATTGCCTTGGCAAGCTTTACAAAACAGCCCTAACAAACAAGTTAAAAAAGTTGAACAAAGAGTGATGAAGCCACAACCTTGGCTCCAGTCACAGAACACTCAATGTCAGACAGGACCTAAAGTAGATATGGGTCTGCATGCCTTGTGTCCATCTTGAATGGGAAACCAGAGTAAGTTTATCAGCAAAACTGATCCTTGATTAGATCTCAGAAACACAAGACATTACAACTCATTTAAAGTTACAAGGATAAATATCACAAGATACACATGGAGAATTCATATGCCTCTGCTGACAATGTCAAAATAAGACACTCGAAAAAAATCATCTGATTGGTGTTTGAAGCATCTGTTCTTGTGAGCAATTATTCAAGTCTAGGCAGTCATTGGAATCAATTAGACCCTCATGCCTCGAAAAGACACACCGTTTTAGGTATGTAGGAATATCCATGTTCTCTACAAAATTGTGCTGATTCACAGAACAGTACTTATGAAAAGGGCAGAAACAACATCCTTTATACTTATCTTCAGAAGAACAGACTGTTTATCATGTTAAACTTGGTTCTTCTACTTGGTCATAGACAATCTGCAGACTTGCCAGATCATTCAGCGTTTCCATGTTTTCCATCTGAATTACTTACTTTGCTCCTGCTCACACACGTGGGGATTACAAGAATACCTCTTCAAAAGTCATTGGCACACTTGCCTTCTCATGTATGGAGACTGAATAGTAGATTCAGCCACTATTTCTATTATACCAGTAACCGAGAAACAGAAGCAAGTAAAATGCAGTGGTTTGCTTTGACCTTTCATAGAGAATTGCAATAATTTGCCTTGTCTTCCAAAGAATGATCCAATGGGTCATACTGACAAAGCTTTTTGAAACATTCAGCAGCCAGTGATAATGCAGAATTAAGAAGTCAGAGGTCCTCCTGTAACTAAGTTGCTTTAGATTCTCTCCATTAAAAATACCAGGACAATTTTCTGGTTGTAAAATCTAGAATTCATGGTTGAGGGTTTTGAAAACATTTCATAAGAATCTTGTTTTGTGTCCTATTTGTTCCATGGTACCTGTTAAATGATATGACAATAGTATGGCTATAATTCCAAGTTCAAGTCCTATAATTAGGTAAGTGCACACAAAGTGTTGTGATCTCATCAAATTGTGGAAATATATCTATTGACTGTCATCTGTTACTGCGATGCTTTAGTCTCAGCTTTTGAGGTTTAGATCATACTAACTGTGTGAAAAATGCTTGGTCAAGCAGCGTGCATTAAACATTGAAGTGGGTATGTGGAAGTACTCCTAAAACCCAGGTCCAGTGTTACTGGTGTACAAAGCAGAGGTTATTATCATGCAATGTGTTGCAAAAGCACATTCAGCATTCTAGGGAGGTCAGCTGTACATTACAATATATATGGGGACTCCAATATTGGATAGCATAATCCAATCTACTTCTTTATTGACTTAGAACTGTGCAATTCATCCCATCTTACCTTTGGAGGAAAAACTGATAAACTTTGCTAAACCCTCTTAGACTTTTAGGTTTCTTTTTAACATGTATTGCACATAGATGTCAACAGGGTTGCTGGTAACCCATAATTCTTTCTTCATCAAGAGCTGATCAGAATTTAATACTAGCAATTTTAAAGGGACAAGCTTTTAGGCCTGGAAATGTGCCTATAAATAAAACCAGTGCTATTCAAGCTCCATTGTTAATGAAAGAAAAATGATCCATGTTCTCTCCAGGGATAACTAAGTCTCACAATATATATATATTTCAAGATTTAGGTGTTATTGGAAATACTAACAAATCACCCAACAACTATTAGTGAGCCTTCGTCCATACCCAACAAGCTTATTAACTGCCTGTAACCTTTGTTTCTGTATCCTGCACTGGAAAATAAAGCAGGAAAAAGATAAAATTAAAAAAAAAATGTGCGCCTTGAAGAGCAAATATTACCAACAGATATTGATTGTAAGAATGCTTTGTTATATTGATTTATATCCACCTTTTAATATGATTTTCAGAAATGCTATTTTATATTCACTATGTGTGTTACTGTCTTACTCCGGAAGCTTGCCTGTCATCCAGAAAGAGAAGTGCTAAGGGGAAACTAAGGAGAGAATGAAGCTGACGTAGAGGAAGCTACATTGGTTAACAGATTTCCACAGCAAGGCCAAGAGCAAGGGCAAGGGCAAAGGCAACTGCAGGGCATGAGAAAGGCCTGTTAGGTAGTGGCTAGCACTATGGATCTTCCATTGGGCAAGAGATGAGTAGGAGTTGTGGATGGAGAAATGTGAAGCACTGGGAGACTCAGTCATCATACTGAAGGAAAAGAAAAGGAAGAACAGGCTAAGAACAGAAAAGTCATGGATGGTGAATGACAGAAAGTCATAGAAATGCTAAAGGCCAGCACACAAAATTGATACTGGTAGATACTGTGGAAAAAAAAAAAAAAAAGACGATTAGAAAGGAGAACTGCAGCAAAAGACAGTGAATTTAAAGTAGCAACTGGCGAAGACTTTAATCAAATAATAGCTTTTTGGGTGGATGTGGAGCCAAGATTCCTGATTATATTAAAATATGAGGGTGAGGTAATGTGCAGAGCAGGGGGTGGACTGATCATTGACATGAAGGCTGACATCATCATAGATGAGTTTAATGGACTATCACAAAAGGCAAAAATCCAGGAAACCGAAGAGCTTAACTCCAGAAAACAGGTTGGTGGCTAGTTACATTTGATATGAGAACAAATGGAGGAAAGAGGCTTTGAGGCTGCTGCTCAAAAAAAATGGAGAGAAGCTACAAAGCCAGAGGTGAGAGGGTGTGGAAAGAGAGGAAGAAGCTCAGTGCCTAAATTGTTCTCTGTGTGAGGGAAAATTGAGGTCATGTCAGTGTATGTGACACAGGGATCCAGGAATGGCAGTAGCAGAGAGAAGCAAGATGAAATGTCACGAATGTCTCAATTCCCCAGAAAGAGTAATTAGGAATCATGTTAAAGATGGAGCCTGCACTCCAGAAACTCAGGGAGAAGGGTACAGGGCAGCATGTAAAAGGGAAGAAGGAAATAAAGAAGGGGACTGCACGGAGGAGGGGTATGATGGCAGCAAGTACAGATGGAATAAATGCAATTTTGGGACAGTGCCAACCCAGGTGGTGAGGAAGGGGCAAAGGAAGGTGTCCAGGTGGTGCCTGGAACCTGGTGGTGTCTGAAACGGGAAACTGGAATACAGGGGAGAAAAGGAACTGTGAGCTTTGAGAGTAGCAAGGATCAAAAATGAAAGAAAAAAATGGAGCAATGGTGAGAGACTTGTGAGAAGCATGGGTGAACTGCAGGGAGTATTTAAATAACCCTCTGAGTAGTATTTAAAAAATGTTATAAAGTCAGCATCTGTGGAAGCTTAATACTCTTCCCTTATCCTCATCCAGGCAGCTTATGACTTGTTCCATGCTGCTGAAGTCACCTCACTTCTTCCAGTGTGACAGTATGTACTTTGCAATTGCTTTTTAATCTTTCTCAGGTTTAGCTTGGAGCATGATGCTTAATGGCATGCATTTATGCAATGTAACATTTTTCTTGGTCTGGATTTTAAGCATGCAAAAATCCATAACACACCATAAACAAAACAAAAAACTTAAGTTTCTCATTTTCTGCTTAATTCTTCTTTCCAGAAATCTGTCACTTCAGGTTTTGTGGGGTATTTTTAATAGAGAATTTAGAAGACTAATGTGTATCCTTGGGGATTCAGAGAAAGATAGTCATTATAGCAGAGTATCTGATAGTAACTTGCACACTTAGCCAGCAAATTCTGTTAAATTTTTTTTGTACATTTTTCTAGAACCCAGTATAAATATAAGCTTCCAAGATTTACTTTCAAGCTGTGGGTTTGAAATAAGGAGTTCTGTTTTCCTTTCTTCTGAGTTCCTTTGCCTTTTTTTTTTTTCCCCCTTTGTGTGGTGCATAGGTTTCAGCATTCCTGAGCATGTAAGAAATTGGTGTCGGCTGTTCTGTACACCACATTCAGACTGACGTACTGACATCATACTGTAAAATGCTCAGCTAAAATAAAATAATGAAGATATGAACCTATGTAAAACATGTTTTCTGTAACTTGTGCCCATTTTCCCTTGTACTCCATTTTTGCAATCATATCCTATTTACTATTTGCCATGAGTCATTGTAATCAATTGACTGTGCAATAAATGCAATGTGCAGTAAGTTGAGCAAGGTAAAACCACGGTTTGCCTTTGAAAGCATTGGCAGAATGACATTTGCATAAAAGTCAGGTTTTATATCTTCAGCTGTAGATGCTTTAAGGCAGTGGATGCCTTTTGGGTGTGTCTATGAAGGACATTAGTACAGAGCGCTGGGCTCCAGCTGCCAGCTCAGTGCATGATCTACTGCCGACACAGCACAGCATAGTGCTCATGAGCTTTGGCACAGTCTTGGTCTGAAGGGACTACACAAGTTATTTCTGAAGCTAGCTTATGCCACATTTGCCCAGGAGTTTCTGTGACATGCTGTGTTCCATGATACAGACATACCCTCAGGTCTACACAGACAAAATGTTTTCCTTCCATTTTTCATTTCTAAGTATAGCTGGGGTTGCAAGAAATGAGGCAGAAAAACTCCTCCAGGGCGGTGGCTGGACTATGATTTATTTATTTTTGCAACCTTGGAGCAATCTGAGATTCTTAATTTCGAAGCTCTCCTTTCCTCTGTTATCTTCGTAATTTGGCCTCTGATAATAATAAATCTTGCCACATGCAATCACAGTTTCCGAAAATGTTCACATTTACAAGGGTCTAGTAACCATCTAGCAATTGTGATAGTTGAGCGTGTAAAAGACAGGATCTTAAACTCCAGATGCTCAAAGTGTAGTTCTGCTCCATCTTTTATATAAAGTTACACTGACATTTTGCAAGTTAAATTTCACATGCATTTTGGCTTCAGGTAGTTTTCAGTCAATGCAGCAGCTCTCCAAAATATTTTATGTAATTTTGGTCATGTCATACTCTAATATTTAAGTCTTTTACCAAAAAGAATTGCAACTCACAAGCAGCCTGGCACCTTGGAGTTCTGTATGAAGAAACTGAATTGATTGACACAGCAGTCAAAGAAAAATCCCTTGTTTTGTACAGCCATTACACACAAACAACAAGAATATACAGAGTACTCATTTTGAATACTAACTTAAGACTCTGGATAGTATGGTCATTTAGTTTCACCGTAGCCCAGAAATCTATATGAGAGGATGTTCCAATTTTGGTTGTAAATGCACCACTATACAGCTTCCAGTCTATATTTTACACACACACTTCTGCAGTTCTCTGGAGTATATTTTTAATGAAGACTGAGAAAAAGAGGGCCTTTTAAACATACTTTACAGGTTTCCATACCTATTCTGAATGTCTCAAACCCACATATTGGGCAACAAAAAATCTTTAACTGTTCATATAGGATATGTGTTATTAAAAATGTTAATGAATGGCTCCAGCTGAACATTGTGTTATTTTCTCACGTTGTGAATGTCATTTTTTCATGTTGAGTAAGCTTGAATAACACATAGTCGGAAGTCTAAAAAGCCTTATTTTTATATTACAAATAGTCTGACGCAAAGTTCAAGGAGCAGAATGAATTTTTGTGTTGTTTTCAATGTGGTTTAGATGAAGCTTTATGACAACATTATGTTTTGGTGGCATGATTGTTTATGCGTTATGATGAATCAGAGATATGTACTAAGGAATCACCCTCTTAAATGCTAGTGCTATATTTAAATAGAGGGTAATTATTGCCATCTTTAACAACTGATTCTGTCTCTCTCAACAGCTTTCAAATAAATAGGCTTGCTTTATTATACGAGCGATGGGAAACGCAGAATAAAAATATGGTAGTCCTGGTATTATTCTGATTTCAGTATTTTGGCTTACTTCATGTGTCTTTAAACATTTTTACTCAGCCTGTGATAAGCTCTTTTACCTCGGGCTATATTTTCTCCACAGAAGATGAAGAAACCTGTGGATTCTGTCTGAAACAAAAATACTTCCTTATGATCAAAACAAGGAAAGGTGCCTTCCCACCAAGCAAACAGTACAATCTCAAGGGCATCATCTAGTAACATCTGTATTCTATTTCTGAAACCTGTTTTGATGACACTGACAACACTGCATGGTGTCTACCCCTCACTACTCATAAATGAGCTGCGGAAGAAGGACACTTGAGTGCCTGGGAAGCCTGGGGCTGACACAGTACGCTCACTGTGTGCCCTCTCAGACCGCAGTCTGTTTCAGAGGTGCACAAATGTCAAGGTTATTCTGCTGAGAGCCTTATAATGCAGGCACATAGGAGCGATGTGGTGAATCAGTTCTGTAACCACTGGTGACCGCAGGGACAGCCAACCTGTCAAGAAACGGCCCGCTACACACATAGCCCTTTATCGCCTTCTGCTAACAGTTGCCTTCATCAGAGAGCAGGGAGAGTGCACGCAGCAGTGCATGCAATTAGGGGCTCCTTTTCTGGGGAGGGCAAGAAGCAATCCGAACATTTCTTATTCAGCAAGTGTGAAATGTGACTGTGCCAGCGCAGGAGGGAAGTGCAAGCGGCTGCAGACCCTGTGAGGACTGGGCTGAAGGGCTGCGTGTGGAGCTGGGGCAGGTTCTGGTGTGAGGTTTGCAGTCAGGACCTAAGCAGGGGGAAGTTTGTCACGTGGCTTGCAAGGGTGTATTTGTGTGAGTGTGGGAGGGAGCAACAGATGGAGACAGAGAGGTTTAGCAGCACAGGGGAAATGGGTGGTAGGTAAAGAGAAAATGAAAGAGGATCCATAGTATGGACAGTTGCGTATAGATTGCTGGGTATGGCAGCACAGCTGGACATGTCCTCTCTGTGCCCCTGCTGTGTGCCAGCGGCAAGAAAGGCCATCTGGAGCACTGATTTATACTGTGATTCACCAACATTAGTGACAAAAATGGCTGGCAGTCTCCAAGTTGTGGGTATCACCTTGACAAAGAAATGCGGTGGTCCTCTCTTGGGCAAAAGTGGTTCCACACATAACCTTATGAAAGTTGTAGTAAGAGTTACACTGTTGTCAGTTAAATTTCTACCATCTTTCTAATCTGAATTTGGGTAATTTCCCTTTTAAGCCACTGGATCTTTGAGAGAGTTGTGTACCTGCCCACTGAAGTGAGAGCACAGCATCAGGGCCTAAACTGTATCCTGTACTAACAACCAAATCTGATCAGTAACTGCACAATTTAAGAAGGTCTTAAAGATACACTTTCTAGAGATCTCACTTCAGAAAAACACCATACAGCACAATCCATTCAAAAAGCAAACAACTTTTATAAGCTTCTTGCAGGGATGATTTAGCTACATCCAGAAAATGTATAAAAGTTATTGGAAGCAGAGATACTATCTTAGCTGTCTCTTTGGTGTCAGAAATTTAACAATGCCTCATGGGATCCTTTCCAGCTTGTCCCTAAATGAAAGTAGCAGCCCAATTTTCTTTTCATCGAAGTCAGTGAGAAAAGGAGCACTCCCTAAATTTGTTAGTATGCAAGGGGCAGTTTTCAAGATAGTCCAGATAGTCTGTCCTTTCAGTTTGTTGTCTTTTGACATCTTCCCTCAGAGTATCCTGGCAACAGTGGCACTTCTGACAAACAAAAGCCATACAGACACTGCTGCATCCTGTCAGAATGACAATGACTTTCCATTTCAGTATTTGTTCAAACAGTTGTTTAAGTATGTGAAGCACTACAGTTGAGACAAAAAAAAATGTCTCACTGAACAATATTGTATTAGAGCATTTTTGGCACATGCAGCAGAGCAACACTTACACACATGGAATGGACTAAACAAGTATAATTTTTCAAGTGGCTTGCTGGTGACCTTAATTCATGGTTTTCTCAAGTAGATAGCTTCAGCTGTGAAATAAAAACTGGAGAGAAGTGTCTTCTGTAAAGCACAAAACCCAATTTGCAGAATGAAATTCTTATGAGGCCAAGAAGTTACTATTCTTCAAAAAAGGACATTTAAAGAAAAACACTGCTCTTACCTAATGCATTAGCATCTACATTGACAAAGGCATTCAGCTATCTGAATTTTCTTCACAAAGCTTTTATAGACTCTTTTAAGAATAGTCATATGTAGTCCAATATAAAGGTGAAGCAAAACAGTGAAGAGCCCTCTAGCACTCAGCATGTTATGGATCTATGAGAAGTGCAAAGGAATGATCTAGGACTTATGTAAATAATTTTTCAACATAATTTATTTTGAATCTAAACTACTGGAAGCAATAAAAAGAGGAAAGACACTTTTCAGACAGACAGCCATGTCTCTAGCATTGAGCAGAACGGTCTTTGAAGAGTATATTTACTACAGTCCTTGGTAACACACTCTTGATTGATCTGACCATTGCAGAGCATCCTGTGGCACATGGGTATAGCAAAATAAACCCCACCAGAAATGTGTAATGTCAGCATTGGGCTGCCCATAGTAGCATCATTTTCCTACCAATTTCCATCCATTATTCCTTTAACTTTGCCTTCCCTACCAACAAAAATAAGAAAATTCTAGGCTTGAAGGCACTCCAGGTACACCCTGACCTTGTTGCAGAGACTCTCCTTATAAATGCTGGCAGAGCTACACCAGACCCAGGTTACCCACAAGTCAGTTTGCTCAGCTGAAATGCACTGTTCTGGACAGATGTTGCCGGGATGCTTTGGCAACTGTTTGGGAGGCTCTCAATAAAGGGCTCATTTGCCGCTTTAACATCCAGGTTAGGGTGCAGCAGGCAAACAAGAAACAAGATGTCCTTACACCTATGACTGCGCTACAGGCACCCTCAAAGGGCCCCAGCTTGACAGGTGCTATTGGAACTCAGCTGTTCATCCCTCTGCCCAAGGGACAGGAATGACTGATATAATTTTGTAGGCGAGAAAGAGAATTAGATGGCAACACTGAAAGGAATTTTTCTAACGGCAATGTGTGCAGCTTATTCACTAACACAGCAAATCCTTTGTGAATTCTGTGCAAGCTTCTTCAGTTTAAGTCTACTGTACATTCACTCCATTTGAAAAGATTGGTTTTGGTCTTACTTTAAAGTTGTGGTACTTATGCATGACTTGCATAAGAATGAGGTGAATGAATTCATTACTGAGAAGCTAGATTAAGTTCTGCAGCTGTTCAGCCTGGGGACCTGGTTCAAAGCATGGCCAGAGTGACTGAAAAATCCTTTACTGATTGAGGCAGTTTTAGGCTGCAGTCTAACATAGCAAGTAGCATTAGAAATGATAGATTGGAAAAGAAATTAAAATGACTTGCTTACACACATTATCTGCAGAACAAAGATTTTTAAGAGGGCTACTCTGCAGGTAAGTAATGATAGTATACGAGTTGTCCCCACAGCTGCCTGACCTTGAGGGTGTTAATTTGTGTCTTGAGTGCAGCTGTGACACTCACAGCAAGTATTCACAACCAAGATGTCAAAGGAGCTTTACAAATTGCAGATCAAATACAGGATGTTTGTTGTGGCAGAGAACAAAATGAGAAGGAGGAGAAGAATGTCTCCTTTCTTCATGTTTGACTTTTTATTCAGTGTTCTCTCACAGATGATCTTTCAGGTATGCTCAGAAATTCTGGGAGACCTTTTTTTCTTTGTAGTAATTTAAGTGCAGACCATGTAATACTTTGAATGCAAACAAAGTGGTGGGTACTTCCCTCACATTGTTTAAGCATATTTCTGATTGCCTGTTAATGGCAATGCTTCATTACTGCTTAGGACATGACAGTGCAGCCACTTCTTGTTTATCTCTTCAGCCTTCAGAGTTCATTGTACCATTATGTTATACGTTCAAACTATAATGGCAGAGGTTATCGTATTGTTAGAATACAGGTTATGTAGTATGGTCTGCTTGGTGGTTTGGCAGCAGTGCTGATGGATTTGTGTTTTAAATACAGCTGACATACTAAAGTGTGTAGATATGCCTGTTGCTAAAATGACTTATCACAGGGAAAAATTGACAGTGTGGCAGAGCAAGAAACACAACTGTATCAACAGAGGCCCAGAGGACTAAAACTCCTTGTCATGAGTCTGAAAGTGATTATCTATACACCACAAATTCTTCTGTATGAGTTGAAAGAAAGTTGAAATTCCAGTTAAAGAATATCTGAGAGTACAAGCTGTGGGACACAGAATTGATGAGGAAAAAAATAGAGAAAGGAAAACCAAACAGAGGAAAGAAGAAAATAGACAAGGGAGATTTCTGTGACAGAGACCACAGCAGAAAAGCACTATACAACCTCTGTGTGGCTGACACAGAGGCCCATACTTTGAGAATGTGAGACCCAAATAAGGTGGTTTCTCGTACTGCAAAGGCTTAGGCTGTTCTAGGTACACTGGCTGGAAAATTTCTGCTTGCTGAAACTAAGGAGATATAAAAGCAGCACTGTGACAAGCAAACTGCATCTAGGTTCCTCACTGCTTCTTTCCTTTAAGTGAGAGTTGTACTATTGGTGAAGGAATTTCACCAACAACTGCCTTGCTTCTTTCTTCATAGAAAATAGTGACCAAGCAATAAAGTAACTACTTTACATGAAAGTCTTTTGTACCAAAGTTTGAAAGCTTGAACTATTTCAGTGTTTGAATTCTGCTAAAAAATAATCTTGTCTTTATTGATCAATGATCATTTGACAGTGGGTAAAGATCAAATATCAGAAAATCAGAAGAGAAACTATTGTTATCTGTATTTAAGACTCCTTTGATACAAATTTAGTATTAGCAATGAAGGATGTTTTTGTTGTGCTGGTTGTTTTTCAAAAGTAAGATAGTATTCAAGTGGTTTCTTTCTCTCTGCTGAAGTGACCGACTGTTTTGCTTGGAGGTATTTCTTACCTGTCTACCAGAATGTATTCTGGTAGCATGGCCTACTTGCAACCATAAAATGCTTTAAAATCTTTATCTAATGTATTAAGTACCTAATTATTCCTGTAGCTCTTGTTCTCATACAGTTCTGCGATTTTATGTTAGGTTACTGAATATAGTTGTATGTGACATCTATAGTTTCTCTAGATTTTTGTGTGCTTTTAGTGTAATGCTCCTGAGAGTATTAGTCTAGATGTACACAATGTGGCACAGTACTTTTTAGTACACCAAGTTACATTCAAATCCGTCTCTTTGAATCAGTTACAGCAGCAGTCACAGACTGAATCAAAGCTAGCAAGTATAGCAGTAAGACTTCCAGGTTGTGTAGTGGTTACTGCTTGTGTGTTTCCTTACAAAGTGGTCACAAGATATTTCCCTTTAATTTCCAGTGAACTGAAAGCACCCTGGACTTTGCTCTGCTTATTAGCAGTAAAAAAACCAGAAGGATTATCAGTTTCACTGTCTGGCTTTCAGGATTCTTGGCATTGCTTGCAGCCATCCACGCTCAGTACGGACGGCTCTGCTGCCAGGGACCCTACAAACTCCCCTAGGATTTCTATCCTTAGAGTTTCAACCTTGCAGATAGGATCTTGAGTGCCTTGGCTCTGTTGGGGTTCTTAATAGCTTCCTGCTCCTTTTGCCATTTGGTTACCCTCACACTTTTGCAGCTTTGACCTGGAGCCACCTACCAGACAAATCTACCTGCTAAGCCACTGGACTCTACTTGGGTGGCCTGGCTGCAGTCCTGTGGGGCAGGGATTTCTCCACACCTGGGAATCGGAGCTTACCAGATACCCAGCTTCAGAAAGAGCCTCCACTGTGGCTATCTGCAAGCCAAAGGTAAGACCCTGGCATCTCCAGTTTCAAGCAGTCCGAAAGGAGCTCCTGTAGATTCCCTTAGAAGACTTCTTGGAGTTGTTGAAAGGTAGTGGAAATTGTGATGCTTCATGTGAAGCAATTAAGGCTCAACAAACATTTTGCAAATAGATTGTTTTACTGGAGCATTATTAACTTCTGCAGTAATCAATGTGTATTCCTTTTTACATTTGTTCTTAGGTAACTTGAATAATTTTATTTTTAAACCAAAATATTTCACAATAAATCTTCAACATGAGAGAAGAAACAGCAGAATTATGAACTTCTGTATTACTGAATTCGATGTGACATTGCATGCTGGGCCAAGGACAGTAAATCATTATTTTTTTCTAAATTTTATTTCATCTTTGGTACAATATTCCTGTAGTTTAAGATATAATATGGTCAAATTCATATCTCGAAACTATCAGCTGCATATTTCACAGCTGTTTCTATGGTCCAATTTTACAAATAGAACATACTTTCACAAATTGGTAAAAATTCTGAAATATATCCTACCTCTGCAATGCGGTGCCGGATGATTCCTGTATGCAACCTTGTGTTTTAAGGCGTGACCACATCAGGAGATCCAGGTCTCTTCTGACATATAATTTCTAGCTGAATTACACAAGACAACATTCAGAAAGGAAACTATTTAAGGCAAGATCATCTAATCGTAACTTCCTTTCTTTATACCTTGCTTAGAACCAGAAAAGGTCTCTCTGCTCTGCTTCTTCATGTATAGAAGTAATTAAGCATGTTTAAACCCTAAACTAGTGCATTTGCAGTGACAGGGAGGGAAGAAAATAGTAATGCTTCTGATTTTACATGACTCCAAATACCTACCTGTTTCATAGTTACAGAGTTATGCTGTTAATCATTCTTTCATTCCAGCCTGAGTTATACAAATACCTCCAGTGGTAGATGAGAAGAAACTTAAATTGGTTCATGCTTCTGGCATGCTCATTTCTTGTCCCTCAAGGACTAATCTTGAGCTTCCACTAAAATCTGTAGAAAAATCATACAGCGGATCTTTGTTTTTAAAAGTGGACAGAAATGTATACGTTTTCTGTTTTGGGACTTTGCTAAAAAAAATATTTCAAATTCTACCAGGAATGTTCTGAAATAAAATTTCTAAGTATTTCTGACAATCCCATCCCTCCTCCTCCACCTCCACAAGTGATTAGATCTATGCAAGTTTTTGACAGGTTCAGCAATAACCTTAAGAGTTTAGAATTCTGTGGGCAGTTGTACAACAACAAAGGACACTTGTACTTTATCTTGGTTTTCAAGCTATGTTTGATCCCGTTTTTGTAGTGACAATGTCTCCAAACTTTATTTCAGAAGCACACAACAACATATTATACCAAGATCATCACCATAAATGTTCGTTCCAGTCTGGGTTCTAAAACTTCTGGGGAGCCCACTAATCACATCCCTACAGAGTGCTTCTTGGTTTTGTTACCTTCCTTATAGGCAAACCTTCATCCTTTTATTATTCTGGTAGTAATTCCCACCTTTTCCACTTGAACTAATAACTTCCTACATGGCATTGTGTCAAATTCCTCTACTGAAATTCCAAAGAGAAGAGACCTGGAGCATTTTCCTTGTCCAGAATACTAATTATTTTTATCCATGAAAAATACTTGATCACACAGCCTCCTTTTCTAATACTGTTGCATGTTTAGTCCACTTTCAACTGAACCACAATTTGACCCTTAACTATACAGAGACCAAACTCTTGCCCATGTGGTTTCCCAACTCATTTCCCTTGTAACTTTTCCTTTTTGAATCTATGTTAATATTCTATTGAACCGTGTTCTGGTTTCCAGTTTGATGAGACCTTTCTCTGGGATGAAAAATTCATTGTAAATTCTCACTGCTGGGTATGTGGTTTTGTTTCCCGACTCTTTCAGAATTCTGGAATAAAAAATATCCTGTCTACTAGTGGAAAAACAGGGAATTCTTTTTGCTTTTGTTTATGCATTAGAAGTTATTATATATCTTGAAAACACAAGTAAAATATTCATTTTTTGAGCCATACCTCCTTTATACCCTTACGTTTTTCTTGTCATTTCCTATGAATGGAAAACACCCTGTCTTTTTACTAATGGTAACGAAACCAAGAATAATATCAACTTTATTGGTGGGCTTCTAAGGTTTCCAGCATTGGTTTCATCCAGCCACACCATACAGGCTGCTCTGAAGCCACTGACCCTGCAAACCCTCAAACCGTATAAGCTTCATACCTGTCTGTGCATTCTCTTCTCTTCCTCTCTTTTGTTTTTCCTCTTTCTAATTATATGAACAGGGGTAAAAAAAAAAAAAAATCTCTATTTTTATTTCCTTTGCTAGGTTTAACTCAACTTGACTATCCTTCCTTTACCTGAACAACTCTTCAGTGTCTTGTGATACAATTTAAAAAAAACCAAACAACAAACCAGGACCGAAGTACCATTGTCCTCCTCTGTGGTAGTAAATCTCTATGGAAACATGCTTATTGATACAGATTCATTACCATTATTATTACTAAGAAGACAGAATTTTGGGTCTTTGTTTAGAGATTAACCACACACAAACATAAAAAAATATGGAAGAATAATTGACTAGCCACTAGAGGTTAAGATATTTGAATCTAAGGTTTTCCAGACAACTTGATTTTCTTCACGTGGAGCAAAAAAAGAGTGGAAAACATGCCATGAAAAAACCTTACACTTAACAACCTGTTTCAGTGGTGGTTTCTCAAATAAAAGAAAACACCCTTTTCTTTTGAACAGTTCTCATTAAAGGTGTTATATCAAGGAAGTATAGCTAATGTTTGTTATAACATTGTTTTCCAGAAAGAAAACTCTAGATCATATCTTTCATCTTTGTTTTGAGAAAAGAAAAGATGACAACTACCTTTGAATATAGTCTTTCATGTACCTGTTTTAATGTATTAGTTGACTTAATCCAGGGATATGTAGGAAGGGACGAAAAGCTAAGCTATGGTAAATACATTCTCCTCTCTGTTGTTTTGGCAGATTGGCTAGAGTTCTTTTGAAGTCAGTTTTTGTTTGTTTTTCTTTATGAAAATCTCAATTTGATTTAAAACCACAGGCACAGGTGTTCTGCACTCACCACATTTAGCTCCTGAGGACCCGAAGTACATGGGTTCTATTTGCGAGCCACCATGGCAGCAAATTGAAGGAACTATCCTTATCACAAAGATATTTCAGACAAAACAGGCAAGACAAATCAGGTCAGAGTGTCATTATAGGCACTGAGAGAAGTTACATCTGTTTTTACAGGACTAAACCAGTGCAAAAAACAGGAACAGGATAAAGTTCTTCGAGCATCTGCCCAATCTTGTACCTGCTGGGCTGGTGATATTGCACACCCTGTGTAACCACAGAACAGCAGATGTACTCAAGTCATGGTCTTGGTGGCTTTTGACAGCAGCTCCCAATCACTTGCACAGAGAGGTGTTTCCCGGATCCACAGTCCTGTACATCAGCAGTTACATGCGTTCAGCAATCACCAGACTACAGACTCCTTGCTGATTTAATCATGATTCACAGAGAAGCAGCTCAAGGCAGGCATTGAGGAGCTCCCTGTACCAGCTTCTGCCTGCTTCCCCGGGTGCAGGTGCTTACTGAGCCCTGAACTAGCCAGGTCTCCTGCCCACAGGTCTCCAGGACATGTATCGGAGGCGGGCTGACAAGGCAGGATGAGACAAAGAGCTCAGAAGAACCTATGCCAGGGTGGGAAAGCAATGAGATGGGACTAACGCATGTTTGTGGTGAGTGTAGGAGGGGGTTAGGGGAAAGCTGGTGTTGTGAATTTGGGGAAGAAAGAGGATACGTAGCATGGAGGAGTGGATGGACATGCATTCCTTCTTCCTGGCTGGACCTAAGCACATCCAGGTACTGTGGTTCTAGTTCATCAGGACTGATGCCGACTGATGCCGCTATCTTGAAGATAAGGTTTGGGAATTACTGTGTTAAAATAAACATCAATATAAGCTACTCAAAGTATTCTGCCAGCTGTGGTTTTAGGAAAGTATGAATTTAAGGTAGATGAAACCACTATGCACCAGGCTCTGAGCAGCAACACAGGAAAAGCCACATGCTGTTCAGCAATTTTGCTGCAGATAATGCTGCCCACTTTTCCAGAGAGACTGGCAGATTAGTCACCAGTTTGCAACAGGGGAATCCTACTCTGTAGTATGAATTCCACTCTGGAAACAGCCTAGCTCAAGATAGCACACTACGTCCACTTCTGGCTAGTGTTGTGTCTGTGCACCAGTCAAAAGTTACTTCTCTGATCCCTAACACCCACAACTTCCTTTCAACTGCTAGACTGATGGAAATTATTTCATACTCTGTGTTGTATGAAGTAGAATGCTGCAAAGTAAGCAATGACTGTAGTAAATATATGGTCAAATTATTTACAGTTCTTTGTTTGAAAAATGGGATTTCCTGACTGGTCAGAAGCTCACTACAATTATCAGTGTTTCCTTGCCTAAATGGAAGAGTGTATTGACTAGGATTCTGATGGGGGGTGTCCTGGAGGATATACTAGTCAATATTTTCATTACCATCTAGAAGATGGAAACAAAAGCATAGTTATAACATTTGTGAGCAGCACCAAGCCAGCAGGGACAGCAAGGACATTGAAGAATTCAAAACAGTCTCATCAAAATGGAGGCACAGTCCCCCTCAGCTTCAAAAGCAACAGGATATATGAACACTCCTTAATTGCCCAGTACAGTTTTAAGTTACAATGACTATCTTGGCCTTAGCTGTTTAATTACAACTTCCAATGTGCAAAGTTCAAGTCATGGAGGCTTTTAAGGAACTGTGTTTTAATACTTACAGGGGAATTCAACATGTTTTTTAACAAGGATTTTACAAATGTCTCCTTTTAGGAGAAGAAACAACCATTTACAAACTCATCAAATTGAGCCTTTAGTAACTTAGGGGTATGCTAATGGGACCTGGAGCATAGTTTAAACTGGATCTGTGCTGTGGCCCTGTGAGATGTTTGCAGAAAGAGCCAAAGAGAGAAATGTCGACTGGGTTATACCTATGAGAATATTCCAGTTCTCTGCATTCCCCAGACAGAAATTAAAGCAGTAATAAGATAAGACATTTTTAATGCCCTAGAGAAAACTGAAAGCTGACCTCTTCTCACTAAATAGCAAAGAGGATCTAGTTGTGGCTTAACGGTAAGAAACAGCGAGCAGTCACTTTCTCACAAATGAGGAATAAACTTTTGCCAAATACTCAGATTTCCTATTTAGACCTTTTCCTGTCTTGAATAGGAAAATCCTCAAAGCCATTACAAGAGTCTGAGTTTTCTGCAGTATGCCAGAGTGTCAGGATCTGTCAGGTCTACCAGGAAATGTCCATTCCTTTTACCATTTTGCTATACTTTAAAAGCTGCTTCATAGATTAGTTTATACCTTTCAGGTTATTAGAAAGTCCGTTTAAGTGCTTCTAGCCACAAGGCAAGTTTACTTAATGTTCCAGCTCTGAGCAAGCTGCTTTACCATCCCCACAAGAAGCCTGTCTGAGAACAATGGTTCTGGTATTATGTCCTAGATGTGAAGGTTTTCTGCCAGAAGAATGGAGATTTTCAGCAGGTTAAGGTACTTTGTTTCCTGCTCCTTGCTGGAAAAGCCTGTAGATCTGCAGACTCTTCACAGCCAGCTGTGTGCCATCAGGGAGGACCCTTGTGTGGACACTTGGACCAGAAGGAGAAGGTAGCCAGAAGGCAGGAATGGGTGGTCATGGGCTGGGGTGGGGAGGAGTGTTGGATGATAGCACCAGGTTGGGATAGTTAAACACCTGTGGAGTTGAGGTATTGGTTTGTCTGCTAAACAGAGTTAACGAGGCTCTCATTGTACAAGGGTCTCATGAAACTAAATAAATGTAGTCACTCAGAAATTTAGGTATTTAGTGCTGATTTGGGCCCTAAAGGACCCCAAAGGGAAATTAAAAAAGCTGTCTTCAGAGCAGGGCTTGAATAACATTATAAGTACATGAGAACAATGAGGAGAAAAATAAAATATTGAACAGCTGGTTTTGTAGTAAGTACCATCCATCCTGTGCAATGAATAAATCAGGGATCCCTGGGAAAAATAGTATGTGATCGTATGTTTAAACTGTTTCTTACTTTATATTCATTGTAGGGTTGCATTAGCTCTGTGAAGAAACTTCACTTGTAACCTAATGCTCTTTGTGTACTCGTTTGTGTGACTTAACAGAAGTCTCTGTGTGAATTGTGAGTGCCTGTTTGCACACACACTTTTTCCTGTAACAATTTTCCCTCCGCTCTTTGGTTGGTAGAAGGGGCTCTGAAGTGGTGGGTCTCTACGTGATGGACACCCAAGGACCTGTGGTTGCTGCCCTTACATGCCCTTACATGGCCCTGCCTGCAGTAATGAGCCCAGCCCATGTCAGTGGTAGTAAACAGCATGCTAAATGCCTGTATGAAGGACAAATTTCACGAGCAAAGAAGGAATTGTCGATGGTATTTGAGGAAAATGAAGAAAAAGTGGTGGTAAAACAGGGAGGGATAAAAACAATAAATTACACATTTTGTACCAATGAAGAACACTTCTGTACTTCTTGTTGCAGAATACAGTTTATTGCATCACAGTAATAATCAACATAAAATGAGATGCATGTTACAATACCGTTATCACTTAATAGATCAAGATGTCATTGCTTATACACATTTACTAAAAATATACCTGGAAAAGAACTGAATTAATCAACAGGTCACACCAACCTCTGGCTTCTAGAGGAAGTCAAATCGGTTCCCTACATGCGCCCAGCTGTGGTAAGGGAGTACTGAGCAGGGAGCTTAGTATGCAAGCAGCTGCTGTTCTGCTTCTGCCTAAGTGAGAAAATAGCATGGTTTCAACGAGCTGTTAGTAACTCTGTGTTTGTGCTGTGTAATGTATTATGCAAATGCACTCCTTTAAACATTAATTTGAGGTCAGTCTGGAAAAATGCCAATATTATTATAGTTAGCTGAGAAACTGCTTTTTGATAAGGTTAGTTGCTAATTTTGTTAATTTATTATTGCAACCCATATTAAGCCATTTGATCTTGTCATTGCAAATATCAATTTTCTTACACTTTAATCACTTCAATATTTATTAAAATTGTACCAGCCTGTTCAGTTAATAATTGGCCAAACAAAAGCCTGCACTCAAGTTAACAGCGTCATTTTCTTACTTGTTTAACTGCTACCAAACAGTGGCCAGCTGGGCCTGTTGTGGGGCTGAATGCCCAGAGTTTTCAGGAATGACAGAGAAAGACAATGCTGTACAGGCTGAGGCCAAGTGGTGTTATGAAGACTTGGACTTGAAATGGCACACTACATATTCATATTTGAAAAACAAGAAGCTTGATTATCTCTGCTGAGATCTAATTGTGACTAAACTGGTAGCTAACGTGAGGTGCTTATCTGGAAAAGAACATAAATTGTCTTTGTGGTTTGGCTGCTCATACTGAAGTGATGAGTGTTGGAAGATTGTATTAAGCAGTGGAAAGTCAGGGGATATACAGATCACAAAGCATCTCAGTTGGCTTTCACAGTTACATGGCATTGCACATGAACTAGTTCTGCCTGTAGGGCCTGCTTAGTTTGTGGCTAGGTTAGTTAACTCATAGAATCATAGAATACCAGGTTGAAAGGGACCTCAAGGGTCATCTGGTCCAACCTGTCTTGGCAAAAGCATGGTCTAGACAATTAAGAAATGTATTATCAGTATGTTAGAAGACTAAAACCAGGATGAAAGATTAATGTGTATTTTTCTACATTTTTGGGGAGCTGCAGCTCATTGGCATTGCTAGAATCTACAATATTGTCACTTGACTAATAGCATACTTGCTGTTGGCAGTATGTTCTTTGCCATACTGCCTTATGCAGATCAATTAAGACATGAATCCAGTGCCAATCTAATCTTTGTTTAAAGCTAAATTCCCTGTTTTGTGGGGAGGCAGACTAGAGGATTCTGTATGAACACTGACTGTAGGAAAATGGCTGAACGTGAAGACATTTTACCACTTTTAGGAGAAATGTGTCATGAATGGAGCAAATGCCAGAAATCTTGGGCTGTATTTATCCTGCTGTGCTTAGAGGTCAAAAGCATCAAAGGTTTGAGGGCTCAGGTAGTGCTGGTGATTTAATGGGTGTTGGGGAAGGAAAAGGAATATAGTCTTATCTCATACAAATATTTTGACAACAAACTTCTGTATGTGAAGTGGTCGGACATATATTCTAGTTATTTATTATGGCAAAAACATTCATGCAGAGTCTGTGGCTCCATGGAATGACACAATTATTAAAGCACAGGAGTCTACCACCCAAATAATACATGAGAACATGGCTGAGAGTTGTGCAGTTAGAACAGTTACTTTTCAATGAAGATCCTCCACAAAGGTCCTGACTCCAGCCTGTGTGCGCTTGTTTCTGGCAAAATAAATGCTGAACACCTCCAGCTGTGAATACACTCGGAAATTGTGGCTACTTTTAAAAAGAAAGGCTGGCTTTGAGAACAGTACTTGCAGTTAAATGGTTCAAATGCATACCAATTTGCCACAACTGTACACACAAAATGTTTTTTTGTGTATATGAGCACATGTATGAGTAGAGGGTCAACTATTTGTTACTGTTGTACTTTAACCAAGAGCAAAGCCACCTTCTGCAGAACAAGTTCCAACTCTCTAAGTAGGCAAGAAAAATACAGAGCAGAAAGCAAGTATACCATATATATCCAACTATTATACATGGACTGATCCTCTGCAACTTTTTCATTTGAGGTGATTTTTATTTTGAAACTTTTAAAAAGAATTTTCACTTTTTTATGAAAAGAAGAGATAAGAAGAGGAGAATGAATTTAATGGTCTTTTTGGCTGGAGAAGGAGGAATGTATCTCTGTGACTCTTTTCTTGTGTGCTGGAGAGAAAAACACCCAAGTACAGTAATGAAAGTAAGTGTACACTTTTGCTGTGTGTACCACTGCCAGTTGTCAAGCCAGTAGCTGATGGGAATGGTAGCTGTTCCACAAGCAAACTGGCACTGAAGGAGATGAAATTTATTTGTTTCTAGCAGGTGTCACAGACACATGCTGATAGCTCTAAGGTGATGAGCAGCAAGCACCTGAAGCTCTGTTGAAGGAGGAGCGGGTTCCCTAATACTCACAGACCCCGCTTCTCCTTCAGTCTGTCTCTTTTCTGTCTCTTCAGGCCTGCTATGTGTCCTGTTATTCCAGTCAGCTCTTTCTTGTCTAGTAAACCCTATCTCCAAATTTATGCTTTCTCCACATGGGTCTTTGTATAACAAAATGTAACTAATAGCTCTTCCAGTCTCAGTATCTTTCTCCAAGCTTTTACC
>VFFE01007247.1:1936295-1968795 GCA_008921705.1 Burhinus oedicnemus
GTGTTGGGAGTTCGCCATGCATATATCAAGAGAGACTTTACCCTTCAAATTTAATTTTCTTTGATTTTTTACAGCTTTGTATAGATATCCGTTGTGGAAAAGCTCTTGTACTGCCTTTTAAAAAATTAATTTAGTGCCTATGAATAGATCAATATCCCCAGAGGATGGAATGTTCTCTTTATTTGCCGAAAATACACAACAAAATACAGGAAAGGTTTAAACTTTCGCCTGGTTTTCTTGTGCAAGTAAACAAAGGGCTGAAATTACAATCTCTAAATAAGAGTATTTTATGTTCATTGAGATTTAGGAGTAAGTGTTGAATCTACCAAGGAAAGTATATTTATGTAGTATGGGTGTGTGGTAATTGTGTGGCTAATTCATTTCTACTCAGGTTGCTGAGCAGCCTTCTCATGGTAAGAATCTATGAATTACCACCGAGTTGAGCTGGATTTGAAGAATTAAATGATAATGCAGGGCATCCAGCCTCATGACTCATTCATTTTCTATTGATTAGAGTCAGGATATGTTGATAGTCCAGGATTGTCAAAAAGCAGAACTACAGGTAAACTCTTTTCATTGTCCTATTAACGGTTATCTGCCTAGATTCAAAGTTAAGATCCAGGAGACTTCACATTCACACACTGTACAAACGTGGAAAAACCTCACTGTACAAACGTGGAAAAACCTCAAGTCCTCATGTGATTTAGTAGTGTGTTGTGTTTTCAAAACTCATTTAGGATCATAAAATGGTTTAGTTAGGAAGGGACATCGGTAGGTCCCATCTAGCCAATGAAAAACAGGGATACCTTCCAAGTTAGAATGGGCTGTTAAAGGCCATATCCAATTGAATTTTGAAAAGCATCCAAGAGGTTCCACAGCGTCTCTGAGGAACATGTCCCTGCACTTACCTGCTCTCTCTGTGGAAGATTTTTCCTTTGGTTGGCATTTGCATTATAGCAACTTTTGCCTTGTCTGTGCATCTCTGAGCAGTCTGCCTCTGTAACATCCGATTAGGTATCTGGTAAGATCGATCTCAAATTATTCTCCTCCAGGCCAAAAAATCTGTCTTCCTCAGCCTCTTTGTGCTCCAGATCACTAATCATTTAGGTCTCTCTCTGAAAGGTGGGCCAAAGGTACGAATAATTTAAGGCAAAAACCACAGAGATTTGAAGTATCTGGATCTTACTTGGTATCTCAGTCCCTAGTTTTTTTCTTTTTTCTATTTTTTTTCTTTGTACTGTAGACAAACGGCTTTGTGGATTTAGCCAGAAAATTGCAGACTTTCATTCTGGTTTGAATAATTTCTTAAGCTACGTAACGTTGTAAATGAATAGGAGGTAAGGTGACAGGGTAGGAGGAGAGAACTAACTGAAGTATTTCCACTGCTAAAGAAGCTATATGTACAACAAAGGGCATAGTATTGAATCACTTAAAAGCATTTTCTTTTGTTCACTGATATAGATGCCATTTTAAATTATCTTATTTATTATCTGTGTTTTTTAAATGTGCCATTTTAAAAGTGAAGGAAAATAGGCAAAAATCGATGTTCACATTTTAAATGAAATCCTGTTTGCACATGCTGTGCAAAAAAAGCAGATCTGTCATTCTAAAGAGAGCATTAATCCTGCTGGTATTTGTAGAGAGCTGTTATCCATACATGTGTGTGCAATAGATAGTGTAATTGCTTCATTCATATTTGCAGGATACGCATTCTCTTCCTTGGTAACAATAAACTTCATGTTGTTTCCTATTCACTGTATTTCTTGACGAACATCAGGGCTGCATATCAATCACAGAAGCATCTGCTTGCATTAAACATTTCTTGCTCTTTTCCTGTGACAAGTGATTTATTGTCATGTTTGACAGCACTTGTGTTTGTGTCATGTCAATGCTGTGCAGAATCTTTTTCTTATAATTCAGTAGTGTTTGAGCACTTGTCACTTTTAAATGCATTGCTTAACCCTCACATTACTGGCATTGTCCGAACTGGCAGCCACCAACTTCTTAGAAGGATCTGAAATTTTTAAAGCCTTAATTAAACTAATTGTCAGCTCGTCTATATGTCTGCATGTTACTTGTGACCACTCAAGGGCTTTTGTCCATTAAGAAATAATAGATGAAGTTGTTGCTGCAGGACAAAAAGAAAAAGATTAAAATAGCTACTCAAACTGCAGAGATACTTTAAAATAAATATGCATGTACAGCAGTAGCAGGGGAATTCCTGACGTTTAGTATACATTTTTATAGTACCAAAGTCAAACCATAAGCTATTTAAAAGAGCTTACCTTTGTAGACTTTGGGGATGACTTTCTCATATATTATGGCTAGTTTGTATCCTTTTTTTTTTTAATTGCAGACAATTGCCAATCTCTCCTTACTTACTGGTTTAAATGGGTCTTTTATTCTTGCTTTATTTTTTCCTACAGATGCATATTTTCTGTTCAAATTAAGTGTAGATACAGTCATACCACAAATCCAGATAGAATTGTCCACCAAGATAAAAGCTGGAACATTTCAGCAATAAAAGTATAAAATTCTATTGTCTAAGCTAATGGAGATACCTATTTTTGCTTATTGTAGCACTTTAGCCACAATACTTCTCTTAAAAGTAGATTTATTGTCCTTGCCTTTTTAGTTTGTCTTTCTTTTTCTTCTCTCTCTCTTTTTTTTTCCTTCATTCCCCTCACAAATGCCTCTTTTCATTTTCGTAGTACTTGTTGCTCTAGGTCATGTTTGTAACTTTCTTTTGCTTCTTTCCTCTTCTCTTTCTCTTTCTCTCCATATATCTTATGGCATTAAAAAAGCCCAAACGTACCTTTTTCTTGTCCTGCTTTCCTCCAACTTCTATCATCTATGTGTTCTTATAATTTATTTTGTACATATACTCTTTGTTCTCCTTCCCAATGTGTACTCATCCTCACCTTGTGTAACTAAAGGGATAACACAAGTCAAGTCTTGTCCTGCTGCCTTTTCTCATGTTCCCACATCACCAGGGAACAAACAGAAAGGAAAGCTAACTTCAGCTCTCACAGTTTTTGATTCCTACTCTTCTCCTACACAAAGCATTGTTGGCGTCCACTCCTTTTTTCACCATCCAGAAAGAGAAAAGTTGTGTTTCAACGGAGCATCTCAGGACACTCAACAGTGTTTTTATTGAGAAACATGATGTAGTTTCTTTTTTGTGGACTTTAAAATTTTTGATCTGTGTCATAGGACACAAATGACTAAAAAGTATTACTCACTCATTTCAAGATAGTGCTTATCCTACTGGATTAACCTTTAATTTACTTACTTTTGTGGTTCACCTTGTCTGGATTGGATGTGTATATCCCTCATCAGTGAGACCAGGGAGGCTGTTTTGTGGAGAAGAAATCTTTGCAAGCCAGAAAAGGGTTTTCTTCTTCTGTGAGGATGGTACTTCTAGGGGTAGTGAGGCTTATTCAGAATTTGTGTATTCCTTCTCACTTGCTTTTTTTTCATGTGCAAGTTTCCCACTGGTTTAATGCGTGTAAGCAGTTAGCTTAATGATCTCATGAAAAAGATGTGAAGCAATGTCTAATTGCTTGACTGGGAGGCTCATTTCTGTAATTTCTTCCTTGAAGCACAATGTCTACACCACTTTCAGCTTGTTCAGAATGGAGTAACAGGTTTGTTCTTGATTTGTGCAGTTGTGAACACATAATGCTTGACCTGTTTTATTTTGGCTGACAGTGGAGTTGCAGACTGGCTTTAAACTGTCTCTATGGGTTTTAAAAACCTTTTGTGAGGCAGTATTTAAGACTTGTTCCTTCCTTGCTGATGGAGACACCACACCATATACCTCTTAAATATGCACCTTTTATGTCAGCCTGTGAGTGAGCCTTTGCTAGATTGTGCCTGTAGAGCTCAGTCACTGCTATATATATTGTTAAGGGTCTGTGTCTCCCATTTTGAGAAAAACAGCTAAAATATTGTATTTAACTTGTGTTAATACAACCACAAGAAATTCTGTAGTTTTTGTTTATTCCACATATGCTTCCTTAATCAGTTTACTAGTTTTACTAGTACACATAAAACCAGAATAATTTGTTTTTTTTTCATGCTGGCGTGTGTTTTAGTTTTCTATGGAGCTGAACTGTGCAAGCTGTTTTGTGGAAATGGAGGCATTGTTACCTGGGAAAACAATCAATAACATATTTAATTTTTCATTTGTTTTGCCAGCCTAATACTACTGTACTGTGTTTGCATACAGACTGTCCTCCTAGTAGTCTCCTTTCTGTGCTTTCTTTGATCATTGACTGGCCTGCTGCAATCCTTGGTTCTTGATGCTGTGTTACTTTAAATGTGCCTGACTACCGGTTACCTTCTGCCTTTATTTATGTACAAGTACTCTGACTACTGTAGTGTATCGCTCCAAAATAGCTTGATTATACTTTAGCTATTGTTGAATGCTGACAAAGTGAGCATTTTGAAGGCAAGAGGCTGTTATTTAGACAGGTGAGCACCAAACCCTGTGGTATACCCCTGTGGCCCACACTATCTGTACCACCGTACTGTGCTGTGCCCTGCACCACTTTTGAAAGATTAAGCCTGCTATGACTGAAGACACTTGTTGATATGAAGGTGCCAGTCATCTGGTGGAAACACAGACTTTTCACCTTCTACCTGCTTCAGGAATGAAGCACCTTAAACAGAAGAAAACCAGCAGCCTGCTTCTTCTCATGTTAAAATTCAGACATTACCTCAGATTGGGTTATTATCAGCATCTATCCAGTTTCTCAGGATTTTGTAGTTTTTTGTCATATTTCCTCAAGGTCCTCTATTTTTCTAAAAAGTCCTAGCCTGCTCAACTGTTTCTTAAAAAGGAATCGTTTTATAATTTTAGCTAAAGCAACAACAAAGTTTGAGTAATTTCCGGTTCCACCACATCCTTTCTGAGACAAGGAGACTAGAAGTGCAGATAGTATTCATGGTTCATGTGCAGCATGGATTTATGTAGTAAAGCAATTATGTTCTCTTCTTTATTTGCTAATCCTTTCTTGACATTTGATTTGCTTGTTTGTTCTCTTGTTTTATCTCTGCTGACCACCAAACTGCCTGTCACACTACTCAGGAGCAAGGATTTGGGGTTAATGGACAATTGAGAACAATTCTAACTTCACATGTGGAAGTCTTCCTCCACATCACCCCCTGCCTAGTTTTACACTTTATCACATCGAATCTCATTTGCCACTTTAGATAGATTCCTTGGTCATGTGAAATACAGTTCATCTCAACCAGTCCTCATCTTTATGACACTGAATAACAGGGCTGACAGCAAACTTTTCCATTCCATTGCTCATTCCGTTTTTCAGGACACATACAGAAATGTTGAACAACCACACCTGTGGAACTAGTAACCTCCCTCCATGTTAAGAATTAGCCAATTTTTATTGGTTTTCTGTTTCTTGTCTTTTTTTTTTTTTTTTTTTTTAATTTGTCTATGCAAAGACCTTCCCTTTTATACCATTGGTGCTTACTTTGCTAAAAAGTCAGGTATTGTGATGAGTCCTCCACAACAGAGGGTCCTAACATGGGAATCTTCACAGTTTCTTCTCCTTTGAAGGCAAAGGTGAAGAATTCCTTTGGCCTCAAATCTGATGTGGATGCACTTGGCCAAGCGAGGTAAGTCCATTTAGGGTTCATCTCTGTTTCCCAGGACTCTCAATTCAGCCTCAAGATAGCCACATAAGCCCATGCGGGAAACAAGATTTTGCATGTGCATCACTCTTTAACATTTCCTCTTGGATTTCTTTGGGGTCCCAGTCCTCAGCATGTTGGCTGTTTGCATTCCTGAAGCAGCCACCTCATTCACCCTTGTGCTACGCGTAAGATTTTTTTATTTACAAAAGCCAGTTTCATATATTCCAGTCCCTGACCTAAACACCTATTAGGCTTTCCAGTGCTGAATATTACAGCCCTTTAGTGATGCCTGCATTGGGAGTTAATAACAGAAGATTTTGCCATATAATAGGGGTTCATCAATTGGGGCGGTAGCATAAAGAAAGAATTGAATAAGCAGGTGGATATTCTGACTGATGACAGAACAACTGTGAACTGTCAGCAGGAAGTAACCTCAAAAAAGGCAAGTATGATCCTAAGATGACAGGTGAAGAATTCTTAGGAAACAGAAAAGTATTAACATATTAATGCTGTTGTTCAGGGCTTTGGATAGAGGTTTTTTCTTGATTTTGTGTTCAGTTCTGGTTTCTTATATTAAAAAACAAATAAATAAAAGATAGGTTGGTGTAGATGAGGGTTCCTTGGATGGTTGGAGTGGTACGAATCCTTTCTCTTGAATTTAGATGAGCTCACTTTGTTTAATCTGCCAATATCCAAGCATGGATGTAAAGACACAAAAGACTTAATCCTAGAAGGGAAAATAACTATTTATACTAAAGGACAAAGTGGGTAAACAGTCCACAAATTAATTTTAGATATTACATGAAGCTGGTCAATAATTAGATGTCTCCATTTCTAGAGCATTTCTAGAGGTCCACTGTGGACCAAAAAAACCTTTTCTCACAATGCAGAACACAAACTAAGTATTTGTGACACCAAGGGACAGCACTGGATGATCCAGGAGGTGTAATCCAGTAATTTGTTCCTAATGTACAGCTATCTTCTCTGTGTCAGACTTATTCCCAAAGATTACTGTCAGTAATTTTGTTTTCTCTTATCAAATGAAAGAATTTAAATGAAATTCTTTTATCTAAGGCATGTACAGATGACTGGAACTGGCGGATGAAGTTGCTAAGCCACTATCCGTCACATTTAGGAATTCCTGGCAGTCTGGCGAAGTTCCTGCTCACTGGAAAAGGGGAAACATAACCCCTATTTTTAAAAAGGGAAAAATGAAAGAATTGAGGAGCTACAAGCTGGTCAGTCTGACCTCTGTGCCCAGCAAGATCATGGAGCAGATCCTCCTGGAAACTATGCTAAGGCACATGGAAAATAAAGGGGTGATTGGTGACAGCGAACATGACTTCACTAAAGGCAAATCATGCCTGACGAATTTGGTGGCCTTCTATGATGGTGTTACAGCATTGGTGGATAGGAGAAGAGCAACTGACATCATCTGCCTGGACTTGTGCAAAGCATTTGACACTGTCCCACAAGATGTCCTTGTCTCTAAATTGGAGTGACATGGATTTGACCAATGGACCACTCAGTGGATAAGGAATTGGCTGGATCGCCACGCTCAAAGGGTTCCTGTCAACAAGCTCGACGTCCAAGTGGCAAAAAGTGGCAAGTGACATTCCTCAGGGATCAGTACGGGGACTGGTCCCAGTTAACATCTTTACTGGGGACATGGACAGTGAGATTGAGAGCACCCTCAGCTAGTTTGTTGATGACACCAAGCTGTGTGGTGTGGTTGACATGCTGGAAGGAAAGAATGTCATCCAGAGGGACCTGGACAGGCTTGAGAGGTGGCCTGTGTGAACCTCATGAAGTTCAACAAGGCCAAATGCAAAGTCCTGCATGTGGGTCGGGGCAATCCCAAGCACAAATACAGGCTGGGCAGAGAATGAATCGAGAGTAACCCTGAGGAGAAGGACTTGGGAGTGTTGGTTGATGAAAAGCTCAACATGAGCTGGCAACACATGCTTGCAGCCCAGAAAGCCAACTGTGTCCTGGACTGCACCAAAAGAAGTGTGGCCAGCAGGCCAAGGGAGGTGATTGTCCCCTTCTACTCTGTTCTCATGAGACCCCACCTGGACTATTGCATCCCTCTCTGGGGCCCCCAACATAGGAAAGACATGGACCTGTTGGAGCAAGTCCACAGGAGGACCATGAAGATGATGAGAGGGCTGGAACACCACTGCTATGAGGACAGGCTGACAGAGTTGGGGTTGTTCAGCCTGGAGAAGAGAAGGTTCTGGGGAGACCTTACAGCAGCTTCCCAGTACCTTAATGGGGCCTACAGGAAAGACGGGGAGGGACTCTTTATCAGGGAGTATAGTGATAGGATGATATGTAAAGGTTTTAAAATGAAAGAGGATAGATTTAGACTGGATATTAGGAAGAAATTCTTTACTGTGAAGGTGGTGAGACACTGGAACAGGTTGCCTAAGGAAGTTGTGGATGCCCCATCCCTGGAAGTATTCAAGGCCAGGCTGGATCGGGCTTTGAGTAACCTAGTCTAATGGAAGGTGTCCCTGCCCTTGGCAAGGGGGGTTGGAACTAGATGATCTTTAAGGTGCCTTCCAACTCTACCCATTCTATGATTCTATGACCCTGAGGGTGCTCTAATACTCACACAGGCTGCCCAGGGAGGTTGTGGAGCCTCCAACCTTTGAAAGTCATCTGGACATGGTCCTGGGCAGCCTGCTGTAGGTGGCTGTGCTTGGCAGAAGGCTTACACCAGATGAACTTGGGGCAAACCAACCCCTGGGAGACTGACAACAGTGCCCCAGGGCAGCCCCTGGGGAGGTGGACACCATGGTCTCCAAGTGGTGATCCCTCTGCACAGGGAACAAGCACCCTGATTGCGAAGGAACAAGCGCCATGAGTGTGGAGTGGGAATCTGAATGCTCTTCTTGCTGCACTGGTGGGAGGCTTGGGCACAAGCCAATGCAGAGTAGCAGCTTGAGAGCTGGAGGTACAGCTAGGGCAGGCACAGGAGAGAGGACTGTCCTGCAGCACCAGGCACCTCCCTTCCTGCACCCTCTCATCACCTCGGAAATGTTTTTTATCGAACGCTGTTTTCTCACCAGCACAGCAAGGATAGAGGCCCTGCCATAAAGAGATCCCATCCCACCACAGGGACAGACACCATCATCCCCTCCACCAGTGTCATGAAGGCACCAAAAGCATCATCATGCCTACATGCACAAAGGCCAGCACCAAAGGAGCCCATCCATCTCACATAGTGACAAAGGATGAGGAAAAGGCTCAAGTACTTAATGGCTTCTTTTCCTCCATCTTTAATAGTAAGACCAGATGTTCTTAGGGTACCCAGCCCCCTGAGCTGGAAGACAGAGACAGGGAGCAGAATGAAGCCCCCATAATCCAAGGGGAAATGGTGAGTGATCTGCTACAGCACTGAGACACACACAAGTCTATGGGGCCAGATGGGATCCACCCAAGGGTACTGAGGGAGCTGGCAGAAGTGCTCACCAAGACACTTTCCATCATTCATCAGCAGTGCTGGCTAACTGGGGGGATTGCGTTCCAGTTGACTGAAGATTAGCAGATAAGATGCCCATCTGTATAAGGGCTGGAAGGAGGATCCACGGAACTACAGGTCTATCAGTCTGACATTGGTGCCATGGAAGGTTATGGAGCAAATCATCTTGAGTGCCATCACATGGTGCCTACAGGACAACTAGGTGATCAGGCCCAGTCAGCATGGGCTTATGAAAGGCAGGTCCTGCTTGACTAACCTGATCTCTTTCTATGACAGGGTGACCCGCTTAGCGGATGAGGGAAAGACTGTGGATGTTGTTTACCTGGACTTCAGTGAAGCCTTTGACACAGTTTCCCACAGCATTCTCCTGGAGAAACTGGCAGCTCATGGCTTGGACAGGTATACTCTTTGCTGCATAAAAAACTCTCTGGATGGCTGGGCCGAAACAGTGGTGGTGCTAAATCCAGTTGGCAGCCAGTCACAAGTGGCGATCCCTAGGGCTCAGTATTGGGGCCAGTTCTATTTAATGTCTTTATTGATGACCTGAATGAGGGGATTCAGTGCACCTTCAGTAAGCTTGCAGACAACACCAATTTGCATGGGAGTGTTGATCTGCTTCAGGGTAGGAAGGGTCTACAGAATGATCTGGGCAGGCTGGATCGATGGGCCGAGGCCAACTGTGTGAGATTCAACAAGGCCAAGTGTTGAGTCCTGCACTTGGGTCACAAGAACCTCATACAATGCTACAGGCTTGGGGAAAAGCGGCTGGAAAGCTGCCTGGTGGAAAAGGACCTGGGGGTGTTGGTCGACAGCCAGCTGAATATGAGTCAGCAGTGTGCCCAGGTGGCCAAGAAAGTTGTATCAGAAATCGTGTGGCTAGAAGGACTAGGGAAGTGATCAACCCCCTGTGCTTGGCACTGGTGAGGCCACAGCTTGAGTACTGTGTTCAGTTTTGGGCCCCTCACTACAAGAAAGACTGGAGGTGCTGGAGTGAGTCCAAAGAAGAACAACGAAGTTGGTGAAGGGTCTAGAAAAAAGGTATTTTGAGGAGCAGTTGAGGGAACTGGGGCTGTTTAGCCTGGAATGAGGAGGCTGAGGGGAGACCTTATTACTCCCTGCAACTACCTGAAAGGAGGTTGTAGCGACGTGGGAGTTGTGTCTTCTCCCAAGTAACAAGTGATAGAACAAGAGGAAACAGGCTCAAGTTGCACCAGGGGAGGTTTAGATTGGATATTAGGAAAAATATCTTCACTGAAAGGATTATCAAGCAGTGGAACAGGCTGCCCAGGGAAGTGGTTGAGTCAACGTCCCTGGAGGTTTTTAAAAGACAAGCAGACATGGCGCTTAGGGCCATGGTTTACTGGTGGACTTGGCAGTGGTAGGCTAACAGTTGGACTCAATGATCTTAAAGGTCTTTTTCAACCTAAATGATTGTATGATTCTGTGACTGTTTTTCTACATGCTTTTGTGTCCTACTTTGGTTTGTCAAGAGTTGTGAATCTTGACTGGTAGACTTAGGTTAGCACAATGCCTGTAGTAGCTTTAGCCAAGTCTCTCTGATGTGAATCTCTGACAAGGCTGCATCTTGACACCACTATTTCCACGTTTTTAGGTAGTTTGGCCCAAACAGCCTGGGCAACTGTTTTTTGTAGGAGATCTTCTGGACAGTTAAAAAAAATATGTAAGTCATTTCTACAACTTGTTCATTCAGTGGTGCTCTTTGGGATGTATTAAACCAAACCATAATTGTGTAACACAAGACAAAGCCCATTTTGATGAAAAACTGGAAATTGTATTGCCAGTAGTTTTCCTTCTCTATGGAGTAATGCAATTACTGCTACAAAAGATTTTGACATTTTACAATGTAAAGTTTGATAATTGAAGCTTGTCAGGGTTTTATAGATAGGGACTGATCTCATCCAATCTTTTATATAGTATGTTTCATCTTTGTGGTGACATTCAGTTTTTATTTTTAAAAAAAGCAATTAAAATTTTGTGTCCCTTGCCCTTGACAGATGCAAGATCACTAAGGTAATTTATAACTGATCCTCTTAGGTTTAGTTGTCTGATTACCTGGCTCAGACTAATTCTGTGACGATACAGCGAAGTAGGTGTCATAAAGTAGCTGCCTTTGTTTTTGCTGAGCTCTTACTCCTGGAAGATAGTTGGTGCCTTATAAATATTAACTGAATTGTTGTAGTAAAACTGATATGTTATTTATAGCATGTCTTTATTTTTTGTCATGCATAATTTAGTATCTTTTAGCATGAATGTAATTGCTAGGCTTTTGTAAATATAATTTATATTGAGCTTAAAGGATGGGAAGAAACAGCTGTGCTCTAGTCTCTGGATTTCTGTAATGTCTCTGCTGCTGCCATATGGTAAAATTCAAATAAATAAACATGATCACAGTATGAAAGGTACAGCATATATTCTGTGCTAATCTAGTTTTAGAGTAGTTTGTGAAGATACTCATTATTTAGACACTCTTTGGAAGGAGCAACAGCTCTTTACACCTACCTATCACTAAACCCCTAAACCAAAAAAGATTTTTTTGCCATAGTCAGATAAGCAGTATACTACCTATACAGCTTAATCGAAATTATCTTTTGTATCTGCCAGACTACCTACTTTATTTATAACACACAAAACTGCTATATTGCCATTTAGCAGGCTATACAGAATCTGCTTGTTCAAACTGGTTGTGATAATCATGTTTTTCCTGGAGCATCTCGTGTTAGTTGCCTTGACTGTGATGAGATAATTGAACTGTTTGCTTACTGCTATGGACCTTTTTGTTATTAAAGACAACTTTATCCATAGCTTGAAATTTGTTGTAAAGTCTGGATATGGTCATCATTTTGAAAACAGGAAAATCAGAATGACAATTTGTTTTATGTACAGTAATTAGAAAAATTAAAATTAATTTTGTATATTAAAATAAATTTTGCATATTTATGACCTAAATTCTACCGAAAATCTGTAACAAAAGAGAATTTTATGAGTAATGTGACATGACTAGAGTGAGCCCTCATGCCAGTAAGAGAAGTACTTGCTATAAGTGATTGTTCATTAGCTTAGAACTTGGCAATTCACTGCCTGATCTGGTTTGAAATTCAGCAGAAATTACCTTTTTTTTTCACAGAATGTATTATAGTGAATTTCAAGTTCTATATGAAAGTATAAATCTTAACAAACCGTTTTTTAAACAAAGGAATATGAAAACAACCTATTTCAAAGTCTTTTATCATAAATTATAGAAGTAAAAATGCATAAAAATTCTCAGAGAAATCTGGGTTTACTTATGCATTAAGTGGTCTGAATACAGGGAATTAAATACTTTATTCTTTTAATCCACAAAATTCTCCAAAATCTTGCCTTCCAGGCAAAACTGATCATAGCTGCACTGTGTGCTTCTATTATGTTTGTAATACATTGTAACTATCTTCGTTTAGGTATTGAAAAACATCTTTACCTTCTTTGTTGTCAATTTTGCTTGAAGAAGGACTTCAGGATTAAGCTACTCTTTTCTCACTGATTTAAAGCTTTCCAGCTAATCCAAAGGTAAGTAGAACACAAACCTGTTCTATACTCAATACAAGCTAGACTTACAGATTATTATTTTCCTCAGGTTCATACTGTTTTAAAAGTCTATATTCTTTGAGTGACTTAAAAAAACGAATTCACTGTATTATTGCTGAAGTGTTAAATGCAAATAGTTGATACCAGAACATTCCAAAATGAGTAATTTGAATTCAAACTATAATTAAAGGATTAAATCCATTCTCTTCATTCAGAGCAACTAAGTTGAGAGGACTCACAGAAATCTTGTTTTGGATTTGCTCAGCCTTACTAACTTTTTCCATGCCTGATATGAACGTGAGTATAATACAAACATATTGAGACAAATTACCTATGATTAAGCACTCAATCACATCTATTGCGCCTGCATTACCTTGTTTGCAATTGTTACCAGTAACATTGTATGACAAAGAACAATTACTGATCTAATGAATGAGAAGAATTAGTATCTATGAAACAGCATCTGATCAACAAAAAAACAAATTCATAATCAAGTCTGAGGTGTCTTTCCTGTCTTAGAAAATCCATCTCCTTTTTCTTTCATCAGAAACCCGACGTACAAATCAGTTCAGTTCTCTGATCAGAGACCACAGTAGGTTTAGTGTGAAAGAAGCGCTCCAGAAATGGGTTAAAGCTAATTCTGCTATCTCTGTTACTTTATGAATCAAAGCTCCTTTCAGTTTTGAAGAAATGCTTTGCACACATCGTGCAGAAGTTACCTATTACTCTGATTCCCTGTTTGAGTACTGTGGACACAGACTGTCTTTAAATCTTTGCCACAGAGAACCCGTCCGTGATAGAACATCAGCCTGCGGATGGCTAATTCATAGCAGTGTTACTCCACTGAAGAGCTGGAGAGCACTTACAGCAATGTCAATTACCCACCTGCTGCTTCCGTGCTAGTAAAGATGTCTTAAAGGGGGGGGTCCTTGCTAGGCATAGATATTTGACAGCAATATTGGATGTACATTGTAAGACTTAAACTGCAGCTGTCTTCCGCTCAAAGTGGTTGACTGAATTCCATAAATAAATGCATCTCATATTGTCACATGTACTCTTAAGAAAGCACCAACTAGAGGGGTACCTAAATTTTTTGGGGCTTTATTCTTCATACAAAATATGCATTGTGAATGACAGTGTGTCTGAGAATACATGGGAGAGTGATTGTTGTCTACTTTTAAGCATATAACCTGGTTGCATTGAATCTTCTTTTTGGAGGATGCTGCATTTCCCCGTTAGTGATTACAGAGCATTTACTTTCTTAACTCTGGTTCTCTGAAGTAAATGAGAGTATGCAGTGTGCTAAATCTCTATAGTGTCATTCAACTCAGCAAATGTATATGACCTCCAAAAATCCTAGAGTATTTTTCAAACAGTATCTATAATGTTGAGAATCATTTAACTACCACTACATAGAAAGCACCCATGGAGAAATCATAGCAGGTATGAAATACTGTGTCTCACCACCATGCAAAGGAGTTGAATTTACCCAGAGAATTCAATAAGTGACAAGTAACTTTCCTAAAAGTTACCATACATAATGAGAGCAGACTCTCAAAAGTAGCAATTTTGGCCAAGTTCACTGCATTGGTCTGAAGGATTTCTGAGCAGAATATTTACTCATTCTCTCCATGTCACAATTTCACTAGACAGCTGTTGATGACCATGATTCTGCTGATCGGTTTCCCTCACCTTCAGTACACTGAGTTCTTTGGATTGTAACTTGATATATTTATTTTCCCACGACCAAATGACTGACTGTTGTTGGTCAGGAAGTGTAAAGGTATTTATAAATTTTCAAGCAAGCATCCGTTCTTCATAAAACTTGTTGTTTTTTTAATACCTCTAGTGTTTCTTTCCATGCACAGCAGACACATGCACTTAAAAATTCTACAACGTTACCTTTAGGCTATGAGGAACAGCAAAACAGGAAAGAACTAAGCAAGCTCTTAATTGTAATTTTTACCTATATTGCATATTTGCTGGTTTTATGTACACGTGTGTGCATGTTTGCTCAACGATCCATGAAATCACAAAAGATGGCAAAGAAAACTAGACATAAGTCTATCAATAAGATAAGCCAGTGTACATTCCTAGCAGGACATAGTGTCTGAAACTGACAGGAGCTTCTCTTCCTGTACTTTTTCTAAAGGCTTAGGAATTTAATCAACAACCTGAAGACCAGTCTATGAATCTTCAACTCATATGTTTTTTGTCTTTGAGCATATGGGCCTGAAACCCTCAAATCCATCAAATATACATAAGCATCTAAGTATCTTTGATTAACTCAGAAAATACAAATATCCCAGAAAAATACTGGTTTTCATGGGAATGCAGTTATAACAATATCAAAAATTGTCAGAGTTCAACTGTTTCTGAATTTCTAAATTATCCACATAATAGAACTAGCTAGAGTTTGGATTTCAAAAGAGTTAGAAATATGCATCATGGAACATATAGCTGGAGAAACATCCAAAAGAGGCTTACTAAAGGGATCTGAATTGAAGAACATTCGCAGATGAGAAAACTGATGAGATAAAAAACTAAGCATATGAAGTAAGAAGAACAAACCAAAGAAGGTTTTCTGAAAGCTTCATTTGTGTCTTGGTTGTCAGTGTTTGAGAAAAATCCATAGCTTGATATTTTTGTGTTTTATCGAGATCTTGGTAGGGAGGAAGCTAGAAGGCTTCTATGGGGAAGAAACTGCTGTTCTTACATGGAGTAACATATGGTCACAGAAAAAATTTACTGAGCTGCCTTTTAGCAAAAAAATGGTACTAAATGTAAGAGATGTAAGTCTTTGGGTTAGAAATTCTGAAGAAAGGATATTTTTGGTGAAAAAAATGGAAGTCATAAGGTTCTGGTGCTGGGGTAGTTTCCATGGCTGGAAAAGAGCCTTGGAGCTATGGGATCTGGAGTTGCTGGCGTCTTCAACTCGTATCTGGTTCCCTTAAAGGTGTAGATTTTGAAAAAACATCTTCCCCAGGAAGCTTAGAGGAAGGTGCTTTGCACCAATTTTACACTGTTTTTTTGTGATCCCAGTAAGAAAAGCACTCAGACTCGGTGAATGATTATTAAGAATGCCATTTACTGGAGCTAACAATATAAGGAAGGAGAGGATAGTATAGACAACCTTACACCCCTTCAGATGCTAGGAACCCCGCATCACAAGGCATTGAATGGGCCACTCAGGGCACAGCACACTGGGCTGATCCCATCTATGGAAGTCTACCCGATTTTAATCTTTTAAACTCTTATATAATTTTCCTAATATGGGCTGGGTTTTTGCATAGAAATGTGCATTTATAGGCAGATTTTCACAGCAGAAAAACCAGTAGTGGTTTTCTTTTTTTTTGTTTGTTTTTTTTTTGTTTTATGGATACATATGTGAAAATGCAATGCTTATATTTAATTATCTTGCATCTGAGATTGTAGCCATAATTACATTGTTTTAGTCCCTGTATGGAGGGGAGAAAAAGCCATATTCAGCAATAAAGGTGATTGCTAATATGTCAGACAATACAATACTGTATCAAGACCAGCTGAAATAAAGCAGAAATAATGTCATAATGAAGATGAGTCACAAGAGATCAGGAACATCTCTTTTCATTTTTTTCTTTAGGAGAATACCTTAGAGATATGTTAACTAGTCTTCCTGTTTATTTGCAAGCTTTTTATTTCCTGATAAAGAAATGCTGAAAGTCATGAAATCTCATTGCATTAATCTAGAGCTCTGACTCTTTTTCCTGCATAGTCCTGGGGATAGCTTTTGTTCTTATCTAAAAGCCAAACCCTATATGTGCAGGTTGTTCCACCTGAACTGCACATGAAAATGGTTCAAGGGGCTAGAAAAGGGAAGGGGCACACGTCTGAGTGGGAAAACATCTTTGGAAATGACCCTTTATTAAATGCAGCAAAGAAAGCATGTGTGCGTGCCAGGAATGAGCTTTCTTTTTTCTTTTTCCCCCTCCCTCCCCCTCTTTTTTTGTTTAAAGGAATTTTTGTCAAAATGTTAAAAGTCTTGGTTTTTATTATTCACAATAAAAAGTCAGGATGTACTTTGTCAACCTCTTTGGTTTTCCATTTAGCAAACACTGCCTTTCCTTATACAGTCATCCCCCACTATACACTCGTCTTTCTCTCTCTTGCACAGCTTACAATTAATGTGATCGTTTACTTTACAAAAAGAAGATAGTGCAGACAGCATCCAGTCAGTTCTGGGAATAGCCTTCATTTAATCTGCTATTATTACAAAAACAGCCAGTGTACCTTCATACTTGTGGTTTTTGCTCATATTACAGCAAAATCAATATAGGACTGTATTGGCATAGCTGAATTTAGACAAATGCAGTTACAGTTCTGTCTTTGTTAGAGGTACACTAGTAGTCTCCAGGCCTGCAACATGTTTCTCATACAGAGAGCTCAACCTGTTGTACAACGCACTGGCCACATCAGTATGACACTGTGACCAGACAGTGTCCATGTGCACAAATTACCTTTGCTTCTCATCTTTCTAAGGACTCACGGTATTCTGAGAGACAGACTGCCCCATCATGTTTTTTATGAGATGCAAGCTAATATAAAACAGCTGTAGCTTTTTGGTTCTTGCTCTAAACTTGGTATGCTTCTGCTGCCATGACTGGAAAAACAAGTAAGTGTTGCTCACCTTGCAGACATCCACACTGAGAGACCAGGCACAGTGACTGCGCTTTCATTTTTCAGCCCTGTACCATGCATGACCCTAAAGGGGATCAGCACAGGGCTGATGGCTGGCATTGTCCCATTCTATGAGCTGCCCATGTCCTGCTCCGCCTGATTGTATACTGGGCTGGGCGGTGGCTCCACATAGTTGATCATTTTTATGCTTAGATTTGGGGGTTTTTTTTCCTCTTTGCCCTTCAACAACTGATTAACCACTTACCTGCAAAAGATAATCTTTAGTCTAGGCAGCCTCAGTGCCTTCCAAAGCTTTATCCATGGCAGCTCTTAGGTGCAGGCTCCTGCCTACCGTGTATATTGCAGTGGACACAGACAATGCTCTTTTGTTAAAGATCAGCAAGGGTTTTTGAGTTTGGGGGGGGGGGGTTTGCTGTTTTAGGTTGGAGTTTTTTAACCTGTGAAGTTTCTTGTGCTATTTTTTTGTTTGTTTTTTTTTTTTTACACGTTCTTTCTGTACTTCAGCTTTGTCTCAAGCTACAGACAGCATTTAAGATGTTATTTTTAAGTTAAGAGTATGAAATGAAAGACTGCAGAGGTAATGCAACAATTCTTGAAGGTACAGATCTCAGAGTTCAGAATTGTCAGGAGCTTTTTAGTTCTGACACTGTGAAGTGTGACATTTTGAGTAGATGCATTATTTAATGTATCTAAAAGGTCTGAAGAGTTTTAATTCAGGACCCTGAAAATTGCCAGCATGACTAAGAAACAGCAGCTAAATTGTTTCATTTTGAAGGGCTGCTATCACCACCAAAATCTGCAGATTCTTTCCTGCTGCATTTCTTCACTGACTCTAAGCAAGACAACTTAAAAAACCCCAACCACAATTACACTCGTGTAATTTTTTGTGTTGCCTCTGTCAGAGGAGGCAGGTAGAAATGTATGGGTACATCCTACCAATACAGCAAAAAACCTACCAGCCTTCATTTCACTTACTAATGGCTTCACAAGCATAGTAAAGAAAAGGGAGGAGAAATCTGAATTCTGCGGTACCCTGCAAGTCGACAGATGAGCAGGTGACTATTTGCCCATATGGCTGGCAGACCTGCTGTACCATTTGAAACTACATAGTTAAGTAAATATTGCAATAGTTCTACAACTTAAGCTTATAAAGATATAGCTAAATGTATTGCTTTCTCTGAACAGTTTATTCGGGTTTGGGATTTTTTTAATTTGTGCATTGAAATGCTCATTGTCAGAACAAGCAGGTGACATGTTTCCTATACAGTAGGTGTTTCTTTTAATCTTCATTTTCATGTATCTTTAGATATTAAAATAGCAAAATGTACTATTTTAAAAACAGGAAGTGATTTGACAGCTCTATTTTCTTCTGCTCATCACCAGCTCTCTATATGTAGATCTACAGTATCAGTATTGGCAATGCAGTACTTGCAGGCATGTCTTTGGAATTCAAATTTCTGTTTTCACTGAATCTCTTTGCTTTAGTAATAGACACAAAATTTACATCTCCAGAAACAGTTGGGGATTTTTTAATATCCATCACTGAACAGTCTGTTCCCTGGGGCATGCCTTTACTACAATGGGACTATGCATGCAATGTAACATGCCAAGGACTCAGGAATAAAGATTGATATATATGAAGGAACTATACGATGACTTGTGCTCTCTAGAGGGAGGTCTCAAGCCAAGTGCATTTGCAGCCTGTCAATGCTTGTTGGCAGACAGAGATACCCAGGCACACTGAGGTCTCAGAAACACAGATTTTTGAGTGATTACTCACTGCTGCTACTTTTGTAACTATCCAGAAGATAATTTTCCAGCTGCTTTTTCAAATGCAGGTCTTTCTTCCATTTCTGAACAAAAGCAAACAAATTAACCCTCTGGGACCTAAGAACAAAGCAAACCAAATGTTATTTCTTATAACAAGATTATGTGTTTAATTCCCACGTGAGTATGTTTCATCACATCATGTCTGTAACAACCTAAAAAGGCAAGAAGGGACACTAGGGCTCATTATTTCCCTTGTATTTTGTGCTGCCTGTTACTTATATTGAGCAAGCCCACTATGTCTGTGCTTGGTGGCTGCCTAATACAAAATATCACCATTGCTCCTAACAAAAGTTTTTCTTATTTTTCTGAGGTTTCACTTTCTACTGTTGAACTGCACCTGCCATAAGAATAAAAATTATGAATACCAGGAAACTGGGGACACTTATTTTATTAGGACTTCCATTTTGGTTCATATCTTTCACTCTGCTGTATTTTCATTTTATAGATGAATGAGGCAGAAGAATGATATCAAAGGGGGGCTAGGTTGTTCAATGCTTAAGTCCTAGAAAAAAGATGGGAATCGCAGTATGTACCAATGCTTTTTGCTTAGGCTCAGCCACTGAAGGCATACTTCAAGGGTGTGCACACTGTTGCTAGGGAAAAATGGTCATGTGAGTCATGACATAATGTCATTAATATTTTGTTTTGAAACACTGCATTCTTGTCATCTTGCAGATTATACCTCTAATAGCTAAAGTCCTTACATAGGGCACCTGGTGTGAAACAAAGGAAAAAAAATGTGTGTTTAGAAACAATAAAGAAAAAGCTACAACAGAAGAGGGCAGATTGCAGTGTGATTGTGATTAGCTGGTACTGCCTTGGCTTGTTGTATTCCGAAAAGACAAAAGGAGACTCAGTTATCGATTTGAAGCAATTTTTATTGATAAACCAGAATATGATCCGAGGGCTAGAACACCTCTCCTATGAAGACAGACTGAGGGATTTGAGGTTGTTCAGCCTGGAAAAGAGAAGGCTCTGGGGAGACCTTATAGCAGCCTTCCAGTACCTGAAAGGGGCCTACAAGAAAGCTGGAGAGGCACTTTTTACAAGGGCATGTAGTGATAGGATGAGGTGTAATAGCTTCAAACTAGAAGAGGGTAGATTTAGATCAGATATTAGGTAGAAATTTTTCACTCTGAGGGTGGTGAGGCACTGGAACAGGTTGCCCAGGGAAGCTGTGGATGCCCCATCCCTGGAAGTGTTCAAGGCCAGGCTGGACGGGGCTTTGAACAGCCAGATCTAGTGGGAGGTGTCCCTGCCCTTGGCAAGGGGGGTTGGAGCTAGACGATCTTTAGGGCCCCTTGCAAGCTAAACCATTCTATGATTCCATGATTCTATGTATCCATTTGGCATAGGACACATGGGAGGAGTGGATCAGTAAAAGGAAGAGAAGTTTCTGTGGTACCCGGGTGACAGATGAAACTAGTTGCATCTTGTGTTTTTCTAAACAAATAATTGTTTAGGCATTTTAGATGTGTTCAAAGCTATGCATGGTAGAAATGTGTAGCCAAACATGTGTATATAATCTCAAGATTTTCTTGTCCTAGAAAATGAATGTGTAAGGGAATGCTTTATTATTCTAAGCTCTCACACGGCGCCTGAATTCCTCACTCATACTACATTTTCTACATTGGCATCAGGAGTCTTGGGATGATCATTATGAACAAATAGACTTAATTAATTGTAACAAATGAGGTTAAAATACCTTTTAGAAGAGACCTAAATTAATAGAGAAAACAGCTGGCGGATTGTCAGCTCCATTGTGGGTATAGTCTTGTCTTAAATCTTGCCAAGATGTGAGAAAGTTTTAGAATATTATGCTGTTAATTGTAGAAAATTTGTCAACATATATTTATATCCAATCAGACCCATTTCAGGCAAACATTACTTTATAATCCAAGCATAGATAAGACTGTCAAGCCATAAAAAGCAGTTACATGTTTACAAAAGCAAAAAAAAACCAACCAAAGTGCCCACACTTTGGAATAAGTTTAGTGATACAACTGATGACATTTGAACACTGAGATTGCCCCTGATTCAGGACCAGTGAAACGTTTTTGTTACTCTAGAAATGAAAATAGCTACAGCCCTCTCTCTTTTGTCTCACTCATGTAGGTGCCACCCTGCAAATTGTGCTGAGCGTGCTAACAGCCTGTGCTGTCTGTACACGTCTTGCCGTAATTTGACTGATTGTTCTGTAAAGTGGGTACAGGACAATCCTTACCTATCCTTAGGTTCTTTGTCCAGGTCTACCACTGCCTTTCTAAGAGAAGGTTGTTAGAAGATCTGAATCTGAATAACAGACCCAGTCTCATTCATAATGCTGCATAAATGCAGTTTGCTATTTCAGCAAAAAAGGTTCAAGTATATGCATTAAAAATAGGATAATTTTGGATGATAAAGTAATGATTATTTGTTTTCCCCATGGGGATGGCACTTAATAACCTGATTTCTAGACAAAATGACAGTAATGAAACTCACTTGCAAGAGGATAGACAAAGATACACTACCATGACTTCAGAATCAATTTTAAAGAACACTGCTGGAAGCTTCAATATTTGTCTTCACGTGAAGCTATAAAGGATCCCACCCACCTGCAGACTTAGAAAACATAGCTGACTGAAAATAATGTAATTGTATTATATTACTGGTATTTATGTAAGAATTGAGTTAAAATTATTAACTTTAAGTTCGTATTTGTATCGGAGGACATGGCAGGTAGGATACATGTGCATAGGACACAAGCTAAATTTTCATGGATAGACAATTCCTCACACAGTTAAGTTTAACTGTAAACACAAATTTAAAAGCAGATTAAGTTTGTCCCAAAATTATGTAAAAAGCAAACTTTGCTTTTACCATTTGACGAAAACTTGCACAATGTATAAATGCATTCCTGCGTCTGGCCCTAAATTGCCATGTAAGACTAGGTAATTCAGTTAACTTTTCTATGCCTGAGTTTATCTGCTTACAAAATGGACAATATCAATTGCTGAGAAAACATTTTACAACCTACAATACATCCATGTCTGGACAGAATGGAAGACACTACTCCACTAGCTCATGATGGAGCTGTAAAACTGTATTAGTTCATGTACATGTATCCTATCCTCTTTTCTTTGGGAAGCTAAGGTTGATCCCTAGAATATTCTGGCCAGAACTGAAGCACAGCAAATGGATGTTTTACCCATCATCTGAAGTTTTGCAGAGAAAGTAAATCCAAAAGACAAGCAGCTGGTAACCTGCCATTTTACTTACTGTTCAGACAGAGCAGTGGTGATGGGCTTACATTTCTATTCCCTGCTTGGAAGTTTTACAGCATTATGAGAGGCAGCTGGTGCCTCCTCAAGCCTTGTCCTTATCCACATGCCTCATCCACTCCCAGAGCTACAGGATCTTGAGCAGGGAGGCTCAGAAGTTTCTCAAACTACACTGTAAGGTGGATAGGTCATTAGGTGCTATGCTATTGTACCATCTGGTGCCCAAAGTTCTGTAATATTTATCTGTTTATGCTTCTTTATTGGGAGCAGATAGACCACTTTTTTTTTATACCCAGGGCAGTGTGAAATCCACCAAAGATGGTGTTGTATTCCTAACAAAAACAAACAAACAAACAAACAAACAAACAAGATACTGTGAAGTGATGCAACACCATGTTTTTGGTGCATTTGGGCATATGTTTAATATAGCTTTTTGTAACTGTACGCTATCCATAGATTTCTTGCCCTGATTATTGCATGAAATTCATAAACTAACTGAAAGACTTTTTGGTCATTAGACTATCGTTATGCAATGTACACTTTTATGTCATACTCGCTGAAATCTATACTTTTCTGTGAGTACAAAAATCACTAATTTTCTCATAGGCTTTTATTTGGCATTCAATATGATAAAGTTTGTGGAGGCTGGTTTATTTTCATTAGACTTAGATGGGAAGAAAATATTCTTAATGGCATTAACATGTAGGGACCAGAGGCTCAAAAAGTTAAGACCTGTTACTTTGAAATCCCCAGAGGCTGATATTCAGATAGCAATCTGTGGCACACTGGTAAGTTCTCTGCATTGTTCTCACTGACTTTAGTTGTGCTTGTAAGCATCAGTATGAAAGACTGTAAGACGGGGAGCCAAGCACGAAACAGTAGTACATTGTCAGCAACTGTTTATAGACATTTTGAATCAAGTGATTTGCCAAACATTATCTAGTCATGATGTGTAGTAGAAGGAGGGTTAAAATCCAATTTTGTGTGGCAATATTTTAAAATTTTGCCTTTGATTGACAGATTTTAAGGTCAGAAGAGACCATTAGATGACCTAGTCACATACGTCCTGTACATTACAGGACATTATTTTTTTTCCAGTGGCTCCAGACTAAGTACATTTTCTGTAAAGGTACCTAGCTTTGATTTGGGAGCACCAAGTAATAGACAATCTACCATTCCCATTGGGAGTTTGTTACAGCTGTTAATCACCTACGGTGTTAAATTTTTTACCTTATTCCTGTTTTGAATTTGTCTGCCTTCCTTTTCTATCCATTGGTTTCTGTCTTTCCCTGCTAGTTTAAAGAGTTCTTTAGTTCCTTGTGAAGGTGCTTGTACACTGCAATCAAGCTACCTGCCAGTCTTTTTTTATATAAGATAAACACATTGATATTTTTAAGTCCTCACTCACCTGAATTTTCTGCAACCTGCAGTAATTTTGCAGCTTTTATTCTACATTATCTCCAATTTTTTCAGTGACATTTTAAAAAAGAACTGGCTGTAGTATGCAGAACAGGAGGCAGTTTGCCAGTATCAATCTCACCAGTGCTATCTAGAGGCATAAAATCACCACTGCTTTTCATTACTCCTATTTGCTTGTTCCTTCAAGGTTTGCATTAAACCACATTTTCTATATGTTTTACTGGGAACTAATTTTTATTTGTTTGTCTGTAATGACCCTGAATATCTTTTTCAGACTTGCTACTACCAGGAAATAGAGAATAGGAATTTTCATTGTGTAGATATGTACTACATTTTGGGGGTAGAGAGTGGAAAAGGAAGGGAATTTTTATTTCTCCGTAAAAAATGCATTGTGTTTCACTTCCAGAACTGGTCTCCTTGGTCTTACCCTTGTCTACTAGTTTTGTGTAACTTCGCTGGCTTCTTCAGGGCTGATACAATACATACTTCTGAATCATACTTAGAAATACGGGGTTTTATACTACTCACCTCTAGAAATAGCCTCTGTTTAATATTGATTCTTTACTGCCAGTTGTTTTGCAACTAATCAATTATCTAATTATTAGTCTTTTTCATATATACTTTGTTGTCATGTTTACCATTAATTTGTTAATTAAAGGATAATAGGTATTAAGTCAAAAGACTCATAAAAGTTAAATTTGTGCAGTAAAATCACCAACCATAATTCTTGTCTCATCGAAGACTGAATCTGATTTGATTTACAAGAGCATTTTTTTCTTTTAGATAGTATCAGTTGACCTTGATTATATCATTTTCATTTAATTTTTAATTGATATAATTCCATATTAGCTTTTCTATGGTTTTTCCTAGTATGATAGTTACCCACAATTTCCCATTGAAGCATTCTTAATATTTTGTGAATCCTCTAGAGTGCTGTTGATATGCTAGCTAATGTAATACTAGCTAAGAAAAGTCCAGAAAATTCTTCAGCCAACTTACTAATAATGTGTGGGTGAAATTTACATAGGCATGTTGATGTAAAACTACATAATTCTAATAGATTCTCTTTAACATTCCCCTTAGCTATTAATAGATTGAATTGGATCCCTGTAAAGTGATGTTAGTAAAGCATTGTATGTCTTTCCAAATCCTGAGCAGAAGTATTGGCTCTATTTTTTCTGCCTCATTATTTACAATTTTATAATATCCTCTGTTAAAATATTTATAGTATTTCTTTATTTCTTGGATACTTTAAAAGCTTCTTGATATTTTTTTAAGTTACGCAGCCACTGCTTTTCCCCTACATGTCTTTATCTTCTCATGCAAGTACATTTGCTATTTACTTTCCTTATTTTTTGTTTCCACATTTTCCATCTTTGAGTTTCTTATTACTGCTTTTATGAGACCAGTCTTTCCCATTCACTGCAGCACAATCTGAATTCTGTAACAGAAGAAACTGGTGTTCTACAGGTAAGTTTTGTTCATCATACAGTTGCATTCACCAACAGGTCTGATCCATCTGTGTGCTGATGCAGGATACCAGTATGTAATGCCAGAATATGAACAATGGATTAAATTTTCATAGATCATACTATCTTTGACTTCCATTTCTTGATAGGCACTTTTTTAACAGTCTTTATTTTTTTTAATATAGTTTTACCTTTTTTTTTTTTAAGAAAACTGAAATGAAAACAAACTTCCAAAAACATATTCCTTGAATCCATAGTGACACAGAAATAAGTCATCATCATCACTAGAATCTGTTCAGTCTCCACAAAGACGTGTCAGTAGAGCTGGGGGATACTGGTGTGCAGTACGTACGCTTACTCCTCCTTGCAGGCGACAGAGAGCCTGATCACACCAAACAGCTGAGAGATGGGAAACGCAACTTGAGCCTTCATTCATAATTTGCCCATGTTTTTCTCAGGTATTGCTGACAGCATGGAAACAGTAAACTGTAGGAATCTAAACATCTGTTCCAGGACACACTCTTCCATCAGATCCTGGAAAGTGTACATCAACAAGCATGAGCCCTTATTGCCCATCCCAGCTGAGCGTGTTTTCCTACTCCATTTGCTTCTTCTCTACACAGGTGTTCATGTCCTTTCCAGTTTCTCATCCTGTCTCTTTGCTTTGAGACTTTCTGTACTAATCTTTTTCTCTCCCCGTCAAGCCTTTTAACTCACTGTTTTTGCTGTTTTCTCCCATTTCTACCATTGCTTGCTACCTTGATCTTTGACTTTTTCCTTCACTAGCTGCCAAAATGCTACTGTTCCCAAATGTTATTAGTCTTAATCCCTGTCTCCTCACTCTGCGGTCAATCTCTGACTTCCCCACTCAGTCTCTCTCTGTGGAAGCTTGTAATTTTCCCTGATTTAAAATGCATTTGTTCCTTTTTGCATGCTGGCAGGGGGCATAGAGAGCTTATAGGAGGTACAGTCCCTCAGGACCACAGTAGGCTATGGCAGAGGAAGGCAGGAGATTTTTGGCTCAAATGGTGTTCTTGAACATCCATTTGTTGACAGAGTCTTTGAAAAATGCTCAGTAGTTGCCATGGTCTATTTGTCACCCTAGATTTTTAAACATTACTAACCCATTTTTTTCCTCTGTCAAAAGAGGGGAAAGGGGGATGCAATAAGAATAATACTAAAGCAAAAGAATAAGCCCTGCTGTATTTCAGATATTCTCTTCCAACATTCTTGGTGAAAGAACTGTAAGACTCTTTAAAATACTGGTGGAGAGGACAAGGTATTTCCATAAACTCTCTCTTTGAAATAAATGACCAACGCTTACCCCTCTGTCTACATAAAATAGACTTCCCACAAGAGTATCAATCTTGCTTTAAGTTTGTAAACAACAACTGCAAATAACATGTAGTTACTTTAGCCACTGATATTATTGCCATATAGTTTAATTAAAATATTCTGATTTTTCCAGAATAGGTGAATACTGTAAAAACTGACCTTAGAGGACAAATGTCTATTATCTTGTTTATACCAATGCTCTGCTACTGGCTTGGAAATCACTTATTACATAGAAGTCTGACACCATGTGATGGGTGTTTTTGTAATAAATAAAGAAAAGACAACCTAACCTGTAAGGCTGTTGTTTTCTAAAAAGACTAAAAGTAATACATTTAAAAATATCTATTTTGGACAAGGAATGAGTATCACAAGATCAGGAATATAATTCTGGACAGTCACTATAGCTGTGCTTGTCCTTTGGAAGATTCCTCTTTAAAAAATAAATTTAGCATTACCAGATTAAATTTCAAAAGCATTTAGCATCAGCATAATAAGATTGACAGAAATGCATAAGCGTGTCAGCTGCCTACTTCACATCTTATGCTGCAATTGTACCTTACGTATCTAGATACTTTTGAAAACTGTGATACATCTTTAGACATTCAAATACTTCTGAATACATGTCTAACAGACACTTAAAAGCAACAAGCTGAAATGCCAGACTTTATATGAAGATGACTTTCATGGCTTTAGAAGATCTTTATTTCAGATACTTAAAAATGAAACAATTAATAAGACAATAAATAACTCACAAGTCATTAAAACAGATCATCAAGGAAAATTAGGAACTCTCTGTATGAACAACGACAAAATATTTAACACATTAATGTCTTTTTTAATTAACAGTAATTCTTGGCTGAGACTTTAGATATGAATTTATGAAAAGTGTTGGCTTAATTTTATGAAATATTGAAAGTGTTTGCAATGCAAATTGGCATTGGGATATGTAGTAATAACAATGGAGATATATTCACCAAAGTGGGAGTGAAAGTATATGCATGTGCATGGACGTATGCACATATATTTTTGTGAATGTCTGCATGTACATATATCATGTTCACTGCCACCATTGGTGAAATTATCTCCATTGTGCATACGAATGTCTGTGAAGAACAAGAGTAATAATTATTCCTATGGGAGTCTCTAGTGTCATAGCGGACAATAAACAGCTTGTGGAGAAATTGTGATGAACTGTGTGTGTCATGCAAGATAAATTTTAGTATTCTGTTAAGAAGACTGGTTGAGTAAGGAATTAAATGAAAGGTCTGACAAGCTGAAGGAGAAAAGATTCTTTTTTTTCCCTTTCTCTATCCTTTTAATCTTTCGGTCTCAAATCCCATTGTCACCATTTCCCAAATCCTTTCTTAGTTCCCTTCCATCATGCAAATTCCCTGTTTCTTCTATTAGGGCTTTTTTGCCCTCTTTTCTATAGTGACTTGATAGTATGAAGATCAATAAGATCGGAAGGGGTATAAATCGTGAATGGAGAAAAAGCGTGTGTCAAGCCAAACAGTAGTCAGCATGTATTGCAGCCCTGCTGATAGGCAAAAGAAGTGGTGCACTTGGAGGTGGCACAGGGACTCCTACTGTCCCTCCAGTGAAGGGGGTTACAGGGCTCTTTTCAGGTGTGTAGCTGTGCCCCTCCGTGCTGAGACGTCTCTGCACTTAAACAGGCACAGCAGTTCCGTTTATCCTCACTTAAAATCTTCCCCACTGATGTTTTCACTTTTCAGATATTTTAAGTATCATTGAATCCCTTGTAACTCTTTACTGGTCTTCTCTGTGACACCAATATCTGATTTTGTGTTTTGCAGTATTTGTGGTTTCCACAGACCCAGATGTGACCCAGAATTTACTAGGTGCAGAAAATGTCCACAGTTCAGAAAAATGAAGACAGTTTGTGTGTTTGTCACAATGATAGATTGTAAAAAACATTAGAATGATAATGGATAATGTGTTTCAGCATTTGTCTGACCCTTTAAAAAATTGGTCTGCTTATTCATCCGGAATTATAACATTTTCTGTTATTATTCTTTACTTTGTCAATTTCTCTTTTTTCCAATCTAAACAGAAAAAAACCTTGTCACATAACAAATTGAAGCCAAAGAAAGGTTTACAGAAATGTATGTTGTTATTTTTGCCAGGTTTGTAAGTGGAAAGAGACAGAAATCTATTTTTATGGTTCCCTTAAAAATGTTTGTTTAATCTGTTGCAAGTACAACTTTCGTGTTTTGGAAAGCTTATTTCATGTAAACTTTCCTTAGGTATTTTTTGTATAATGAATTTGCCAAACATTGTAAGGCAGAATACTGCTTTACTCCACTGTATTATTCTGTAAGCACTATTTTTGTCCATAAATATGTCCAATTTTTATAAAAATTGCCATTAAAAGTAGGTATTGGAAATACATAATTGCATTCTTATTGTTTCTACTGACTGCCTTTCTCATTCAGTAGAATATGGAACAAAATTGTGCAACAGAGAAAAAAAAATGCATATGGTTGCAAGTAATAACGACTGTGACGGTATGTCAAGGAATAAAAAGGATATATGGGAGTCAAAAGAAAAAAAAAGGCAAACAAACAGAAAAGAAAGCCTACCTGTAAGTATTTTTGTGACTCTGGACCTGAAGTGAATAAAATAGATAAAATAAAAGGGAAAACGAATTTTAGATATTCTTCTGAATTGAATGCCTGAGTGAGACAGTATCTACCTCAATTTTATTTTCTTTCACTCCGCATAGCAATATTAACTTCAGATCAGAGACTAGTGCTGTCTTAAAGATGCAGGATATCATCCTGATTTCAAAAAGATAGTCATACTGACAGGTGGGCAGAACAGTCAACAACATTGCTTCTTTTGAGCCACTGACTCAGTTACTGAGGAAAGTGACTCTTCTGACAATATCTCAGGTCAGAAAAACTACCTCAGGAGTCTCAGGCAGCCAATTCTCATGACGTTTTTTTCTGTGTGTTTGACTGACCTCTCTCTCAGGAAGGCATATTGCCTCAATATTGATAATCCTATACATACGTATGCAACAAAACACAGACCTTCCCAGAATTTTGTGCTTAGAAATTTCAAATATATATGATCAAGACTGCAATCAAAATGAGGTAGAAATATAGAGTCAGCTTTTGTTTATGTGTCTTTTTGTTACCTGTGAATCCAAATTGTAGCCAGACATCATCGCTTACTGTCTTTTCAAGCGCCTGAAGCATGAGGGGGTGAAGTATTCCCATGAGGAAAATGCAGGAGGGAAACTTACTCACAGTTCATCATCAGGGCAAGAACCTCAAGGCAATTCCTACATTGCTTCTGTCCCCTGGCGTTCAATTAATCCATCCATCGTTGATACTTCTTGTTCTGCTACCAGCCTGCTCCCATCTTGTGAGGTTCCCTCTGCAGACTTTGAGAAAGCAGATACACTTTCTGCTCTTAAAGATTCATGCTCAGTATGTCTTTGGCTTAAATAGCACCAAATACATTGTGTGAACTCCGTATGTTATCTTACGAATTCTCAATATACATTCTAGCTCTCCCTATGGACGGTATTTGCTGATTTTGTTGTTACAGCTGTGTGCTTCTTTGATGGAATAAACGAGTTCACCTATCATTTTAATTGCAAGTTCATCCTGCAAGTTATTATTAATTCTGGATGGGGAACCACATGTCAGACAGAAAGGTAGTGCTTTTGGGTTTGATAAGACTGAAGCACAGGCTGAGGGCAATCTGTTGTAAGCAGTGGAGGTGGAAGCTGGGAGGCAAAGGAACCGTTTTCCTGTAATTCCTAATTAGAATGTTTTGCTTTGTACCTTAGTACATCTGTTTGTGAAATACTAAGTGGAACCTGACTGGTTATTTCAATATCTTTGTAAACCTCACTTATGGCAAGCAAAATTCAAATTTGTAACCTTTTACCCAACTCTATTAATGGCAATGTGGCTTCTGGTGCATTTAAAGACCTTGAGAAGAGCTGGTTGTATGTTTGCTCGGTTGACTGAATTTTGCCACATCACACGTCAATCTTTTGAAAGTGCTTCTAGGTCTGTTAAATCATAATGCACACTACAATGACTAAACTGTAGTACATCCCAGAAAGACAGCTGCAAGCCTACAGCTATATTTTAAACAGCATTCCACATCCCCTGTGTTATCACAGTTAATTACCGGAAAACTCACCATTTTGAATTCTATCTTTAATGTGACCCCATTTGAAATTCTGATTTGGAAGAGGACTCTTTGAGGAAGACAATCTATAAATTCAGTGCCAAGACTTTCACCTCATATAAAATGAGTCCTTTTATTGGCCCTGAAGTTCTGAGTTAGAAAGAAATTACAAATACGGAACAAAACATAAAATCTCATGACAATTGAGAAATATCTTGTTATAGCATTTCTTAGGGTAAATTTTGCAGTCTTTTTCTAAGGAAAATCCCTACCTTCTTCAATAAAATATTAGATAAATTGGCCTTCTTTTTGTTATTCTTACTAATGGATCAATAATATGTTCTGGACATATTTAAGCATATGCCTGAATAAAAAGCAATGAAAATTTAAACATTTGTATTTCTGCATTGTCTTTAAATGAAAACAGATGGAAGTTTAAGGGTTTGATTACCCTGTTTTTTGGGTTTGCATTTGTTTGTGGTTTTCTTTTGCCCTAACACAAATAAAATATACTTACCTTGACTCCTGGCCCAGCTTTGTCACGGGAGAGAAAGGCTATCGGTGAGATACAATCAAAGACTCTAACTAGACAAAAAACGTAGGTCTGACCATACTTCACACAGATCACCTTCTAGATCTTTGTGTCTTTCTCAAGAAAATGTTGACAGTACAACCTGCCTTTAGAAGAATTACTGCTTTGTCATGAAGCAGAGAACTTAGAACACTATATACTGCACAGTCACCAGTTGATGGCTTTCTCATTTAACAGTACCCCAATGTGCAGTAGATGCTGTATAGAAGACAGAAAAGTTCCTGTCTCTCCAAATAAGCTGACACACCAAATACCAGCAAGGTGATGATGAGTGTGGGTGATGAAGAACAGGGGAATGAAGTAAAGATGAGTTTATCTGATTCCAGTGCTCTTTCTAAGAATGTAGGATTGCTTGGGTTTTGGTTTTGTTTTTTTGTTGTTGGGTTGGGATTTTTTTAGTGCAAATAAACATACACAAGAAAAATAGATTACATAGAAAAAATTAAGGTATACAGAGGCCAGGCCAGATTTTGAAACTGACTTTGAAAGAAGAAAAAAGAGGGGAGTGAGGAAGTGGAAAAGACAGTTTTTTTGGAGTGGAGAAATCAAATAGTATTTGATATCCCCAAATGTTCTGGCTTAAAGTGGTGTAAGAAATTTTACCAGACCAAGAGCTTGCCAGTGCATTTGGATTATGTGTTTTACTAGAAAGTCAAACATCTTGGTCATGAACAATTAATTAATGACTGAAATTTGAAATTCAGCTGGTGTCAAGCGCTTACAATGAGGCACGAGGTTGAATCCACTGCCAGCGTAGGCAACAGTGGCGCATTTATGCAACAGTAGTTCAGTCAAGACTCATCTTAAAATCAGCCAGATTTTATCTGCACTACTCCTAATAGGAATTTCTTTCACAACCATGCTACAGACTTTTTCTTACAGTTTCACTTGAAGAAACAAGTAGTTCATCTGAGGAAGAGTTTATAGTGAAAAATATATGTCAGTTTGGGCAATTTTCAGAAGAAACTTCACTAGGCAAACTTGTATTTGTGTGAGAAAGAAAGAATGTGATACCAGT
>VFFE01007247.1:1973795-2052325 GCA_008921705.1 Burhinus oedicnemus
GTAAAAAGTGCCTCTCCAGCTTTCTTGTAGGCCCCTTTCAGTTGCTGGAAAGCTGCTATACAGTCTCGCTAGAGTCTTCTTTTCTCCAGGCTGAACAATCCCAACTCTCTCAGCCTGTCCTCATAGCAGAGGTGCTCTAACCCTCTGATCATCTTCATGGCCCTCCTCTGGACCCGCTCGAACAGGTCCATGTCATTTCTTTGTTGGGGGCCCCAGAGCTGGACACAGTACTCCAGGTGGGGTCTCACAAGAGCAGAGGGGCAGAACTATCTCCCTTGACCTGCTGGCCACGCTTCTTTCGATGCAGCCCAGGATACAGTTGGCCTTCCGGGTTGCAAGCGCACATAGTCCTAGAGGATTAACAGTATGAATAAACATGGCTCAACACTTGGGCCCCTGGCCCTGTTCTATTTACCTTTATGGATGTAACAAACCCTGCAGAGCACCTTCTGGGTTTCTGCTGTAATTCCTGGATTTTAACCTCATCTGAATTAGAAGGCATCACAATTTTACGAAAACTTGTATAAAATCAGAATTGCTGTTTTGAATCCTGCTTAGTAGAAAAGAAATTGTTTCCCTGAGATTCTGCCAACAATGTTGGCTAACGTTGTCTCAGAATTCATGTTTTACTTTTTGTTGTTGTTGTTGTTGTTGTTGTTGTTGAAACAGGTGTTGTAGCTATTTGAAATAGGTGACCTCAGCAGCCTTGATCCCTTTGTGTGGTCCTAAGACACATCCTTGCTGCCTATCAGATCAACAGCTAGGTAAGTGCTGTTCCCCATATCTCAGCAACAGTGTTCTCTGAGACGTCCCCATGGAGCACACCTGCTCTGCAGACATGAGCTAACCCGAATACACACACAGGGACTGGGACTGTGAAGTGCATCTCTCTTAAAACAGAGGCAGGCTCTCTAGTCTCAGGTATAGACAGGCCACTCTGATGAGTTCCTAGGTGTTGTGTTCAAAGAAATAATACAATAATGATTCAGCGAGCTACCACTGCTAATTCCTATGTCTCTGAAAGGAAAAAAAGGAAAAAAATATTTTAGGTACCTTATTGACATTTTTATTTATTTGGAAATAAAGAATATACAAATTATTACGGGAGTTCACTCTCCAGATGTTGTATTTTATCTGAGTTACAAACTAGCCCTGAAATGACACCAAATTTACAGGCAAGTGCAGAGAAGTGCAAATGTCTTAAACAAGGGATGTTTAAGCAATCAAATGCCATCTGATCAAATTGTAAAGAAGACAAATTCTCCCATAAACTTTTTTTTAACTTGACTATGGCACAAAAGAACATATACTCTTTTCCTGTGTTTGTTCACATGTTGGTTTAAAATAAATAATGCACAGGTTCTCAAACAGTTGCCTGAATTTGTGATCTAGAATATATGTATGATAACTAATTTGGAAACAATGAATTGTTTTTATTGACTAAAATTAAAATGAAAAAATTCTCTGGCATAAGGACATATTTTTCTTCCAGTTATAATTTTCTGTTCAAAGAATGTTCCCTCACTTAGCATAAGAAAACTCATACCCTGCAAACCTGCATTATTTAGTATTCTCCATCTTTCAATGTATTATTTAACTTTCAACAACATACCTGAGGACATAATCCAACAGAACAGTAGCAAACCTAACCACTCCTCTCCTGCCTAAAATTATAAATAGACTATACTCATTATTTGTGGTACTTATTTTCAGAAGAATGAGCTGTAAAGAATAGCTTCAGGTAATGAACTGATTTTATTGCTATAAGCTTAAAACCAAGCAAAATAAAAGACAGAAGAATAATGCTTCAGCTTTCGTCCAGAAATATATTCTACATGTGCCTTCCTCCTGTAGATGGCAAGTAAATTCAAACAGAAGTTTAAGAATATGCCTAAGTATAGACCTGTTTCAAGCCATTACAATTTGAAAATCAGTATCAAATCTTTAAAATCCCATCTTTTACTGAATAGAATACTACTTTTGATAATGGAAAACAACGGCTGAAGTAAAAAATGAATGCACCTTTAAAGTGTATTTTAAGTAAAAGAATCATACATAATAAATATGCTTAAAAAGCAATATTTAGGTCAAAGAAAACAATGTATTTTTCACTCACAAATTTTGTTTACTGCATAAAATAATTCATATAGTTCTCCAAAATGCATATACATACAAGTTTATTTTTCAAAATTGTCATTCCTTTCAGTAAGTTGTTAAGTAAATTGTTAACTAACTTAAAAAGCCAGGGAATTCACTTGCAAGATAATTTGAATTTAAATCAGTAAATAACTCCCACACTTGAAGTTACATCATTGATTTTCAACCATATAAAGCACATAAAGCAATAAGTATTTATTTCCCTGTAGGAAAAATAACCCACTTATCTCACAAACTACTGTTATCAGTTTAGTAACTAAAATAAACATTTGCTGAAAGTTACTTTGCTCATCTTTTTCAGAACATTATTTGAAAGACATATATAACTCAGAGACAGAGCAATATGGTTATCACTCAAATTAATATTTTTACATACATTAATACACTCTTTTTCAAAATTTATGTTCAGAGTACACTAAGAAGGGACTCTGAAGACTTCTGGAACTTTTATTTCTGTTCCTGTGCTTATTCAAATGTTTTTCTCTCACTTACCTACGGATCAAACACTTTAATTTATTCAGGAAAGAAATCCCTAAATTTTCACTCAATGTAAGTTAATCATAAGTAGTATTCCACCTGCAAATACCTCAGACTTTAAAGATAGATAATTTATTTCTGTTTTTCTGCTGAGATTGAAACCAGTGGTGCAATGAAAGGCTCTAAAATTCCTACTGATGAATGAAAATTTAAAAGCACATTAGATTTGTGCACATGCAGAAATCATTCGTGTGTAGCAAACTAAACACCATTATTACTCCTCTCTGGTACTGATATATTATTATATTTTCTAAATGTAAACCATGGGATTAAACAACTGAAGACAGAGGTGTTGATTTTAATGTCAGCTTTATTGCCTGCAGAATAGAAAATAAAGAGAATTCCCTCCACATGACCAATGATTACATTGTGCACTAAAGGTTTTTCATAATTGCTGGCAGTTTGTAATAGAAATATATCAGTGAACAGTGGAAAACCTCAGCTTTAAAATCTCCCATGCTTCTCTGGATTCAATTGCTTGGTCCCATTAACCGTTAAAACTTCTGTTTTCCCATCCATGTCCATAGGATCCAGGAGTTAAATCACGTATATTTTGTATGCATATACATGAATATGTACACATCTATATATGCTGTCTTTAAGACTCCAGATAACATATAGACGGGGATCCATTCTTGCTACCCTTCTTTGCCTTCCTTTGTCTTAGTTACTGTGTAGTGATGGACCTGACATTTTGCACTGGAGAAATAGGTGAAAATCCACAAAAACTGTGTTGTGTTATGTTACGAATATCATATGGGTTTATAAGGCAGGCAAGACTTACAAGGAAAAATCTTTTAGTAGAAAAAACAATATATCCAGAAAAAAGTACAGGCTTTCAAGTGCACAAGCCCTTTTCAAGTCTGAAAGAGAAAAATTCAAATCATCCCTGCCACAGTGGTTACTATTACTGTTACACAAAATATTACTGCTGCTTCTTGGAAGATGGTGAGATGCACTATGTCTAATGTTTTAATGTATAACATCTGAGATCATGGTTGTTTTACAAAACAGAGCTTATATTTTCTTTGGAGTTGTTAATAAGCAAAGTCGGTTTTCACTGAATAATCAGTGCTGTTTCATTCAGCGGGCTGTTAATTATTGTTATGCATTAACAAACTTTTACTAGCAAGGTGAAGAGAGAACACTAGTCATTTTAGGAATAGGCAGCATAATAAACAATCAATCTAAGTTAAACTGGTTTTTATGTTATTTTGATTGGAAGTTTATATTATGATAGCAATTATATGCTCAAGTCAGAATTGCTGTCATGCTGAGCCAGATACTAGTCAAATAGAATGCCCTGCTCTGCTGAGCTTAGAAGTGTGGCAGTAACTAGATATTCTGAAATAACATTGGTTCATACTGAGTTCAGGTTTCGGTAATGATATGGGAACGGCTTCCTTCTTGTATAGGCATCTTCTTTGCTTCTAGGAGTCTGGGAAGAAACCCAGACCATGCTGAAGTCAAAATATTGGTTAGTTGCTTACTTGGTTTCATTCTATTTTATTTATTGAACTCTATAGGTTGCAGATGAATAATGCTGAATACAGTTTTCCTGTAAGACTAGAGTACGTCACTTTGCCACACCAGTGAAACATCCGTTAGTACCAGAAGAACTGATCATTACAACAGTGTCTGGGTTCTGCCATTGGACCTAACAGATCATTACAGGTCTTTGAAATGTCCAGAATAGGATCACTTCTCATTAGTTTTATGTCATTAATTATTCTGGTAATAATTTTAGAAGCTCCATTCCATCATTTCAAAGTAGTTAAAGGTAATTAATTATCTTGTAAGAGTCTGTGCACTGCTGTCATTTTGTTTGTCACAGATAACTGCCTGGGAAAAGCTGAATGAAATTACTAAACGCTCGTATTTGAAATGGTGGTTCTCTGCAGTCATGGGCTGTTCCCACTCTTACTTCTTTCAGAGTACTTAAAATACAAGTATGAAGTTAGTGGACAATTATAACAGAATTATGCTGATCCATTTAGCAAGGATTAGCAAATATGACGCATATGTTTGCTGTTAGCACGAGTATTACTGACATTGTGTTCCAGGTGTGCTATTATTCTTTTCTGTACTTACTCCTAGATCCTGCTCTTGCAATGTTGCCAAATAATTGCAAAGACCTCACCATTAGGCTGGGTATTTACTGCAAATGAGTACCTGGGCTGTAGGGACATATTCATTCATTATGCTAGCTCCATCAAAGCCCAACAACTCAGTCCACTGAGATCTACTCTTCCGGCTAACAGCTCAGTCAATATCTTCCCTGCTATGCCTCTTCAGATCTTCAAGGTAATATTTTGCTGTAGGCAATGTGGATTGGAAAAAAAAAATTTGAAAAAGCTAATTAGAACAAAACATTTCCAGTTGCCTTTTGTAAAGTTCACAATGCCAAGAAAAGTTGTGTTTTAATTAAAAACAAAACAAAACAAAACAAAACAGATTAGGGTTTTTTGAACTGCAGCAGGTTTTTGTACTCTTGGTCACTTCATGGATTTGCAGATCTGTTTCAAGCATTACTCTGTAAAACAAACCACAAAAGTCTTAAAAGTACGGTGAGCAAGTAGAAGATCTGAAAGGACAGAAGATGTTTCAAAGAGAGCCATAATAACCTGTCCACCTTCTCAGGAGGTAAACTGGCTAAACCTGTGATCTGTGTTTCTTGGAACTTTATTTCAATTTCAGGGAGGATTCAGAAGAGAAAAATTAGACATCCACCTATCTGAACACAAATAAGCATCATACATTTGTACTTTTTTTTGTACTATAATAACACCTGGGTGAGGAAACCAGATTGGGATGCCCTTGTAGCTGCTGGGCATATGTATTACTAAAACAAACCTTGAAGTTGTGAAGGACTTGATGTCTTAGCAAAAGTCATGAAAGTATTATGAACAAACTACTAGCCAGGGAGGACAAATAGAAGAGTAATTAGTAATGGGGAAAGTTTGCAGCTGAAATTTTCACTTCACTTCTGTTTTTATCAGCAGCAATAAGCAACAATTTGAAAAATTTGAGGTGAAAAGAAGAGCAACTGGCCCGAGCTAAACCAAGGGTCCCTCCAGCATGGTATCCTGTTTCAGAGACTAGCCAGTCACTTATGAATGGGGAAGAGTGCAAGGGACAGATGCAGAAATGCTTTCCCAGGATACTCTCCTAGCCTTCAGCAATTCAACTCAGAAACTTCCTGAAGTTGTGCCATGGTGTTAATAATCTCTGGCAGATTTTTCTTCCATCAAGTAGCCAGGTTGCTTTCTGGACACACGTTAGCTTGTAGCATCCAAACCATTCTGAAGCAAGGAGTTCCACACAGGCACTATCCACCCTGCACAGCGAGAGGAACTGATGTTACAAAGATGCTTGAAAGAGGGTAACGTCATGTTTTGGAGAGAGGTGTGATGCAGGCAAATGAGTGCTGAAGACTGGCCACAGTCTTTAACAGCAGTAGCAGTTTCCAGGATCAGTCAGACTGTGAGGAGCTGGTAACAAAGCAAGCGCTTGCACTGACTGACTGCAGAGCTTCATAGATCTTTACAATCTGCCAGTGGGGTTAAACTCAAGGGTTTTGTGTTGCTTCTATATGTGTGTGGCAATGCTACAAAATGAGAAGGAAGTGTAGGAAGAGTACTGCAGTTCCAATGACTGCCCCTCATGTTATCTTGGTTATAATCCCTCGCTCTCTGGAGTTTCTAATTTCACATTTAGTTGTGGCTGACTCAGTCACTTTGTTACCATGGAACTTTTAGGCTGAAAGAATCTGTGAAGAAACTTGCCAACAAGCAATTTCCCCTTGGTGAATTCAACCTCCTCCTTCCTTCATCAATGCTGGTTTTGTTGTTGAAAAAATTTCTTCTAGCCGTCAAGGGCAAAAGGGCAAATAGAAATACCTCCTAGGGTTCAGACTCCTTTCTGTTTGCACTCTTCAACAAGCTGGAGTGAACGCGTGTTTGTTTTTTCCACAGGTCTGTTTAAAGCATGCAGAATGTTTAAAATGGCTGCACAATGGTTTAGTGCTACTAAAATTGAGAGTCAGACAGGATAAAAAGATAGTAAGATGGGGATCTTTCCTGACAGTTTTAGAAACCACAAGCGCTCTCTTTTTGTTCATCTTTACAGCACCATCCGTTATTGCCAGCATTATTGTCATAGCTGGGATGTGACAACCTTATTTTTCCTAAAGGACTTAATTTGTGATATAATACATTCCTAATAAGCTTAGTGCACACTCCGAGGGGATAGGAGAGAGCAGGCTTAGCACTGTAAGGTGCTTTCCACACACTGTAGAAATGGAAGCTCTCAGCAGAGTTTAACATCAAGGTCAGTGAATGCAAGCAAAGTCATTAAAACATTTGTGGGGGGCCTGGATAGATTAGATGCCCTTTCTGACCTCTGCACCATTGCTTTCATTCTTCTGCAGATAAATAAATAAAAAGGCTGTATTGGAATAATTTCTTTTCAGCGTCAGTGTTATTATCAGTATAATTATAGCATATCTTCATACTTTTGTTCTTACATTTTGTATGCTTTGTGTCTTGTTTGAAAAACACACATTTATTGCTTTTGAAAATGTATCTGCAGAGTGCATATGCAGTCTTGTACTTCCTGTATCTGATGACACCTATGCTTTTGATATCTTACCATTCATTTTAAATATATAGAGCAGGTATTATTTTTATCCATTTTTCTTGAATAAACTCATGTGTTGGCAGGGGGAAAGATTTTTGGTTGAGGACTGTTGGGTTTTTTTTAATTTTGTCTTCTTTCGGTTAATTTTAACTTCATTAATAAGATGAATTGTAATGATGTTTAAAACCCTAGAGGCGAACTGGTTTCATTTGATTTCTTCTGGTAGATGAGAAAAAAATGTTAGCAGTTGCAATCTTCTGTGAAATGTATCCCATACTCTTGAGCTTACATTTTTAATGTGCCTTTCAAACTAAAATTGATTTCTTTCTTTTAAAATAAAAAACAATGCATCTTTTATGAGAAAATGAATACCTTTGATATTTTTTTGAATTGGTTGATAAGCATTCACAACTAGGATGATGAGAGGAACAGTTACCTTCTTAACTTCATTAAAATCTACATTCTTTCACACTTATTTTTATTTCTTTAAAAAAGTTTTATAAAGCTAGAAGGCACAAATATTTGTGTAAAATCTTTCAGAGCTAATTATTATTTAAAATCATGTATTTCTGAGTTACCCTCTGCTTCATGTAATGCAAACCACTATTTCTAGGCTAATCTAGCTACAAGCATTAGTAACGTGCACTGAGGTAAATGCAAAAAACTCCGGAGAACCAGAGATGTTCTACCTTATATCACTGAATGTTAAAAATATTTTATGGTTATCTCAAATAGTATTGTTGTTTATAATCTCCTATCTGAATCTCTGTATGAATCTATAAAACCTTTGACTTGCGGCTTTGTATGGTAATTCGATATAGTGACTAGCATAATTGTATGTTTTTTGCTGTATGAGCTGTTCCTTTTTCATCTCTATTATACTGGGAGTTGTGAAGTTTGAGCACCTCCTCCTCCCCCTCTCTTGGTTGAAATCCCAGGTCTTCCCTTGCTGGTCTAATTATTAGCAAATTGCTCTTGCTAGATCAATGGGCATGCTTTCAACTCTAATAAGAATGGGGAAAAAAGTGTTCAAAGCTGAGGTATTTTTAGTTCTACAGTCTGATTGATTTTTTTTTTTTTTAAGAGTGGTACAAAACCATGGTATGAAACTTCTTTTAGATTCCAATTCAGATTTCAGATTTAAACCCAGCTTTTTTTAAAACCTAGCCCTGTTTTCTGTAAACCCTAGGAACAGCATGTCTCTTGGGAACACCTTTCTGGTTTGTCTATTCCTATCTCCTGCACCCAATACAATAATGGAAACTTTCCTCAGCTTTTTGGTGTTAGTCATGATTTCCAAAATCTTTTGCTCTGTGAATAGTTACTCAGTCTGGTAGTGAAATAGAGTTGCCCTATTGCAGAACACAAAGGAGTCTTCTCTCAGGCTTTCTACAAAGTTTTTTTCATATTAAATTGCTACTAAGAGTAAAAAGAATACCTACAAAGACATTTCCTTACTAGAAGTGGGCGAAACAGTAGTAATTTTTGCAGGTAAAAATGAGCGTTGAATTTTTTCTGGTGTGGAGTAAGAAGAAAAAGGGGCTAGGACAGTTGCCACCTGAAAAATTCCTGGTCAAAACTACATTTTAATCACCAAAGAATGCTGGAGAATCCAAACTAAATGTTTGTTTAGCATAACAAGTTCACCAGGGAGAGCATCAGGTCTGTTAGAAGGAGGCACTCTGGCACTTTTTACATACCATAGATCATGCCTTAGCAGCCAAAGTGACCAAAACTATTGTCAGAGCTGTGACAAGGGCAGAGAAACTTAGCAGGCTTCCCCAGTAGAGGCAAAACCTTAAGATTAGTGCCCGCTTTAAGCAAGCAAGTGCTTTTCATATGCCTTGAGCTCACTCAAGATTGTAGAACTCTGAATTATTTTTCTAGAGGTTTCAAGACACTACCTCCAGAAATGTTTTTGTCTTGGCATTGTTTCATTTACATATTCAATGTGAAAAAGATATTGCTATGACTATTCAGCAGTGACATCTTGAGTTTACTTCAGCTGTAACGTAAACACATTTTGTTGCCTTAATTCAAGTGACCAGAAAAAGCACACACATAACACCAGTGTGCAGCAAAAGTTGCAGACATGTTGATAGATATCAGATTGCATCAGGGATCCCTAGTCTATGGAAACACAGAATTTGAACTGGTAACGTCAGCCCATTTGAAAACCCATTTTGAGCAACTCCATGTACTACAATAATGGGTCAGTGTCTTGAACTTAAAGGTATTTTTGACTGCTTTTTCTGGGTCTACAGAAAGGCTGACATTACAAGAGCTTTTCAGAAGAGTTTGCAAAGAAAACTTGAGTAAACAAATACTTATAAATATATGCTTACATGACGGCCTTGTTACCATGTTATTCTTAATGCTGCCACCCATAAATCTGGTTTCGTTTTTTCCTCCTCTATAAATATTGTTTTCAGTATGCCTTCCAAGCAGACATTCAGCGAGTAGAATTATGTACTAATTTTTTTGGTGTTTGCTTAAGGTTATGTATAAATGATAAAGGAAAACATGATAAAGGAAATCCAGAGTTGTACCTTGCCGATATGGGTTCATCTCCCTCTTCTGCTGAGATATCTCTTTGGCTAACGAAGTGTGGTGGGTTGACCCTGGCTGGATACCAGGTGACCATCAAAGCCGCTCTACCACTCCCCCTCCTCAACTGGACAGGGGAGAGAAAATACAACAAAAGGCTTGTGAATCAACATAAGGACAGGGAGAGATCATTCAGCAATTACCGTCACGAGCAAACCAGACTGGACTTCAGGAAAAAGAAGTTAATGTATTACTAATCAAATCAGAGGAGGATAAATCAAATCAGAGGAGGAAATAAAACCAAATCTTAAAAAACACCTTCCCCCCACCACTCCCTTCTTCCTGGGCTTAACTTTACTCCAGATTTTCTCTACCTCTTCCACCTGAGCAGCACAGGGGTACGGGGAATGGGGGTTGTGGTCAGTTTACCACATGTTGTCTCTGCCACTCCTTCCACCTCGGGTGGAGGACTCCTCACGCTCATCCTCTGCTCCAGTGTGGGGTCCTTCCCATGGGAGACTGTTCTCCATGAACTTCTCAAATGTGAGTCCTTCCCACAGGCTGCAGCTCTTCACGAACTGCTCCAGTGTGGGTCCCTTCCATGGGGTGCAATCCTTCAGGAATGGACTGCTCCAGTATGGGTGCCCCGTGGAGTCACAAGTCCTGCCAGCAAACCTGCCCCAGTGTGGGGTCCTCTCCATGGAGCCACAGGTCCTGTCAGGACCCTGATTCAGCGAGGGCTCTCCACAGGGTCACAGCCTCCTTCAGACATCCACCTGCTCTGGCGTGGGGTCCTCCACAGTCTGCAGGTGGATATGTGCTCCACTGTTAACCTCCGTGGGCTGCAGGGGCCACAGCCTGCCTCAGCATGGTCTTCACCACAGGCTGCAGGGGAATCTCTGCTTCAGCACCTGGAGCACCTCCTTCCCTCCTTCTTCACTGACCTTGGTGTCTGCAGAGTTGTTTCTCTCACATATCCTCACTCCTCTCTTCATCTGCAGTTGTGCAGGGTTTTTTTCCCCTCTCTTAAATATGTTATCCCAGAGGCACTACCACCATCACTGATGGGCTCAGCTTTGGCCAGCCGTGGGTCTGTCTTGGAGCTGGCTGGCATTGGCTCTGTTGGACATGGGAGAAGCTTTTAGCAGCTTCTTACAGAAGCCACCCCTGTAGGCCCCCCACTACCAAAACCTTGCCAAGCAAACCCAATACATGAAGACATGTGTTTTGCAGTTTACCTGAAGAACAGGTCCTTAACTTAGTTGTAATACCAAAAATTCCCACATCTGAAATCAATTTCTAACTTGGATAAAACTGTAATCAAAACAATGACATTGTTACTAGACCATTGTAATGAACTGTTATCTTGTTGACTGAATAGGAAAAAGAAACTGGTTGAACTCTTCATTTGGAATAATACTCATTCAGTGTTAACCCTTTCTTAGAAATAAAATTCTTCACCTATCAGTAACAGTTACTCTGAATGTAACAACTATTCGCTAATAAATGCCATCAGTTAATACTTTTCACATGTAGTCCCTGAGTTGTTTAGCATATACAAGAATAAATATTCGGTGCTCATTTTGCATTATGAGTCATCTAAATCACACTGTTTTGGCAGCGTGCTCTCCCCTGCCTCTTCCTCGGATCCTGCTCCAGCCATAACCGTCTGTGGGAGTTGTGATGGGTTGCACCTGCACTTTGGGAGATGGATGGCAGCGTAGACAAATGCTGTCTGGAATAGGCACCTAGATGTCTTACTGCTATGCAAATATGACTATAGGTCAACCATCTTACTCTATAAACAGTGAACAGTCCAAGGCGCGTTAAGCTCTCCTGCATGGCAGTGAGCTGCACATCGGGGTCTCCCCTTGAGTACGGACACCTCTAAGGTCACTCCTCGAGGTTAAGAGATTCCTTGCTGTAACAGAACCTTGGTAAGTGGTTAATCGCAGGCTAAACTTTGAAATCTTAGTTAAGTGATATAAAGGATTGATTGTGCATATATAGTCCTTTAGACATAAACTGCTGACCGAGTCTGGGACTGGGATTAGATCCAGCCACACCTAGCTGCCTCTCTAAGGAGTTCAGAAAGCACAGGGGTCCTTTCTGAATCTTGTGACTCAACAGGGAGGGCTCCCTGACAGTTGTCTGACCCTGTCCTCTATGCAGTAAATAACCAAATGTACCTTGCCACCAAATCTTGTTAAAACACTGTCGCATTTACTGTCAAAGTTTGTTAAATCTCTGTTTTACATCAATAAATACTTCGCTACTTCTCTGTTACGAGTGAAGTGAATAACTCCATCCATGACAACTGTATGGTTTTCTTTAGCAAACTGAAACTTTTACAAACAAGACAACAACAGACAGATGGTTTAGGTATTCAAACGAGTACTTATTATTGTACTAGGATTCAGGTACTGACCCTGTTGTCTACACTTTCACAAATAAAGAGTAACGTGACCCAACAAATCAAAACATTTTACTCTGAGATATACTATTATTCAGAGAAATCTTGACAGATTTATTTTTAATCCATGTGACTGAAGGTATAGAAAGTAAGGAGATCTCTCTTAATTTGTTTCAGAACAGAGAAAATAGTGGCCACTAATGCTACATTTCAAATGAGGAGACATAAGGTTACCTTAGCACCTAAACTCACATGTGCATGCAGGCTGTGCTTTGATCCCATGTTACAATTCCTCTTTCCATGCCCTCATTCTGTGCAAAGGATGTTAGGATGTGGAGGCTAAAAAGGAGCTGCAGTGTGCCTTGGCAGGCTCACAACCCTGGGGTGTGTGCTCAGGACTGTTCAGTACCACACCCTGCAGTTTGGACAGGGGAAGTTTATCTGCTTAAATGATCAATTTAGAGTACACATATAGAAGATCTAGTGTGGAAGGCACATTTGCCTCTCATATGACTTCTGTTTGGTTATCAGCACAGCTAGCAAAGGGAAATTAATTTGCTTTTTCTCCTCCAGCATAATTTTGTATGTTACCACAACTGAATGCAAAATCCTAGCTTCCTGGGAGAAGGTAAAGAAGATATTTAGACTTCAACCAAGAATATAACCCTTACTGTAAGGATTCTGTTCAAGGACCTTTCCTGTGCCTGCTTTACCTCTGTCAAACAACATTGTGATAAAGGACTCTCCAATAGGAGATGATCCATGGGACGCTCTGTGCCAAAGCTGTGAAGAACAGTAACAAAGCTAAGAAAACTTAGGTGAGGATCACTGTGTTGAGACAACTCCTAAACTGAATTTACTACATTTAGATCAGTTAATACAGCCCATAAAAAAAATGTGTAGGACTTTTCAGTGAATTGGAGAGAAGCCTGGTCCTGGGACACTTGAGATTTTGCTGTTCACAGAAACCAAACTGGGAGGAGTGTTGAAGGCATAGGGAAAAAAACATTTCTGTGCTGCTTGTTTGCAGTGGCACATTGGGAACTGAGTTAATCAAGAGAGACCAAAGTTATTGTGGAGGCTTGTTTAATTTGTTATTTAATATTTAAGTCTTGCTACATTTTCCAAGCAAGAGTTACTTTCTCTTTTTGACCCTGAAATTTTCCCTGGGTCTCTAACTTGGTGTATGCAAGTGCAAAGGATTCTAAAACATCAAACTATGGTTTGGAACTCAGTCTTAAGCTATTTGCTGGACTGTGAACTGACGCACATTTTGTAAACATCTGTAGCCGTTTAAGCTACTACTGCCCTCCCGCTGCTTGTTACTATCCCTCTGCTATGAGGTCTGGCTCACACAGCTGTGTTAATAGACTGCTGCTTAGTCTACTCCCTGCAATATCAGCAGAGCTAACAGGTTTGACCTGACTTGGTTGATATGACCTGAATCAGATAAAAACTCACATGAACTGCTCTGTTGACAGAGCTTTTTGGGCAGTAATGTTCAGAAGAAAGGAACTGTAAGAAGTAACAGTGTTGTAATATCATATGTCATTGCAGCTGGATCTGGAAGAAAACCTCTGGCTCTGGACTTTGTGTTTAAAGAAAGTTGAAACTCTTTGTATCTAGTCTTTGATGTGGTTGACAATGTGTGACGTAAAGACACTGATATGGATATTATTTGACTATCCCTAGAGCAGACAAAGAAGTAAGCAAACACCACCAGCACTTGCTGACCCTGTATATGGTCTTTCCCAGTAACTGCTCAGGTGTTTTGCCAGGGCAGTGTTAAAAACCTGCATGCAGCAGGCCATGACCATCTCTGTTGTAAGTAACTGCCAGTCACCAGGGTTATAAATCTAGCATTTTCAACAGCAGAAATTCAGTATTTAGACAGTCCACGTCTGTGAACTGGATCCTGAAAATCACCCATAATAGTTTCCATAGTTTTCCCATGGGAATCTCCTGTTTCATGATGTATGAAAAGAAGTTGTTTTCTTAGAAGCCAGTGTTCTAGTTTTATCACACATTCTAAATGCTGTAGCAGATTTTTTATTAGAAATCTGCTAGTAAAGAGAAAGAAAGTTCTGTTACTTACAGACAAAATTGTCTGTATCTTTCAAGCCGCCAGACCCTTTCCAAATGATGCTTGCAAGGGTCTCAGCCAGAATAAAGGAAATGAAGTGCAAACTTGAGTTATTTCTTCACTCAGAGTATCACATCTCAAACTCAGAGAACTCCACTGAAGGTAGTCTAATGAAGCCTTTAAGTCATACAGAATTACCTATTTAATACCTGCAGCTGTGTTAGGAGGTTGCCAAACTGTTCATTACTAACCTTTTCTAAAAGAGGGTATCTAAGAAACTTTTACACAGCAAGCTTCAATAAACTCACTCAACACAGAAAATTTCAGTAGAGAAGTGGTGTGAGAGACACTAGCCTTTACTACATGATGGCCATTGTTGGTAAGTCTACATAAGATTTTACATAAATATTTTTTTCTTTTGCTGTTCTCTGGTAGGAGATAGGAATTTAGATTGCAGAGTGGTCAGGTGAGAGCAATGGAATTAAAAGAAACAGAGAGAAAGAAAGAAAGAAAGAAAGAACTATCCCAGATTAGCAACCGCTTTTTAGTAAACAGATTTCAACTACCTGCGCTCACGCAGTGATATACCTACACTGGACCTGCTGCAAAGAAAGATTTCTTTTGTGTAAGGGAATCAAAGTCAGACATTCATAAATACTAGTCAAAGTGCTTACTGGCCAGATCACCCAGCTCTTCCATTGATGAGGTAGGAATAATATAATTTAGGTATGTTAGGGAATTTTTGGAAGTTTGTAAAAACACTTCCAAGGCACAGTGTACTACACATGCTAATTGCTTTTATTTGTAGTCTTTCAATCCTCAGCAAAATATTGTATTAGATTACTGTTTCAGTGCATCTTCTCACTACTTTATCAGACCCTAGCTGAAAAAAAGAGCTAAGTGTCAACTATTTTTGAAATAGAATAAATAAGGAAAACAAGGAGAAGGAAGGGGTTGTTACACCCTTAGAACTACTAATAGAAAGCCAGGCTGAATTCCTTGTCATGCTGCTGGCTGGAAGCTAGCCAGTGTTATTCCAATTTACAAGAAAGGCAAGAGGGAAGACCAAGGAACCTGCAGACCTATTAGTCTAACCTCAGTTTCTGGAAAAATTATGGAGAAGATTATACTGGGTAATACTGAAAGGCATTTAAATAACAATGCAATCATCAGGCACATTCAACATGCATTCATAAAGGGAAAGTCCTGTTTAAGTAATTTGATATCCTTCTATGATAAAGTCACATGCCTAGTATATGAAGGGAAAGTAATGGATGTAGTTTTTTTTCGTTTTAGTAAGGCTTTTGATACTGTCCCACAAGGCATCCTTCTGGACAAGTTGTCCAACTGTGAGATCAGCAGGTACATGGTGCGCTGGGTGAAGAACTGGCTGAAGGGCAGAGCTCAGCAGGTTGTAGTGAATGGGGCTACATCTGGATGGAGACCTGTCACCAGCAGTGCTCCTCAGGGCAGTTCTGTTTGATAATTTTATCAACGATCTGGATGGAGGAGTTGAATGAACCATTACCAAGTTTGCCGACAATATCAAACCAGGAGGTGGTGTTGACCCTCTTGAGGGACAAGAGACCTTGCAGAGGGATCTAGATAGACTGGAGCATTGGGCAATCATCAGTGGCAGGAAATTTAACAAGTCCAAATGCCGGGCTCTGCACCTGGGATGAAGTGACTCTGGACATAAGTATAAATTGGGAGAGGAGTGTCTGGAGAGCAGCCCTGCAGAAAGGAACCTGGGGGTGCTGGTCGACAACAGGCTAAATAGGAGTCAGCAGTGTGCCCTGGCAGCCAAGAAGGCAAACCCGATCCTGGGATGCATCAAACACAGCAGAGCCAGCCAGTCAAAAAAGGGGATTATCCCACTGTATTTAGCATTGGTGCAGCCTCACCTTGAATACTGTGTGCAGTTCTGGGCCCCACAGTTTACGAAGGATATGAAAGTCCTTGAATGTGTCCAGAGGAGGGAAACAAAGCTGGTGGAAGGGTTGGAAGGCATGTCCTGTGAGGAGCAGCTGCAGACTTTGGGTTTGTCTGCTTTGGAGAAAAGAATGCTGAGGGGTGACCTCATTGCTCTCTACAGCGTCTTGGGGAGGGGAAGGAGGGACGGAGGTGCTAATCTCTTCTCCCTGGGATCCAGTGATAGGATGCATAGGAATGGTTCAAAACTGCATCAGGGAGGTTTAGACTGGACATTAGGAGGTATTTCTTTACTGAGAGGGTGATCAAACTCTGGACTTGGCTTCCTAGAGAGGTGGTCAATGCCCCAAGCCTGTTTAAGAAGCATTTGGACAATGCTTTTAGTAATATGCTTTAAATTTTGATGAGCCCTGAAGTGGTACAGTAGTTGGCCTAGATGATCATTGTAGGTCCCTTCCAACTGAAATTCAATTCTGTTTTGTTCTGTTCCATTCCATTGTCAAAAAAGAATACCTTTTTCCCAATGAGGATGTGATTTTTGCTCATTTACAGACATCCAGGTTAATAAAGCATTGTGGGAGTTTTTATTTTATTTTTTTATAGTTCACCAACAGTGCTCTTCAGCCATTCTGTGCATCTTACCGGCATATTTATCATGTCTATGCTTTGCCTGTAAAGACTCCAGAGTGTCTCCACTTTATAAACCTCTTGCTTTATTCTTTCTTTTAGCTGGGAGTCTCTGTGGATAACATTTTATGTTTTGGATGGCAATCCACTGTGTCTGTGAATCCTGTGTGTTGTTTTTGTCATATTCCTGCCATCAACACCTTGGACTTACACAGGTGTTTTATTAAACATTCTCATGGTGATTCTTACATTAGTAGTGTACAAATATAAATTCACTAATGAAAAGTAACGAAGACCAGATAAGACTCATTTAACACATATGTTCATGAATACCTTGGTTTGTTTAATTTAGACTCTACAGATGTCTAAGTGCTCAAAAGTTACGTTAAGTGAAAAATTGCCCTCGTCTATTTCATATTCTAGACAGAACATTCTTTAAATGTTCCTCACCAGAATCAAACCCAAGTTGAATCAGAGGCTGAATTCACAGATGGTGAAATTGATTAGAAATGAAACAGTTCAGAAGAATACTTGCTGGCAGCAGGTCCTAGCTCTGTCTATGGGGAGTTATGTCCCTGGCTCACTAAACACAGAAGCGATTGACACCAATGAGCTGATCAGAGGTCCCTTTCTCGGTGTTTGTCTATGTTCTCAGCTCCTCAGTTTGCTCTACTGTGCTTTGGAGCATCTGGAGGAACAAAGCCAGTGTTTCAACCTGTGCTTCTAGTTCAGCTCTGCAGAAAGAGACCCACGGCAACTAGCATGGGAGTCATGAGTGAAAATATGCCTTAGGTGGCAATGCCTTGATGTGTAAAGGTAAATGAGGACATGGCATCAGGGCTTCTAGTGGGAAGTAAGAGGGTACAGGATGCTGGAACACAGATTGGGGTCTTTGTTTGTGGCACTGGGACGTGCAGTAGATGAGTGGAGATAGATAACGACTTGGTTTTGAAGACCAGGTTTTGGGAGGTGGGGAACAAGTAGAAGGTAAGAGGAAGGGTGGGAGGATACAAGAAGTTAGTCCATAGGCCCATTGTTTTCTCCCTGTGTGTGTGAAACTCCATTAAGCCCAGAGCTATTACTGCTCGATATCAAAGGGGATTAGCTGTCCAGTACTTTTCCTTGTTCTTTCTTTTCCCTTCCCTCCCCATATATTGACCCCAGTGAAAGTTCACATTCCATACTCTTACAGAAGCTTCAGAATGAATTTTAATCACATTTGTTGCAATGGCTTTTATGCAGGGTAAGATTTACCATAATGCAGTGTACTCTAAAAACACCGTCTTCTGGTCTTAGTCAGCCTTCGGTGTAGAGAGAATCATTTCATCACACATAAATTACCACCAAACTGCATTTACAATGCTTCAAGCACAGCAATGTTCAATCTATAACTTATGCTTGGGTTTGTCTTGTCTTTCAAGTGGTGCAAAGTTTGGTACCTCTCCTCAGGGCTATCATCTGAAATTATTTTGGTTAGAGTTAGGACTTCTGCTAAATAAGAAAAACATTTCACCATAATTTTCATTTTGCTTTGCTCTTATTTCTTACTTCCAACATAAATCTTAATTGTACAGACAGCCCAAAATATGCCAGCCTATAAACTGGGAAAACTGATGCTTACTGAGGATGTGGAAGTCTGGATATTTATATGCAATTGTCCCAGATAAATCAAAAGGTCACAAAACTAAAAGCATTGAATCTTTACCACAAGGCTGCAATTGTTGAATTTTTGTGGGGGGGAACCAAGCTGAAATCAGGATCTGCCTGGATACAGTTTTTCTTTGATAAAGATATCATGTTTTGTCATTCCAAAAATACATTTCTATTACAAATATTCCCCAGGAACAACTTTAAGCATCTAATAAACATCAAACCACTTCATCACTGACTTTATTTGTGGCCATATATTCTCTATGGCACCTTTAGGACAAATTAAAATTTGCCATCTTTTGAAAATCAACTTAGGTGAAACATATCATCTTCTCTTTGATATACAGTAGGTGAAATGTACATAAAACCAGTAACCGGAGAGCTTGTTTAGCCTATTACTTCTCTGAATTTTTTCGTATTCTTATTGCTGAGCTTGTAGCCATAGTGGGCTCTTAAGACTTTAGATGACAACAAACTAATGTGTCAGGTTTCCAGTTAAAATAAACGAGTTGGGTTTCTCCCAGAGACAGCAGCTTTTCAAATGTAGCTTGATCATCCATTCTGCTGGTATTTTTATCTGACCAGGGATGACATACCTGTACAGGCTTTTCTTTTTATCTCTCCTTATATTTCAAAGCTTTTTTCTGCCTCAGACCTGACACTGACAATCCTTTTGTGTTTTCCTTGGTGCCTCAGAGGCTTAATGGTCCGGCACAGTAGCTGAACCTTTAGAAATTTCTTCTGTACCTCTGCAGAGTCTACTTTGGCAAGGGCCACAGAGCTGTCACTGTGAAAAGTGAGAGGCCCCTGTGGTTAAACATTCCTTAGTGTTTTCGTTTCTGAAAGCAACAGCAGAGTAGGTAAATGGATTTCTTTCAACTACACAGTTGCCTTACAGCTGTACATTGTCTTCTTGAGGTCATGTAATGGGGTGAAGCTGCACTAGGAAGCTGGCTAATTCTCCTTATTTTACTACAGATGATTCATTTGATGAAGGGCTTTATAGTTAACAATTTGATAAAAATCAATTATTTGCAATCTTATTAATGTTAAATACTTGAACATCTCATACGAGCATGTAATTTAAAAGCAATTAAACAGTTACTAAATGTCAAACATCAATTAATGATTGACGGAGCATTCACTAATTGAGTATAAATCTTGGGGTTATGGTGATGACCACAGTGAACTAGAAATTCACTACAAATACATTGTTTGGGGATTTTGAGGCATTTTAAAAACAATTTTCCATCCAGCTCCCTGTGAGCTAAATACTCTTATTTTAAAATTAGTTTGCTCCACCAAATATTGCCATGAACAGCCTACTGACTGCAATGGAAATATTTAAAAAGATACATGCTACCTGCAAGACTAAAAGCTTTGCAAGTTATAGACATTCATCTTCTTGAAAAGCGGATGTTTTTATTTTACATAACTACCTCTTTCCTTCAGTCTGTGTTCTGTGGCCCTAGTGAATTTCTCAACTCTGAGAAAGATAATTTGAATTTTTTCTTTCTTACATGGTATTAAGTTGAGAAGTTTCTTTGGTTATTTTGGAGAACCTATTTTGTGTAAGCCTAGCTGTTGATGATTTCACACCATTGTTCATATATAATAATTTCATAAATGTTTTATTAGGGGGACTGTTGTATAATGTAATACCTCACAATCTTAAAAACACTCTCATTACAAATGTGCATTGTACATAACAGATTCAATACTGATTCTCAGTACTGTATTTTTACTGTTTCTTGTCACCCTGCTGACACGGAGGAACTAACACATATGACAGTTTACTGAGAAACTTAACAGTGGACTTACACGTCACAGGTTGTGTTAGATGAGGACAGTCTGCAACCTAGAAAGAAGTGGTATTTTAATGGTTGTTTGGGTGTAGATCCAATGAATCCTAAATTATCTAAGCTTATCTTAAATTTTTTCCAACCGGAAGAAATGAAGGTGTTGTAAGGAAGTGGTGGGTGTAGAGGTGAAAAATTAATTTTTTTGTAATTCTAAGCTGGGACATGAGGATTTTTCGATCTCAGTACCAACTGGAGATTTCTACTGTGTAGGCGCCCTACTAGAACAGTGAGATGAAACTATATCATTGCCCTGATGCGTTTTACCTGATGAGTTCGGCAAGTTGCCCACACAAATTTGCAATATCTGTGACAACTTCTGTGTATGGAAGGTTTGCAATATCCGAGCCATGGTGCTAATAAGGACTACTTTGACATCTTTGGTTTTACACACAATTTTGAATGAAAAGAACAACTGCTTCATTTACCTGTTTTGTGTTGTGTTTGGTAATCCCTTGTGTTGCTTTAAACAGTCAGCAGACAGTTAATGAGTGAATGGCACAATACTGAGCAATTAAAACTCTTGCAGTAAGTGTTATCAAAAGGAGAAGCTGAATGATTTTTATTTCCGCTGGTGGGCAGATCAAATGGAAACCTCAACTCTTGAGCAAAATCTGCTGTAATGGATCTCTGCTTAGACATTATTTCCTGTCTTTTTTTCCCTGTCTCTCAGAAAATTAAAGAACTAAAAAGCTAAAAACTTTAGCTCTGCCTTTGTTCTCTACACTGACCAACTGAAGCTGGAAGGATTTGAAGAGTAAGGCTGTGTGTGGCAGGAATGAAAACATCTGAATTCTGCTCTCAGCCGCAGCATTGGGACTGCAGAAGTACTGACGGAAAACAATTAGAATTGAATGATTTAAGATTTTTTTCATTACATGTGCAACTTGGGGACATAACTGATAAGAGTGAAGTGTTATTATTTTCAGCAGACTCACAGGCTATGACTGAGTCATGTAGATTAATATTGTGAGTATTGAAAACATGCACTGTAACAGGAGTTGGGAGAGGCAAACCGTGCTTTCTGAGACTTATTTGAATACCAAGTAGTGATCAACATTCAGCATGTAAGGACTGCAAATAACTATCATCTTCACAGAAGCCACTGAACACTGCAGGACTTGACAGACAGGCAGTTGTATGCATTCACAGGTACACAGGGCTGCCGGAAGGGGAAACAGAAGATTTTGATAGATTCGGTGAGTGTCCTGTCCTGGTTGCAGCTGAGGTATCTGGCCCCTAAGATGCCTTTAAAGCTTTATTTGAGCAGCATGACAAACCTACAATATTGGAGAGGTTTTCTTGTTCCTTTACTGTCGATTGAAAATTGCTGTCATACCTTTGGCATCCAACCCATGTGTTCTAAAGAAGCTGAAGTGTGAATTTATACAAGGAGAGTTGATGAAGCAAACCGTTCGTGTTCTGCCCACTGCAAAAGACTGTTAGGGGTTTTCAAAAGCACATGCAGCTAGCCATACAGTGAGAGAAGTCTGAATGGGTAAAGTGACTGATGTAGCTTCTGGCTGGTTACAAACATGTTAGCTATAGACCACTGAACAAATAGACATGTCCTACCACAGTTACACACCTTTTCATGTTGATTAACTGGCACATCACCACGAAAGAAGCCATGTGACTAGTAAATTGTCAAGGTTTTACTGAAACCATTGTTTAGGGCATTTCAGACTGGGGAGGAATGAAATACATAACCCCTGCTTATGTCTCTGATCTGACAAATAATAGTAAAGTACATTGTAGGCCAAAATTTTGCTAAGTAGCTCCTTGGTGTTCAGAAACCTTGCATTCACTTTTCTTGAGCAGTGTTACTGGCAGGCCAATGCAGTTTGACTTTGCCCACACAAAACCTATCACATCCAAATGAAACTGCCAAGAAAGTGCATGTGCATGTGCAATCATATGTGTTGACAAAGTGGGACTGGTTTGAAAACCTTTCACAATGTAATCCAGAATGACATTTGATCAAGATGAGTTCACGTGACTTGGTTTTGTGGTTCCACGTATTTCCAGTGGCAAAAAGCTTTTGTTAGCAGTACAGCTTTGAAAATACTCAGACTGAAGGGGATTTTATCAGGAAGCTGTACTCAGGCAGTGAAGTAGACACAATAATGTCTGCCCCCACCCTGGAAAAAAAACAAAAAACAAAAAACAGAAAAAAGTTTTGAGGGGACAAATAGGAATAAAAAGCACAAAACCTAATAATAAATCCTTTTTTTCCTGAACACATTGGGAAGAGGAAACAAGCCAGACACTCTGTATGGCCAAAGACAGATAAAATATAAGAGGAAAAGAGCAAGACAGAGCAAAAAAGCGAAAGGAATGTTGTGCACCCCTGTTTCATCTTGAAAAAGCTTAGTTCCTGCACCAGAACCCTTTTTTTGAAGATGTACTGGGGGATCAAATGGTTTCAAATCGGATATAAAAACCAGCATAGAATAAATCCCCCCAAAAAGTGGTAAAAAAATCATCAAGATTTGTTAAGAGTTTAAGGGAGCTCAAAACTCAGACAGCTAAGCTAGTAAGCTGTAATATGTAGTCTCATGATTAAAGCTGCCTTAGCGTCATGGAATTAGAAGATGGTTAATGCAATGCCAGTTTTTGAGGGAGGTTCCTGAAGACATCATGTAATGACAGACTACTTGTATGAGAAATATTGCTGGACACTCCTGAAAAAGAAGAGTTCATATTGTTCATAAAGTTCATATTGTTCATATGAATAAATAGTAGACACTAAGGAAGAATTAAGCAGATTTTACCTTGAAAAATTGTTGTGGTTCTTTGAAGGAGATTGTAAGCACAGACACAGGGGATATGCAGTTGATATGCTCTGCATGGATTTCTAAAAGGTAGTTGACAAGGTCCCTTCTCAAAGGGTCTCAGAGCAATTCATCTGTCTTGGCATAAAGGGGAAGGTCATAACATTTTTAAATAACTGACTTAGAAGATGGAAAACAAAGAGTTGGAATAAATGGTCAGTATTCTCAAAGGGGGAAGGCTGACAGTAGAGTCCCACAGCATATGTGTTGGGGCTACTTTGTCCACAAATGATCAGGGAAAAGGGATCAACAGGAAGGGGACAAAGTTTACTGATGACAGTAAATGATTCACTGGAGTAAATACAAAGGCTGACTCTGCAGATCTGTGCAGGGAGTGGGTAATAAAATGGCAGATTACATTTCCAAGTGATAAACAGAGGAGGGCAAACAGTGTGTAGGGAATTATTAGGAAAAAAATAGGCAGATCATTGTCACATCAGTTTATAAAGCCGTAGCACATCCGTGCCTTGAAAATTCTCCTCAGTATTTGTTCCCTCTTCTAAGAAGCGGCAAAATAAATTAGATGAGATACAGAGACAGGCTACAGGATACCCAAAGGTATGGAATTGCTTCTGTATGAGAAGTGATAAAAATTGAGTAAGGATCTTCCTTTGCCCTATGGAAAAGGGTAACTAAGGATGTTTTAGAAGAAACCCATACAATCGTAGGTGGAACAGAGGTAAATAGAGATGCATTATGATTTGGGGAATTTGTTTTGGGGTTTTTTTGTACCCTCTAGTATAAGAACATGCCAAAATCAGGTGATTTTATCATGCACCAGATTCAAAATAGGCAGAAAGGTGGTTTTCTACAGAGTGCGTAAAATGGAAAGCATTTTCACAGGATGTTCTAGAAACTGAAAGTATATGTGGGCTCAAGGGAAAACTGGACAAGTTTTTCAAAGAGACATCAATCATTCATTATTAATAAAAAGACATACTTCTAATTCACAAAGGACCTAGCTGCGATTTCGTAGGGTGTTAAGAGAACTGATTCATGATTGTTCTCTTCTCTAGACATGTTGGCTACTGTTGGAGACAACAACCTGAAATAGATTGGTATAGGGTGTTCCCTCATTTGTTAGATTCCTTGGTTCTGGAGGGTAACTGACCAATACAGTCTCAAACACAATAGGAAGGGGAACTGAATTACCCTATTTTGGAAATATTTTTTAGCAGGACATTGAACATATTCAAGAAAGTCATACCAATGGATTTTTTCCCTTTTTGCTTGTCCTACCAATTAAGAATAGAGGAGACAGTAGATGAAGTTCTACTGCGTTAATGACTTTTTGTTAAAATAATCTCCAGTAAAACATTACACCTTAAGATGAAATTCCCTTTGAAGCTTGGGAAAAGAAGTAGGTGCACAACACCTAGGTGAAGCTTTTAAAAGGCCGTAATAGACTATGTCATGTCAAGAGAAAAAAGACAACATTCATAGGAGCTTCTACCAGAGGACCAGAAGTTTCCCAGCTGCCAGAAAACCAGGAAAGGGCAGCAGCCGCAGTGCAACTTGCTTCCATGCTGTCCCTTCAATTTCCTAAAGGCATGGTGGTAGGTACTCTGCAGTTCATCTACCTAAAAAAAATATAAATGGAGCACATTACGTATCCACTGGGACTGCTGAGAAAGAAGTCTGGCCCAGTCATCGTAGTCATCCATGCAAACAATGATATATGTCATGTCATACATGATCAGATTACCTGCCAGAATGATCTGATGAATTACCATCTGACTATGCCTCCATTATTCATATCTTACCCAGAACACTGTTTACCTATGCATAAATACTAGCATACTATGCCTTGTACATGAAATAGATATGAATAGAATCGTTATCATATAACTACATGTTAAAAATGTTTTAAATACAGTCTTACATTTAAAATCATTTGCTGTTTGGTCACATGCCAAAATAACTTTTTAGTGGGCATTGAGATTATAGTTTATATGTGAGTTTATAGTTAGAGCTGACTGGAAAATAATGTATAATTCTTAATCATTTTTTTGAAAGAAAATCTCTCTAATATTTACTATTTATTGGCACAAATACTTGGAGATTTTCCTCAAAACATAAAAAAAGCCTTTTGGGGATAATTTTAATTAAAATGTTAAAAATTTTAAAATTAAACTGGGCTGAGTGGCATTTTTTAGCTGTAGAAAGTTTCAGTGCTGTGTTTTTTAATATCTCTGGTTACTGCCTATTTCCTGTGAACAAGCAGTGATTCAGTCAGTGCCAACTCTTCTGTAACAACGAAATAAGAATTCACAGTGCAGAAAAATGTGAACCAGATTGGAAGGACATGTCCCAGTTTTCCTAAAATTAGCATACTTATCAAATATATATGTATTTATGTGTGTGTCTGTGTATGCATGTGATTTCAAGAAAATTAACGGGAAACATGTTTCTCAAATTCTGAACAACACTAAGAGCAAGATTTATAGCTTATGGGTATTACAGGACTATTTTACTGGGATATACTGGATGCTGCAACGTGATTAAGTTCCCCATATTTGTTTTATAGAAATGGTATTTGTATGAACAAATTGAGGAATTATGTGTTATCTGACCCCTTTGTACATCCAGGTTCGCAATCGGAATGTACAAACATTTGGCTGTAGGCACAAATATCTCCTTTGCCAGATTTGTGGATTTCATGCATTTGCATGCAGCTTTGCCATGCAGGAGAAAGACATTTGCCTTATGATTACATCTACTCTGATATGCCTATAGAATGATTAAGAAGGTCACATTATTGACTCTGTGGTGTGTCTGCCGAGGGACAATACTAGCAGAGAAAGACTGCAGAGATGTGCTCATACCTTTTTAAAGGTATGGGAACCGCTGTGACTTAGAATACTTCTGCTGCAACTCAAACAAAGATGTCTGCCTGTGCCTGTCATGGTTTAGCGTCTTATTCTCTGAATGTCAGATTTCTAGAAGAGCTCTTCCCAATATCTCTGGAGGATGGCATTTCAAAGCTTGGGATTTCCCTCTTCAGGGAAATTCTAATGCCATAAGAAAGCTTTAATACTGACTCAGACAAAATATAGACAATTTGAAATTTTCCACAGAAAGGAACTACTCTGGCTTGATTTTTTAGAAAACAAGACTGAGCAACACATTAAAAAATGCCCAGGGAATCCCCTGCATTGAAAAACAGTCTCAGGAGCTGGAAGACCCTTAGCTGAACGTTGCTCCCAGGGACTTTACAACTATAAAATTGCCATAAGAGTGTGTGTTGAGGTGGTGGAAAGCCCTGACAGATCATCTTCAATGGCAGCTCTGAGGACTGCAGGCTGTTTTCTCCCTTCTGCAAAACCAGTCATCTGAACTAAAAACTTCAGATAGAGATGGAGGCTTCTGGGGCTCTTGAGTCTAGGACCCTGGATTCCCTGGCAATCCCAGCTGGGAGCTCATTTGCCTGCTCAAGCAGCCCTTAAGATCCAGACATCCCCGCAGTCCAACTGCTGAGCTGACAGAAAGCAGGCAGGTGTCTTGTGGAAGTTTATTGAAAAAAAATGCTTCTGTGAAAGCTTCTGGGTTCAGTGTTTTTACATTTTTCAGTGAAAAACCATTCACTTGGAAAATTCTTGACCAGCTTTTTCTGGAGGCTGTAATTTGAGTGAATTAGACGTGTACTGCAAGAATTGATGACAGATCATAGAGGTGAAAGAAGGAAAGGAAAAGTGCTGTTGGGAGAACAGCTGTAACAAGGAATTCAGATGTTTTCCGTGGGTTTTTTTTTAATGTTATGGTTGATGTTCTTTTCTGTATTTTCAGGCATGCAGCTCTAAATCACAGATAAGCGCTGCAAAGCAAACAAACAATGTGAATTATATTAGAGATCACAGCTCACTTTGCTTTTTTTTTAGTCAGGCAAGAGTTTGGGTTGGATACTATATATTTACAGAAAAATACTGACAATTTGTATGTCCAAAAAGCTGCATTAAAGAAAATCTTATTTACAAAATAACACCAAATTGCAATCAAGTGTTTATACATAAATGTAGAAGCATGAGCGTGAAAAATATCATGGAAAACATTTTTTGGAGGCTATTCAGAAAACCAGCTGCATAACTCCTGTGGGGGTTTGTGGCAAAATTTCCTTTGAAAACATAGGCCTGCATGTTTCGGTATCAGCTGGCCTGTATGCTTTCTGTAACACTGTGGTGGGAGTCACAGACGCTCAGAAAAAAAGAGGAACCTGGGTGCCTAGACAGACCCCTCTGTTTGAAAATTAGCAACGTTAGGTAACGTTGTCTTAAAAGCTCAAGCTTTGAATGCGTATATACTAATTATAATGATTTTGAGGGAGAAATAAATTTAAGCTGTCTTGCTTGGAAAAGATTTGGAGTAGTTGACAGAGTAATTAACTTTAAATGGTTAATCTTTTGCAGGTGTGCATATACTTGAGCATATTTCGTTTACTCCCCAGAGTTCATCCAGCTTTTGAGCTCCGTTGGTTCACAGCTTGCAGGCTCCAGCTCCAACATGGGTTAACAGCATGGGTTTTATTATGAGCTTCCTTGGCAGCAAACAGGTAAAAGCAAAGCTTCAAAACCATTTTCCTTTGTTGGGAGAACCCCCTAAAGGAATTCAGAGGAAATGGTGCTGTCTGTCTGACACAGTTACAGTCAGCCAGCAGTCTAGTGTCTCAGCAAGTAGCACTGCAGTCACTCAGTAATTCGTGTGCTTCATGCCTCGAGGGCTATAAAATAGTCTGTATGATATACAGCAATAGCTGAGTTGTTAAACAAAATGATTGAATGCATGTTAACGCATGCAGGGATTCATCTGGATCGTGTCACCTATGCAGTATATATATGTCACGTATGCAACAGGAAATATAGATCAGCTGTTTCTGTAAGGAGAGGCTTGGATTGCTTTTCCCTGAAATGTTCCACATTAGCTGTATTTATAAAATATACTGCAATATGGAGTCTGCACTGTTTTAAAACAGAGTTAAGTTCCAACCAATACTATGTACCAAATGTGTTATCTGATTTTGAAAAAAAGGACTGTATGACTACGTCTCTAGGTGTCATTTGACCTACATATTTTAACAGATTTCAAGGCTGAAAGGAAATAAGCTGACTGTTAAAGGCATTAAGGCCGGCAGCATGACCAGCCCCAGTTCTACCACTAGCCGATGAAATAGTGTCACAGCCACCGTGACACAAACTGCTAGCAATGCCGAATCTGTTGTGGGGCTGGGCATACCTGGATATCAACAGAGCAGCCTGAGGAGGAGAGGTGAGGGGTTTGCCTTTCTTCTCAGCAATACACAGCTCTAAGCACTTTCTCAATCTTTGTGTGCAGGCAAGGGCAGGCTTATCCCAGCCTCCAGAGCGCTCTGCAGAAGCTGAACGGCAGCTGGTACTGAGCCGTCGTGCAGGCTCCTGTTCCCACGACCTAGACAGCTCTACTATAGGTGAGATTGGGAAGGCAAAACCCACTTGGCCAGTATGCACTTTGAGCTCAGCTCTAATGCACAGCATAATTCATTTGCATAACATGCATTGAATTCAACCAACGGCCAGAAAAGTGGATGGAAATATGATGGTAGCAAAGTCTACGGTGTTAAAACCAGCTTTTGCCTTGGCAGCGAAATACAACCCAGGCTGACTAGTGCTGCCTTCAGCAGCCTCTGGTGGCGGGGCTCCTGCAAGAGCTCAATTTACTTTGTAGCTGCTCTTTTCCCAGCAGAGCCTTCAAGAAAAGAAGACAGCAGCAGTGCCGTTTCTTCAGCAGACAATTCTTTAGGGGGATGACCTTCAACAATAAGAAAAACAAAAAACCAAAACACACTGCTTTTTATGTGTCAGGATTTTCCCTAGATACTGAAAGTGTTTACTGTACTGCATTGTATTGCATTCTGCACCATTATAAAGGGCTTATTTGTAGTTGGCGGTGTCTTTTCTGCAGTGATGGGTTTCTCTGAAAATTCATAGCTACATAACTGTTTCTCTAGACTGATTTTTAGAAAACATAATTTTAAAAACTGTAGGCTCAAATATATACCAAAGAGAAAAGTATGAAAGCATTATTAGTTGCCTAATAACACCACAAAAATATTACATATAAGATAGTCATCCTCATTGTCATTATATTGTAATAAAGGTAACAACAATGAATAATGAAAATAATGGAGCCTACGCTTCTCTTTCCATATAAAGTAATGTGCTATCTGCATGCACATAAGAGTTAATATATGGCCAATTGTAATAATTTTGTCAGCAGCTAGTGTGTGTTAGACATCTCCTCCATGAAAACCTTCTATCTCATTCTAAATATTTAAATATAAGGAAGTGATTAGTCTTAGAGGAAAATGACACTGTTTTTTAAAACTAAACCTTTTTTCAAACATATTTGTCTGATCTTAACTTACAGCCACTAGATTTTGCTATAGCTTTGAGAATGACACTGCCTGTTTCTGCAGATGTCCCGATGTTTGAGTCACCTCGAGAAGAGGCAGTGTAGTGTAATTGGCACTACCCATCTCTGTGCAATCCAAGTATAACTCAGGCACTCTTTTCTGCAGAGCTGCCAGTCTGGTGCCTTTCACAGGAAATGGAATCTGCTTTACATCTTTATTCAGAAATAAATTATGGTGCTGAGGCTGCACAAGTGGAAGTGCCTCAGAAACATCACCTGTCCTTCACAGTAGTGACTGGGGAACTTGTGCTACCTCTTACCAAGTGGACTGTTTAAAACTTTTTGACAATATTAATAGCAAAAGCAAAACTATGACACAAGCTCACCTAAGTGCTGCAGTTCATATACCATTTCTTGTGTTTCAAATACATACTAACGCTGTTAAAGAGAAACATAGAACTTAAGTACTTCACAGAGTGTGTGCATGTGTGTATGTACATGTGTTTCCTATTTCTCCTTGATTTTTTCCTTTGATATAATGCTTGTTTTTCTCTCTTAGTTTCTACTGGATTTCTGAAAAGCCATTGTAGTTACACACCATTTTCTCTTGTTCATGCAAGTCTAGCCCAGAGACACAAGGATTCATGTCTAATTGACAGTTCATTTTCACGTGTTCCACCCCCTGCCTTAAGTTCTTTGTAGAGGCCAGAGACTGGAGGTCTTTGGTCATTGTAGAAGTTTACACAGAAGTATACCCACACAGCTGTATTTGGTTCCTTGTAGAGACACCTTGCTTTCCTCTAAACAAAGTGATATCAGAAGATGGATAGTCCCATTAGCGAAATGTTCTCCTGCATCTAATTAACTGTACTGAAGCCATAGTGAAGTACTTAACTAGTGTGACCTTAACACCTCTGGTACGTAGAGCAGCTTGTTCTGACCTAACCTGGTTATCTCCATACTGTGCCATGTACTCAGCCAGACTAACTATAACATAGCAGTGATTGATGTACAGCTCGAATATAACTTCCCAACATTTTTAAGCTGATGACCTGCTTGTAAAATGAGAGACATCTTTTAATTCTCCTTTCTGTAGGTCTCCTTCCCTGACTGTAACTGAACAGCTTGCTTACTCTTCTCTGTGTCATACTTAACTGTGAAATTTTTAGAAGTGAACTTTGAAATGTTAAAAATTGAAAATGTAAAATTTTTAGAAGAGGGATATAAAATGTCCTGTTTCTCATCATCTTCCTTGTGAAGGTAGGATACTCAGGAATTCTGAACACCCAGCCACTTAGTTACCTAAATATGAAGTAAACAGCCAAAGTTTTTTACTCTTACTAAAAAAGAGACTAGTCCACTGATATTCACTAGCTGATGTGATAGATAGACCTGTCTTGAAAGGTCTCTCATACTTATTTGAACAGGGAAGGTTTGCATTTTAACTAAGAAGTTGCATTGATCACTTAATCTGCTGTCAATAAGATCGTAGAAAAGAAATATGTTTCAGAGCCACCGGGACAAAAGCTGGTAGAAACCTTCTATGATGTCTAGATTTCTGCCACTAAACCAGATACTGTTTGAAAAAAATATCTAAATCTGCTGAGAGGAAAAATCAGGGAAAAAAAAAAAGTCAGCTATATTTGTGGCTGATTAATAACATCTCTGTCTGGTTCAGCAATAACAGAAGAAATGGAGGTAACTCCAATCTGTGGAGTTTTACAAACAACGTGGGACAGAAAATCTGCAAAGGGTAGCTCACTTGTGTCTGTGAGGATCATTATTATGTTTTCTCTGCAGTATATGTCAGGAAAACCAGCAGCTTGGGGGAAAACAAAAGAGAGTAAGCATGTTCCCTTGTTCAAAGAAGTTATCAAAAAGGTGTTAACTTTGCTATAATTTGTCTTTTTGGCTATGTAAGTAGAAATAAGTATGTTTTGAATTATTTGATCTAACAAGAAATCCAGATTTTTCTGGCCTTCCTATCACCCAAAATCCCATTTCCAGTACTTACTTAGATAATCCATAGATATATGTATGCATATCCCTTGTTTTAGCTGTTCTAAAGGTAAAAAAGATCACCATACTTCTTATTGAATTAAATTGCTGGTTACTGATATTCAACTGCAAGTTATAAAAAAAAACGGAGGAGGGGAGTGATGTGATAAAAAAAAAGTATCATTTCTTACTTTCAGGAAGAACAAAATTCCTTAAATCTCTCTTGAGAAGGTTTTTTTTCTAAGAGGTCACTAAGCTTTATGTCCAACTCTCCTTTCAAAATTAAATTACATACTGGGCCAGATTTTCAACAGGTATAATTCTATTAGTCTGCTGGCATCCAGTCCACTCATGATAGTTTAAACCACCAAAGAAGGTTTAGCGCTCAGAGTTCTGTGAAGCTGTGTTTACACCACTACAAATCAGAGGACGTTGGTCTCAACATTAGAATATTGTTTATGATTATTGTGATGGGTTGACTCTGGCTGGATGCCAGATGCCCACCAAAACTGCTCTATCATTCCCCCTCCTCAGCTGGACAGGGGAGAGAAAATATAACAAAAGGCTTGTGGGTCAAGATAAGGACAGGGAGGGATCATTCAGCAATTACCGTCATGGGCAAAAGACGCTCCTCTCCATGGGGCCACAGATCCTGCCCGGAGCCTGCTCCAGGGTGGGCTTCCCATGGGATCACAACCTCTTTCAGGCATCCACCTGCTCTGGTGTGGGATGCTCCACAGTCTGCAGGTGGATATCTGCTCCACTGTTAACCTCTATGGGCAGCAGGGGGACAGCCTGTCTCACCATGGTCTTCACCACAGGCTGCAGGGGAATGTCTGCTTCAGCACCTGGAGCACCTCCTCCCCTCCTTCTTCACTGACCTTGGTGTCTGTAGAGTGGTTTCTCTCACGTATTTTCACTTCTGTCTTTGGCTGTTACCAAAACCTTGCCGTGCAAACCCAATACAATGACATAATTTAAAATGCTCAAATATGGCCTAGGGTTTGATAGGAGCAATGGTAATACTTAGCATCTTCATGTGCCAATCCTTATTTTTCCTACTTCAAAACAGTTCCACATATTTTATGACTTTGTGATAGTGTTGTATTTTGGAGGCTCAAAAATCACCACTGGATTTATGTCATCTCTATTACAAGGGTCAAGTGTAGTAACAGAGAAGCTACTACCTGACTTTGAAGAAGATATCTAGAGAAAATACGTTTGGATTTGAAGAAAAAAGGGGGGAGACAAAATAGTAAATAGGAGTCACTTGTGTCACTGGCTATTCCCTGAATACATAACAGAATCTGTTGCAATGAAGGTAACTTTTAAAAGCTGGGAGTGCCACCATAGTGGCCACTGGAAGTTTCATCAGTGTTTCCTGACCTGCTGAAGAGCATTTCTTTCCTCCAGGGCTGGAAGGAAGATATTAGATCCATGACTGAGCTGACCATTTTACAGCGATTTTTGACTGTGAGCATTTTTTATTTTTTTAAATCCATGGGGGCAGATATCCAGTCTGAACAAATATGTCATTCTGGGGTCTCATGGTGAAATTTGACCCCAAATCAGAGCTAGGGCATAATGCCGTAGCACAACCTCACTCCTGTTTCCTCCTAAACATCTAGAGTGGAATCCTGAGGCATGAGATCAGTGGAATCAAGAACAGTGTCCCTGTCTGCTGAGGACTATGGAAGCAGTTGGACCCTCTTTCTGCACTCAGACCAAATGTAAACAGATGGATTAGAAAAGCTGCTAAAACAGTGTGATAATTATCAGCCTGCAGTTAGTAAACCCAGAAGTGAAGGCAGAGCAAATAAAACAGTACTGAGCAGGAGGTGCAGGACCTCTGGCTGAACAAGACTTTGGAGGAACCTGAGATTATCATTAAATTCTGAAAATGTAAGCCAAGTCTGCATATTGTTTCTTGTTCCAGGTGTAAAGCAAGAATAATGGATCTTGCCTCCTTTGAAAAGTACTTTGACAATTGTACTACACAAGTGTTATGTATTATCAACAGTACAAATAATGCTTTTCGTGAATAATCCTTTATATAAGAGCAAGCACTCCTTTAATTTGTAATGAAACAGATTCTTCTATAATGAAACAGTGCTAGTTTATAACTAATGCCAAAGTTTATTAGTCTTTTCTTCAAACATTCACAGGTATATTGCTATTGCTGGAGAAAAACGAATTCTTAAGTACTTTCTAATTTCTACCTTTGTGTCTGTAATTGACATTGTGTCATTCCCTCTTCTGCCCTCTTCAACATTCTTTGCTTCAGGCTACTTGAAGTGTATAAGCGTAGGAAGTCCCTTTTGACCTTGGAGATATTTTTGCTTTATGGTGAATGCAAATTGCTGCATTCAATCTCAGAGGCAAATATGCTTTTATGAGTACCTTTTGTAGGCCTTGATACTCTGTTTGGCATATCATCTAGAAAATGTCATACAAACTGTTTTGAGCTAAATGAGGAGCATCTGGAGCTCTGAAACAAGGGATGGATGTGTGTGTTATAAAATAAAAACTAGTTACCAATGATATGAAAATTGCTCATAGCTTCCCGTGAATTTGGTGAAACACAAATACTTTTCTGAAACCTCTTCAAATATATTCAAATACTTTCAGCCTATAAGGGCAAGATGTGATATTTTTATACGGAGTGGATAGTGTCCTACTCCACAGGTAACCCAACTGATGTAATAAATTAAGGTAATCACAATATGATTCTTAAGTTCACCAGAGGCTCCTCAGGAGATTTCCAGATTGTTTTTTGAGAGCATACTGCATTTTTCCACATATATGGGGGTCAGTATTCCTTACAGTAACCGTGGGAACCTCTGAAAAATAATTCTCCATTCTGTGCTTGACCATCTAAGTATTAGCAGGATGCATGGTAAGAATATGAATACAGCATCATACTGAAGGTGATCAACCTTGCTTGTACAGCTTCTTAAAATGGACCTGAGCTGATGTTGACACTTAGGAGCCAACTGCCTCACCATTATTACACCTTCTCACATCATCCTAGAAGAGTCTAGCATTACTATGGAAAGTCAAAGCTTAACTCTCCTACCCTGTATCTTATCTGTTGCTGTGCTTGTATACCTTTTGCTCTCTGTTTTAACTCAGGTATTTTCCTCTTTCCTTGCTAGTAAGGTATTTTGATCCTAAATTGTTTTGAGAAAGCTATGTCCCTCTGCTGAGTGCTGTGCTTTGAAATGTTTCAATAGCTATTCAGGTAACCAGCAATGCACAGTCCTTCAAATTCTTATTACTTAAGTAATGGGTAGACAGATTAAAATGAATGAATAAAGAGCAGAAATGGAAAGAACTTAAAGAGAGAGCCAGATATAAAAGAAACCAAGTTTAGAGGAACGTCCCTTGTAGACAGAATGTGTGGATGTCTTTACAAACATGTGTGTAGTGGTATCTCTGCCTTTTTCCCCTTTAAAGGAGCTTGTTAGTGTGGAAAGTTACCCTTTCATTCAGTTTCCCCTACTACAGGGGAAGACGTTCTTAGAATATTCAACAGAATGCACAGCCACTCGAGCTGCATTACCCCGTGTGTGCTTGTTTTGAGTTTGTCATTACTGAAGTAAAAAACATTTTCTTTTCTTATTGTAATTTTACATTAAAGCTAATTGGGTTTGCCCTATAAGGAAAAGAGCACTTCAGATGATTTCTTTCCCTGTGGAAAAAGTTGAGTTAATTATATATCTGATATTGTCACTCAGCAGAAGAAAAAACTAAATCTGTCATCTTGTACAACTGCTTTCCTATCACCGCATGAAAGCGAGCAAGAGGGAAAAAGCTGTCTGTTTGCTCAGCAGTAGTCCATTTGAGGAGAGAAAAGGAGAGCTCAGCTTCAGTAAAGGTATGTCAAACAGCGATGCCAGGAGGCATTTTCAGGCATGCCAAATGAGAGAAAAGGGAAACCCCAGACTGATGTTGGTAACATTGCCATAAGCACAATTAGTACAGTTGAATCAATGCTAAAGAAATGTACCTTAAGGCCTCAGTTGCTCAAATGGTCTGAACTCTGCGAAAGGCTGTCTACTGGGAACAAAAGCATGGCTTATCAAAATTGCAGTGTGACAATGTAAGTGTTACAGTCAGGGCCTTCCATTCATTGTATTTTCAATTTTGCTACTCTCACCTGAAGATTTCTTTTAGTATTACACCTAAGTGAGCAATCCAGCTGCAGATCAATATATATATAGCAATGTCTCCACCTGCATGGTCCTCTCCATTTTTGGCTCACATCTGCCACTGAATGGAAATGTCTTTATTTTGTAGTTGACGCATGGTCTACTCACCGTGACAATGCTTACAGTAAATATTATTGTGAGTAATAATGGTGATAAAAAGTACTAAGAAGTACTAAAAGTAATAATTGCGGTAAAAAATAATAATAAACATATTAAATATACTCATTATTCCTGGCTTTTAGTAGGGGACACTTCTAGAGTTTAAACAGATAAAGGTGTAAAATTTTGTCACTGCTTCCACAAAAAGCTAAGGATTTGGGTAATTAATATGTTTTATTTAAACAATTTTTTTTGTTTGTTTTTAAAAGCATAAACAGAATAGGTAATACATAAAACAGACTAATCTGTGCTCATCAGGGTATGTCAGTGCCTTACTTTTGTGATTTATATTGCCTGAAGAGATAGTATAGAGCAATATTCATTGCTTAGAGTTTGAAAGAGAATGGAAGCCTTATGATGGGATCTAGGGGAAATCTCCCCTGTGGAAAGACTTTGAAGACCTGTCTCAATCTGAGCAATTCTGAAGGCAAAGGCAAAAATTGATTCCGCAAAATGTTTTTGAATCTGGAAATCAAGTTGCCTTTGATGAGGTTACTTAGAACCTTGGCAGAGGTAGAAGAATCAGAGAAATTCTGAAGGTTTCCAGTTGAAAATAAGGATGAAAATGTGGACTGTATTGAGGAAAGCATTTAATATATCTTTATGTTGTAAAATGACTTCTATATGCAGAAAACAATTGTTTTCCTTAGATAGGTAAATATATTTTTATACAAGATAATAGAAGTTAGAGGTGAAAAAGACTTCACTAGATCATTTTCTCTGTCACATTCCAGTGAAATAATTTTAGAAAACTGTATACCGTTTGAGATTTCTGAATGGCTGTCAGCAACTTCATATCCATGTCAATAATGTTTTTCTTTAAAATTTTAATTTTGTATTAGCAATAGCACTCTAAGTAGTGCCTTTCTGTGAAATAGCAAGTTTTTTAGTCTTCTTAGGTGATTACAATCACTAGCTTTTCAACTTTGTGCCTTGTATCATCACACAAGCTTTGATATTAAATTTCTCCCAAAAGGCACTCAGAATTTCTTTGTTTTATTATTTTATTTTCACACATTTCTAAAGCAATCATCACTGATGTCTTCATACACAAATGTATCCAATATATGATTTCTCTCAGAATGATAGTAGAGCTCTACAACCTCTTCTGTACAACAGAGTCTCTTAATAAAAATATCAGATATTAAGTGGAGTCCAGAGATCTTAACCCTTGCTAAGAAATTGTTTTACTGGGAGATATGTTATACCTTGCCTTGAAATTGCTGAAATACATAAATGTGAGATAGGAAAGATTAAGCCTTTTAGCTTCAGGAGGAAGACACAGCTACAGAACTTTCCATTACATATATATATATATATATATACATATACTTGCTCCCTATGTTTTTGTCCTTACAGAGTGAGCCATCTGAGCAATGCTTGCCTGCCTGGATGCAGCTGAGAAATTGCAAGTTATTGGTAGGGTGTCTAGTCCCCCAACTGTTCAGGATTTGGTAAACATGATTTTAGAAATTCATATAACTGTAGGTATATAAATTGAGTTTGGGCCTCGGGCTGGGTGCAGAACTGAGCAGGCAATCTTCTATTGCAAGCACTGAGAGGTATACTTTCTCCTCGAGGGTGCAGCATGATCTGTTGGAATCTGGCAGGCAGTTATTGGGTTGATTTTTCAGATAATTTCACACAGTACAGTGCAGTACAGAAATCTACCTTGGCGCTAGCACAGGTGATGTTTTTGCCCTGGGATGACGTTAGGGTAGACTTCCATTCAGCAGAAAATGGCATGCCTGCCATTGGTCTTTCCAGCCCCTGTGACTGTCTGAGAGCCACGTGGACTTTGCAGCTAGTACCTATCTGAAAGTGAGCAGATTAAAAGCCTCATTCCAGTCAGGTACCCAGTCTGGAAAAGTGCAAACAGTTTGAAAATACTTCTGCTCATTGCTTCTTTTGTATTGCAGCTCCTTGATGTACTCTTCAAGTGGCAAGAATCTGTCTGCTCTAGTGCTACATTGTTAGGAAATTTGAATATTGTGAAACATTGAAGATTGTGAAGCATGTGAAAATAAGATAGATACTGAACCAGGGAAGGTGCTGACAGAGTGTAGAGGATAGTTTGCTGCCTGGTGAGTCGTAGGCACTTGAAGGTTTTCTTTTGCCTCCAAAATAAAAAAGATTTGTTTTTTCTTCTGAGTCCTCTCAGCCTGCACCACGTAACTATGTCCCTACCTTTGCAGAGGTCTGGTGGTTAAATGGCATCTTGGTTTCTCCTTTTCTCATCTTGGAATTCACTTGGGATTTATTTTTACCAGGGAATAAAACATAGATAAGGTTTTTGGCATGCTGCAGATACATATGTAATATATGAGAGGCCAGTGTAAAAGTACAATCCAATGTCCGTTCTGGTCTTGATTTCTATGTATCTTTTTAATCTGCTTGCCATGGTTTGAAGAACATACAATCATTTATTGTTGTTTAGATAATTATTCTATCACCAAATGACCCCTCCCCACTCGGGAAGGGGAATCGTGAAAAAACAAGGAAATCCAGGGGTTGAAATAGAAACAGATTTAATAGAATAAGACTAAATAATTAACATTAATAATACCAGAGAACCAATACTGATCCTGATACCAATATAAATGTAGAAGGATTATACTTAGCCAGTTATACCTGTAGGAAGCTGTGCACTCCCAGCAGTGGACAGCAGATGTGGGACACTGGGAGCACTGCGGCTTCAGGAAGAAGGAAAGGACTTGGCAGTCCGGCACCGGGCCAAGAAGTTCTGTGGATCACTGACATCACAGAAAAGACAGAACTCCTCAGCAAACTTTTTAATTTGTATTGAATGTGACATTCATGGTATGAAATAATCCTGTTGGCCAGCTTGGGTCAAGTGCCCGGGTCTCTCTCCTCCTCATCACTGCACCTGGCTAACTCGAAAACACTGAGACCTTGAAACCCGCATACCATAGCTGGCTATAAAGTAAGTATTTTCACAAATTCAGACACTAGAGTCTTCTAAAAATGTAGTTTTCCCTAGCATTAGATGAAACCTTACTGAAAAGTAAAATTACTGAAAGATAAATTAATCCTTTGTTGCTCAAACAAGGACACTGCTGAAATAAACCCAAACATTTATCTAGAAGCAGAAAGACCCTGTGGTATCTGTGCAGTATTCTCAAAAAGTTGTTTGGTCATAGTTAACGTATAATTATAAATGGTATAGGAAAACTTTGTTCCTGTCATTGTTCTCACTGTTGCTAGTGTCAATTAGATGTGACTCCATGTAAAGTCACTGGAGCCCACCCAGAATGAGTCAAACCAAATCAAATCAGAACTGGCACTGCAGGCAGTGGTTAGCTAAGGTATGGGTAACAACTGCTGGCTAGTTTTTTATGGCTTCTTCTCTGCCTGCTCATTCAAAATCAGGCTTGTGATGTTCTACAGCAAACAAGAGACTGCATAGCTCACGCCAGTCTCTGAAAAACCTTTGGTACTGCCACAAGTATCCATGTATGCAATAAAGTAGCAAGGTAATCTCGTCAGATGCCTGCAGTTCTTTGTGTTTGTGCCTGAGAGCACAGCATTTTCAGGAAATTGCTTTCCCAGTGTTTTGCTTTTCCCTCCCCTGTAAAAATGCTTCTATAATGGTGCTCATCACTTGCACTCATTCTGCAGGCAGCCATGCTGGGCAAGTAGTTAGATCACTGTACAATACAAAAATAAAATAAAATAAAAAACCAAACCTACCTCCGATAATCTTCACAAATTGTTAATAAAGAAGAGGCACCAAGTGACATTTCCCTTGTTACACCAGCATCATAAAAAAAACCTGAAACAAAACACTCTACAACCCAATTTGTGCAGCAAATTTAAAGCTGTGTAATATTATCTCATTTGTGTCTGAAGGGCTTTCTATTTCTATTTCCACTTGTGATATCCTCAGCACAGTGTGATATTGTTATTTCTTCCTTGGGAATTTGAGTACAACAGAATTAAGGACATTCAGCAAAAGCAGAGTAGGTGCCATAATTTGGGTTGACCTTGTGATACAATTCCTAATCTAACTATTTAACATGGTGCATAGATTTTTAGGACACAAAATCTATCCCGGTCTCCATTTTATACTTCTTTTACTGTAGGGATTAAGGATTTATTCTAAGAGGGATTATTGTCTCGCTTTTGCTGAAAAGTTTGTGTCAGACTATTTCTCCCCCAAACCATAGTTTAATGTGTTATTTGTGAAGCATGGAACTATTCAGCCTTTACAGTGCCATTAAATCAAGTGCGCATGTGGGCTGTGAGCAATAGCAAGCAACAAAAGTAGAAAAGGATTTTTGTGTGTTATCAAAACATCCTTGTGAGTTTAACACCCCACCCACAATTTTTGGTGTTGATGATGAAAATTATTGCTAGGAGAAGAAATAGAAAAATTTTCATAGAATTTCCCTCCCTGCACCCCCACCACAGTTGAACTTGAGAGTTTTAGTTACACGGAGACACCTGTGCTGCTTGTGACTGAGCCTTGGTCTACATACACAATCTAGTTCAATCCTAAAATACTAGCTTGGATGCCAAAAGCATTACAGCTCTATTACCACTGTGCTGTGCCCAAGGTACCATGTCCTTTTGATGTACCTTACCTACCTCTTCTCTCCAAAATTAGGTAAGAGATCTCCAACAGCTTCAGCACATTATTTATGCATACTTGTGGTATACCTCAGTGCACAGATTTCAGGCTCTTTAAACAGGAAAACAGTTTCTGTGACATATTCTGTAACAAAGCAGTGATCTAATTCTGACGTCCTCAGACCTTGTGTCATCATTCACATCTCAGGAAAGTGCATATTGCCATTCAAACATAACGACGTACAGTTGCACAAGATATGAGACTAGCTGTGCAAGACACACAGCGGGGGGAAGCCAGTCCCAAGGCCCTGTCCTGGCACACATCAACTTGCGTGGTCTCTTTTGACTTCAGCAGTATTATTCTAACTGTATACTACTAAAAAGTACGAATAGTCCCTCAGTCTTCATCCTTATCAAAATGGATTTCAAGGGAGTGCATAATTACTGTAAACTAAGGCCTGGTAATCTCATAGTTTAATGTTTCTGCTTATGCCACATGATACAGCACAATGATACAATCCACATCAGAATTAAATACCTGATTTGATACAGCAGATTTTGTCATTGAAATTACATTGCAGCCAGCCATTTTCCTTCTAGTTTCAAAAGGCTGAAGTTAGACATAGGTTGACTGCTTTAACTCAATCCAAAATAAAACTAGTTTATCTCATAAACAGAATCTAATTTGAAACTTATTTCTTTGCTTTATGTTGGAACATAGTAGGTCAGGTTTATTGTCTGAGTAATTTTATTTTGTATTATTAAACTGATGCTGTTATAGTCAGCTAGTAGCCACTCAGCAATAGAGACATTTTTCCATGCCATTATGTTTGGATTTAGCTTTTCTGACCTTTATAGGTTATCTAACAGAGAGAGAAAGCTTGAGAGACATATCTTATTGTGCCAGACAATGTATACAGTAAAGGCAAGCTGCAAAGAGCCATGGTTTCATAGCATAAATCTTTTTTGCCTCAGCCAGGTTGGAAGTGCTCAGTAATTCACAGAAACAACCTTTAATTTACTGTTTTCCCTGGATACCACTGAGGGCTGGTAGGAGGGAAAAAACTCATTACAAAGAGCATCTTTTCTCTATCGGAGAACAAAGATGGGAGGCAAAAGATGCCAAGGATCGGTTATCGCTCCTCAATTGCTTATCATCTTGAAAACAGAGCTTAAATCTCCTTGCAAATAATAGTTTAAGAGTATGCCAGCAATTTCTTTAATTTTGTAGTAGGCAGAAAACAAAATCAGAGACACTGGTTAAATCATTTTAAACAGCTAGTGCTTGTTTTAATATGCCAGTAAGCTCTGAGGATATACTTATTCCCTATCATAATAAAATGTCTCATCCTGTTCAAGTTCTGAGGTCCCTCTATAAGCTACAAATGAAGTTTTGCAGGATAAAAGATCTTTTGCAGGGCTTTGTCACAAGTGTTGAGAAACTCGTTTGTTCTTTTTGCTTGTGCATCAGAACAGTTGCTTATATTTCTTAGGTGGAGAGAAGAAATGGAAAGAGCAAAAATGTCAAATATAGAGAATATGAGAGGAATAGAAACTGCAGAGTCTTTTCTAGTTCAAAGACAAATATTATTTATTTTCTATTTACTTGCTTTCCTGCTATGGTAAGTTTCTTGCTTTTAGTGGCTTCAGGTGCATTTTCATTACTCCGTAGAAGGAGGCATGGTTGCCAGTACCAAAACTGCGTGCTTTTCAATGCCATTAGGCAATGAAAGTCAATAACATTTATGGTTACTTAAGTTACTGTAGGCTCTATAGGCTCTATAGAAGAGACACAGAACCATGACAGAGAAATTTGCACAGTATGAAGAAAGACAGCAGCAGTTAAAAGCATACTGCTTCAGACCATGACTTCTGATTTCTCAGAGACTCATTCACAGCACTATGCACTTCCTTGAATAGAAAGTCATGTCTCCATTCTTAAGAAAAAAGGCTCCTCCTAAACAAATGCTTAGCATGGTGTTTCAGGGGCATTTCAGGAGTTCCCAGAGTGTTGCAGATAACAGGCACTTGAATAAAAGCATCAAATAGTGTATTTGTAATCCCTAAGTCATCTGAAAATGACATTAGAATTGGACTGGAGTGGATAGAACAGAGAGAGGTCAAATAGCAAAAAATGTCCAGGACAGACTTGCCCTGGTTCTCCTCTTTCATGTCAGAAGTTTAACCTCAACATCATCATATTTTTTCTGTTATCAAAGGAGTTTCCTTTTTTTAAAAACTATAGAGACAATTCACTGAACACTTTAGAAGAGAAAGTCTTTAGAAAATTACTTGAACCTGGCGATCTGAAGTGCGAACTTTTGAAATTTCTCTCCTTTAGGTCAGTAGTGTGTTAGGATTTCACTAGTACTATACAAACATTGTTCACAGTTAGCAGAGTTAAAAAAGCTCATGTTTTATACATTGTTGGTGGTATTTTTATTCCAATATTAGACATTTCTATTTCAAGTTTTTAATGTATGTAATCAGTTTCATTTGAATAACATTTAATTTCAGTCTATTTGAATAACATTTAATTTAACTCTAATACCCAGTCTTTCAATTACTGCTTATTTTGGAAGGAGTTGTTCAACACCAGCCGCCTTCTCAGTTCCCTGGCCTTTGTGAAAATTTTATTAATATGGGCTTTCTACAACATTTAACACTGGTGCACGCAACAGATCTTATACCACTGAAATATTTGTGTGTATTATAACTTTAATAATAATGTGCTTCAGAGTATGGTATCTCCCTCTCCACAATATGCCTCGTAACACCTTTTTTCTTCTTCCATGAAGAGAGTATGCTTTATCAGCTTTCACCAGGAAGCAATGCCCCCCAATCCCCTTTAAGGTGATTTCCTCATTATTTATGTTACAGGTGATTTAATATCATCTTGTGCTGTGTGTGTAACACAAGGCAGTTTTATCACTAAAATGTACAGCAGTCACCTGGATAGTATTAGATTGACATCTCAATAATTGTAGTCATTATAACTATCACTAGCTGTACTGACAGGGGATTTAAGTCAAATTTCAGTATATCTTCACCTTTGAGACTCTAAAGACTCATACAGTAGCTTGATTTGTTTATAATTAACTAAAAATTGAAAACTCCACATAGTGTGAACAATAACTTGAGGCTGTCACCCATGTTTTCACTGACAAATGAGTACTGAGGTAGCATTTTCTAAATTAATATTAATTATAATTTAATTATATTTATAATTAATATTTGATTATATTATAATTAATATTTATTAATTTATTTTTTTCTTCTCTATAAACAGAAATCAAGGTATTTAATTACCAAACCTTAGTTTTTAGTATCCTCCTTCTCATTGCTATTATTATTATCATTACATTATTGTTGCTGTTGCTGTTGCTGTTGTTGTTGTTGTTGTTGTTGTTGTTGTTGTTGTTGTTGTTGTTATTATTATTATTATTATTATTATTATTATTATTATTTAATGAGTGAAATTACCTGTGGGCTCACATGTGCTACCACTGTTTACCTGGCTTTGAATCTTTATTCCATGAGAAGTTCCAATGATCTGAGTAATGTGTTTCAGGCCTTATGTAAGTATTACCTGACTTTCTCAGTACTTTTTTCCAAGTGATTAAAAATTCGGTCTCAGATGCTGCATGACACAAACTCATCTTCTTTCCTCTTCAAAGGACTTGGAAATGATAATAGGTTATGTTAAGTCATGCTGGGAAAAGCTGCTGTGTACAGTCGTCATAGAACCATAGAATCATTTAGGTTGGAAAAGACCTTTAAGATCATCAAGTCCAACTGTAAACCTCACACTGCCAAGTCCACCACTACACCGTGACTCTAAGTGCCACGTCTACACGTCTTTTAAATATCTCCGGGGACGGTGACTCAACCACCTCCCTGGGCAGCCTGTTCCAGTGCTTGATAACCCTCCAGTGAAGAAATTTTTCCTAATATCCAATTTAAACCTCCCCTGTCACGCAGGCACGTCAAATGAACACCCTTCTTGATGTTGTCACTGGCATTGGGAGTAAAAGGGGTTAGTCCTCTCATGTTTCTGTCCTGAGGAAGTGTGAGGAGGCCTCCTAAATTTCACGTGTTAGCTCTTTGAGCTGCCTGTGTAATTTATATCTCACAGTGCTACAACATGGCAAGGTGTCTCTCTTGCACTTGAAGTGCATTACTGGTTTTTTCCGGGGTATTTTCTGACATGGTTTTCTGCTAATTGGCAATGTTATTTGAGCAGGTATTTGAGCAGCACATTTCATTTTCCCGGGTCATATAGGTTGCTAGGCATGTATCAAATAGTGGTGGAGACAGGAGAGGGGATGGTGTTGAAGCAACGTGGTTGAGAGAATTGCATCTCTCTGGTAAGTGTTAGCTTTAAGCAAGTGTGAACCAGCATGATTGTGCTGGGCTGTGTTAGTACAATGCCACAGTGTCACCCTGTCTTGTACCACGTGACATCTTATTATGTTAATGTATTTATATAAGTGGATAAAATTAGAGTTGCCATCAGTAGCAACTTTGGATTGCCTAGATTTGCATTTTTAAAATCTTTTTTATATGTCACGCATTTTGTTATTCCTCCTACATATGACAATAAAGGTAATGAATAAAATTTTACCAGTAATGTGATGCTATGCTGCTTTGTTATAATTGCTATGCTGTTCCAATACTAAGTGAGAAGAGTTATTTTAAAAAGTAAAATTCTGTTACTACATTTTAAAATAACAGTAAGTGTATCTATACAAAGAAATGGCATTCTTGGTGAGAAAGCATTGTATGAGCTGATCTTGGTTCTTGTTTACTTGTATTATAGTAGAGTCCATTACTTTTTTTTATAATAAGGACCAAGCACTGCACCGATTCCAGAGGCTATTACCTTTCACCAAAAGCTGTAAATATAAGTAGAGGATGCTGATAAATGAGAGTTGCAAAGAAGCCTGATAAGCACCATTTTTTAACCTGAGAGAGCTGCCTAGCTAGGAAAAGACAAAACCTATAAATTAGTCAGTATCTTAAAGTTTGTCCTGTGTGCTGAATTCTGTAATGAGAATGGATTTCTGGTGCATTTTATGGTATGGCAGGCACGCATGTGTGAGCTGTGTCATTGAAGGTGTTGCCTCACGTTCACTGCACACATGATGGCAGACGCAGGTCCATCAGAGCTTCTCTGAGCACCAGCCCCAGTGGAAAAGGTACGCAGCTGGATGCAGCATAGTACAACAGCTTTCCTCCTGTCCTGGGTCCCTGCATACCAAACTCGGATCCACCAAAGGCTGGTGGATCTGTGGTCTTTGACTCACTTTCTCTACGCTGTTGGATCCTAACAGAGACAGACGCTGTCCCACTGTGCAAAGAATGCAGGAAGCATACATACTGCTGCAAGGAAATGTGAGGGGGAAACAACTAAGTGAGATCCATGCATATTAAATGAGTTTTGATGTATCTGAATCTATGGCAAGGAAATTCACAAGGAATTCAAGTAATTTCAGTGTAATCCCCATCCAGTTCCTTAGTCAGAAGTCCTTTTTTTTGTTGTTACTGTTCACTGCTTGTGGGTTTGGTGCATGTAAATATTTGAAAAGTGTGCAGGTGTATCTGAGTGTGGTGCATGAGTCTGCAACTAATGGCTGTGCAGACTGTGACAGGAATTGTCCATGGAACATCTAGTCAAATGAATACTATTACATTTGTTGTAGGTTTCATTTGTTAATGAAAGATGTTTATTTTTATCTGATGATACTTAGTGCTCCTGCTTTATGTTGATTTTGGTTTTAGAACTTTCAATAAAGAACAAATGAAAAAAATTTAAATTAAGATCCCTATGAACAGCTCACTTCTACCCTAGGAAAACTGATGTGAGAGCTTGTGGTGTAAAGTGTGGTCCTCAAGACAAAAGGTTTAGTTATCACAGAATCACAGGATTTCCAGAATTGAAAGGAACCTCCAGAGATCATCTAGTCCAACTCCCCTGCTGATGCAGGAATGCCTAGAGCACATTACTCAGCACTGCATCCAGGCAGGTCTTGAAAATCTCCAGAGAAGGGGACTCCACAACCTCCCTGGGCAGCCTGGTCCAGTGCTCTGGCACCCTCACCATAAAGAAGTTTTTTCTTATGTTTGAATGGAACTTCCTATGTTCCAACTTGTGCCCGTTGCCCCTCATCCTGTCACTGGGAACCACTGAAAAGAGGCTGCCTCCATCCTCCTTCAACCCACCCTTTAGATACTTCTAAGCAAGAATAAGGCCTCCCCTCAGCCTTCTCTTCTCCAGGCTAAAGAGTCCCAGCTCTCTCAGCCTTTCCTCATAAGGGAGGTGTTCCAATCCCCCAGTCATCTTTGTTGCCCTACGCTGGACTCTCTCTAGGAGTTGCCTGTCCTGCTTGAGCTGGGGAGCCCAGAACGGGACACAGTATTCCAGTTGTGGCCTCACCAGTGCCGAGTAGAGGGGGAGAATGACCTCCCTTGACCTACTGGCCACACTCTTCCCTATGCAGCCCAGGATGCCATTGGCCTTCCTGGCGACAAGGGCACATTGCTGGCTCATGGATAATTTCCTATCTACCAGGACCCCCAGATCCTTCTCCTCAGAACTGCTTTCTAGTTATGTATTGCTCCTGATCTTTTCTTAAAATTTAATGTGACTCCATTGGCAGATTGTATTACATTAGAGATAACTCTTGGCAAAGTTTCAGAACTCTTATAGTTACGGCATGATGACTGCAGAGAGAAGAACAGTAAGCCTTCAGTTTATGATACTGTATGTTCTTTTCTGTAATATGTAGTTGCATTCACATATTTCTGATCTATGTTTTTTTGGGCCATATTTTCAATGTAGAAAACACATGTCATGATATTAAAGGTTTTGTTTTGTTGATTGATTTTCCAGTCTGCTCCTGATAGTGCTCGAGCACACTGATAAATGGACTGTGTATCTGACCCTTTTAGAACTGCTTGAACGTCTCCCTAGTTCTGCACAGAATAAATATGTAAAATATGCTACAACATCAGTTTCAATTGCAAAACCCATCTTTTGCAGATTTTTAATTTTTATTTAATGAACAGGTGACTTGGAATCACTGCCATCACCTGATGTCTAACAGTTGTATGAAATAAGTTGGTGGTCTCATGACATGGTAGCTCCGAGCAAAGACATGCATTGCTAGGATCCCCAAGCCAGCCTAAACAGGCTTGCTTTAGGACTGATTACCCTATTTTTCCCAATGAATTACTTAGGCTTCTCTGCATTAAACTCCATTGCACTCCAAGAACATGCCTTTAGTGCTCGTGTTCGGTGTGAACGCACTGTTACTGCTCTGATTAGTCTCAGGAAGAAACTTTCAGAGAGTGAATGTGTGAGGCAAGCTCATTTGTTGAAGTCTGAAGTAAAATATGAAAAACCTTGCAATGTTTGCAACTGTGCTATTAAGAAAACCCAAAATATTAAGTAGGGACAGAGGATTGCATCAGAACACAAGAAGATGCAGCTGAGATTAACTCAATTTTGGTTACATAAAAGTAACTTGTATATTACAGTCTGCATTTTCTGTTTTCCATTTGGATTAATTTAATAGGCATTCCATTTTTAAGCTAAGCAGGTAAATGTCAGTCTTTCATAGGTTTTTCATTTCTGTGGAGGGAGAATGAAAACATTGCTGAGAAATGAGCCTGGGTTTTAAATAACAGGTTTTGGTGCTATGAGTGTAGTTTAAATGCAATCTAACTGATTCCCTTTCATTATAGGGACATTACATAAATATGCAACAAAATATTTTTAAAAAGTGAAGAATGCTTACATCGTACTGAGTATATGTGGATGGTCATTGAGATTTTGGATATAGACGTTCCAAATATAAACAAGATATTCCAGTTCTAACAAAAAAAATACAGCTAGATTACAACTCAAATTAGTAATGCAATTGAGAGAGTTAAAAGAAAGACCCATTCAGCTTGACATTACATATAAAAATCACTGCATCATTTGGAAGGCTAAGGTTATCTTCTCCGGGTTTTGTTTATGTATGAATGCTAATGTTAACTTATATTCAACAAGATAGTAGAGTGTCACATAAATATACCAGCTCATTTAATTGTTGTTTTAAACTATTGCTGGCCAAAGTCTGTAGTGGATTTTTACATTTTATTGGTGTGATCAAAACCATAAAAAAGACAAGTACAAAAAAACCTAGTTGCAAACACCTTACCACTGTTGTTACATCCAGTGTAAATGTCTTCCACATTGAAAAGGAGGTATTGTGAGCTTTTCGGTAGTCTGAACTCATCAGAGATTAACCATGTTTTTTGTTAGAGTCCTTGGCTGTTCATAGTTGTTAAGAAAATGGATGTAAAGTAGGATATTTTTCCTTGTTAAAAAATTCGTAGAGCACCTGAGCAGCCAGACCAAGATCAAGCAAAAATTTGAAAAATATTTTGGTACACCAAACATCTGTTTCTTATCTTTTGCTACCCACAATGATATGTACTGTGTTTGAAAACATGTTGTTAGAATTTCAGATACTGTTACAACCTCCCCAACATCCTTTAGTAGATTAAAAATAAGAAAGCATTTTGAGATATGGGGATGCTGGGTGTAATTGAAACATCTAGACTGATTTGCTATAATAGGTTGTAAGCAGAGATCTATGTGAGAGGAGGAACTAATGCTGATGTTGTTTTGAAGGGTGTGAACCTTTACAGGACTATGATGACAATGATGAAGAACACACTAAAAGTTCTGCAGAGGCCCTTTCTGCTGCACTGTCAGCAGATCTCCATCTTTTCTCAAAAGCAACAGAGCAGATCCATTGCTAATACTTAATTAATGCTCTGTTCCATCAGCTATTTGTCACTGACCACACAGATCCCATCTCTAAAAACCTTTCTGGCCATTCCCTGCATTTGTCTATTTTTTTGAGCCTCTTTTGCCTGCCTAACTGCTATAGAGCTGTTTTTTTCCCAAGGTAGAACCTCTGTTGCAAGTAAGGATTATAAAGACAAATTTCAACTGTAGACGCAAGTATTCAATGCATTGCTCACAAGTATTTCTCAGTGGTTGAAGTAGAGAAGGATGAGATACGGAAAGCTCTGTTGCTTTTTGCAATTGTTGCCGCTACTTCAAGATGGGATTCACGGCTGCTTCTGCAACTGAGTTTCAAAGCCAAGACAGACACTGTGGTGAAAGTCAAGTAGCTGCCCTCAGGGTTGGTTATGACCCTGAAATGTAGCCATGACTGCATGAGAAAGCTGTTTTGCTTGTGCAAGACGTTTATTTTGGCCCAGGTTAAATATAAATGTGGCAGTAGAAAAATAACCTTGGGTATGGAAATACAGTTTCTGATATCAATTGATAAGTATTCATACAACAGTATCAAAATAAGAGGTTATTTGGCAAAAAGAGAACTTATTAAGTAGGTTTAGGAAAAACTGTTATATTCATTGAAACATTTGAAAAGTTAAACCTTTTACTGGTGTATTACTATTCAGTTTTCCATGGGACATCCATTCTTCAGCCACTGATAGTTAATTGTCTTTTAAATTTCAGGTAATGTTGTTTTCTGTTATATTCTTTCAGAAAGGACTAGTAAGCGGATACCAAGTTTTCTCCGCTTGCCCGCTGTGCTACATGTCCCTGGAATTCTTCAGAAGGATCTTGTCTATTTATTGCTGGTCGCTCTGGCCTGGAAATTAATGAATCATGGTAGCTATTTAGAAAGTGAGGACATGTTCTTCTGTGGAGAAGAAATTAAGAGTTTATAATCTGAGAGAGGAACCTTGGGTATAGCTGGTGTGTTGTTACTTAAATAAGAAAATCTAAGCAGGAGAGATTTGAACTAGATGCAGAATGACAATTCCAGCAGCTCACTCTGTTATCTCTGTTTTCTTTCTTTAATCAGTCTAGCGGACTGATCTATGTAAGGAGAGAAAAATTCTGTGCTGATACTTTTTTCTGTATTTCCCTGAGGAAGAAGTGAAATTATGTTCTTTGATACTGAGATAAAAACTGCAGCCCTGTATTCAAATTCGTCTCAAGCTGGTGTGGAAATATGTGAACTTCAGTTTAGTGCCTCAGATAATGCTTTCCCATCTGGAGGAACCAATCCTAGAAAAATGTATTGCCAGCTACCTTTACCTGGGCAGCACTCACCAGAGTCAGTTTTTAAAACCTGTAATTCTCCAGAAAAATATTGAATGAGTGCATCCTCTTGTTTTGCTGGTAGGCAGAGGCCATTTGCTGGTATGTGTTTGTACTTTTAAGTTTCCACATTCTCTCTTTAGGTAGTTTGTAATTTCTGGGCTGCAAGCATGGTTTGTACTAATGGAAACTGGAAACCAACATAAAACTGAACTGACTCTTGCTATTTAGTATGACTCCATTAGGTGGATTATTCAGTTAATCTAGTGTAGTTATTAGCTGGTGTAATGCAATATTATCTATAAATATCTGTATAAGGAAATTACCTGTATTGGAGAAAGAAAGAGCATTGCAGTCATAAGACACAGACACAAAGACTGGGAGGTGCTCTGTTCAACTGCAGCAAAGACACTGCTGTTGTTTTGAGTTATTGATCTGAGTACTAAGGACTGGAGTTACAGAGCAAAAGTGTTGCCCTGAGAATATGCAGTGCTTGTGTCATTGGTGACAGGACAGAGTTTATATCCTTTCTTGGTTTTATGACATTTTAAAAAAGGCTAAAATTAGTGTGAGGTAGATAGTTTTCCTCCTGTTTTACTCTTGTGTTCAAGAATGACATTGCTTAAACATGTAATCATGATGAATATACAGTCATGATGAGCTACCAGTTTTTTTGTCAGAATTTTGCCTCATGAGAAAGTAAGATGAAGAAGACTAACAGTATACCAAATACTCAGCAGAGAGAGCAAAGCAGTGCTTGGGGGGAGAGAACTTGTATGTTATCATTTTGAGAAGGCTGCTATTAAAAAAAAAAAAAAAAGAAAAAAAACGTTCTCAAAACTAAAATGTAAGAATTTGATCCAGATAGCAAACTTACTAGGTTAGTGTCACGGAGAAAGACCAGAAAGCTCATGGTATTTAGCAGTCCCCGTGGAGGGGCAGCATGCATCTAGTGAATAATTTCATAACAAGAGGATCACTAACCTCTGTCCTCCAGCAGTGTTGTACGACATCAACACATACTGTAATATCCTGATAGCTGCTATGACTTGGACTCCCAGTTCCTTGGACTGCAGTTCATGGCTGCTGTAACCAGGTGTCTGTTTTCTTCTACAGGACTTGATATTCTTGGAAAGCCTCCACTTCTCCCCTTGCTGTAGGCATTACTGCAGCACTCAGACAAGGTGCATGAAGGCAGCACTCCTGATCAAATTTACTTGCATCTCACTTTATCAGTGGGGGAAAGAAACTCAATGATTTGACTCCAGTAAAAATCAAATGTCTTAACTTTCTCTTCATAGTAGAACATCCCTAAAATAAAAGACTGTTTTAAAAAATATAATTTTTGACTATTTATTTCAGATAACCTTCTTATATGTTTTTTTTGGTAAAGTACGCACTACCTGGCTAAAAGTAAATGAAAGATATTTTTTTAACACCTCCTCATTTTTATTTAAACTTTCCCTTACAGTTTGTTGAAAATCACCTCTGCTTAGGCAGGCAGCAAGGTGTGCCTGGTGTGATTCATTAAGATGATGATTCTTACCCTTTCCCTTCTGCTCCAGTACATCTAAAAGCTTTAGCTGTATAACTCCAACTTGCTAAATTGAAAGGAAACATTACTCAGTGTATTGAGTGCCATGACTTTGAGCTGGGTTTTTAGGAAAATATATTCCCTTTCACAGTGTGTGTTAGGAACTGCCTTTTTAAGATACTAACTCTTAATACCAAAACAAAAATTTCATGGTAGAGAAAATAGCACAGAACAGAAAAACGTTGGGAACTGGGAGGAGAGGAGAACAGATAATAAATTTAAAAACATACAAAAGAGAAGGGAAATGTAGAGATAATTTATGAATAGGAAAGATTTTTCCTGATTGTAACAAAAATCTATTAATTTTTTTTTTTGAAGGGTCATGTTTCATTCAGTAGCAGGCAAACTCTTCAGGTATGTAGAAAAAAATTGGATGGAGGGGTTTTCATTTCCCAAATTTCAGAATTATGTTAGAATTCCTGGCTTCTAAATATTTTTCTCAGTCTTCTCCTCCCTTTCTCTTCATATTTATAGTGGAAGTTAGATGACTCTTGTTGTTGTTCATCTAAAGCCTCTCTGCCTCTAAGTTCACATGTTTTAGTTTTGGCTTATTTGCGAACTCGAGGTGAGCAAAACTAAAGGAGGTGAGGAAATCAGGTAGAAAAACATTCACACTGCTCATTTTTTTTTAAAATAGCATAAGGACCTAAAGAAATGGAGCATCCATAGGGAGAAAAAGGGCTAACAATTCAGGGGTGTAATGGCAGGACACAGAAGGAAGCCAGCTGATGATTCAAGGAACAAAAAATTAGAAAAACTCATAGTGAAAAGGTAACTGCTGTATGTTAGAAAACATGTTAGGAAGGAGTAATGTTTCTGAGACCAGATATGTTGAGAGCCACCAAGCCTTCTGTTATGCCCCTGCCTGATCGTGGGCCCAGGGGGGTTCTTAATAATTCCAAGTGTGAGATTAAGACACAAACGAGGTCAAACGCCATTCACTATGGCTTTATTGTTACTTCCCAGCAATAGTCACTGAGATGAGCAATAAAGGCAGAAGTGGAGAAAAGGTAGAAAGGAGAAGCAGTATTATGGAACACAGCAAGAGTATAGTCACCACCACAGGTCCACAGCACCCCCACGGTCCTCTGGAGTCAACAGCGTCTCTGTGATTCTCAAGTCATGATGGTGGTGAGAGTCCCAACTGTGGTAAGGCACAGCACTAGTTTATAATCTCTGCCGACCTGCAGTTCGGCCAATCAGAGCTACGGTCGCCTTTGCCCGTCTACTCATTGTTTGACACAGTCGCCGTATAGGTTTTTCCTGCCTTTGTCGCTTTGGCAGCACTTGGTATTGCACAGTCATGAGAAACAGGGTCTGGTTGCTCTGATAACCAAGCGTATACCCCCTATGTTACCACGTATGGCAGCAGGCAAACTTTGAGACATCTCGTTTTTCTGTCAGTCTCCTACACCTTCCAAGGCTGTATGAGCATCAAAACAGTTATTCCAGTGGGCCAATACTATTTTTTAAGTGTTTACAAGGACTAACAAAGGAAAAGGCAGAAAAAAAGGGTGTAATGAAAATTCCTCAATCCCACTGAAGCTTCACTGTATTCACTTCAAGAGAGACATGTTTTCATTTGAGTGTTCCACAGATAGGCTGAGAATATTCATAGCTGGGTGTGAAAACAGGAAAAGAAGTGTGTTATGAGAAATCTTTTGTACTTGCAGTGGACCTTCTGCTGATGACAACAAATTATTACCACTCTGTATGCTGTAGCTTTATTTCATAGGCTTCAGTTGCACAGTCTGATATAACTCACGTGGTTTGGGCTTTTGTCTTTTTTAATCAGAAACATATTTTGCTTGATCTGCCATAACATTGACTCTCTCGCTGTGGTGATGGACATCTACATAAACTGAATTTTGCCCTCACTCTCCTCAGTATTAATCTGAAGTACCACTGGTACAGTCAGTAAATTTACTTATAATTTATAATGCTATACATGACTGAATGTAGTTATTATTTATTCTCTATCTCTGTGTTGTTATTTAGCTGAATTGTTGTCATAATTTAGGAGAAATACAATGTAGTAATTCTTAGATTTTTTTTTTATTTTTTTTTTTCAGTCTTATGACCTTTGCAGTCCTCTCTTATCATTCCCTACTTCTGGGAATAGTGACTATACTCACACTATACTCATTAACAACATCCTCTGACCCTGTCAACTTTCTTGCTTAAGGTGATAAAGTGAGATCTGATTTGAGTCACACATTTGCCAATAAAAAACTGAATCCCTGTCTCTTGATTTCTTTATAAGATGCAGTCAGTAAATTAAAGGACCAGTGTAATAACAAGGGCATTGAATTTTCATGTAGCAGAAGTTACAAAGCCACACTTTTTGGTGTAATATATAATGAAGTTGGTTGGTTAGAAAATTATTAAATCCATCTTCATCTTTAGTCACTGTCTTCAGGAATGGAATGTTTCAGTTTTACTTTAAAAGTTAACTATTAAAATCTTATCTCTCTTTATCACAATAATTCTGTCATACATACTTTGGCAGGATAATGAAGCCTGAGGTATTAAAATGGGTTCTTCATTGTTCATTCATGCATTCTGACATCTCGCATTCCTAAACAAGTACAGTCTTTGACCCTGAAAATACAGCATTGTTATTGGTAGCCTTCCTAAAGATGTGAAAGATGGTACAACAGCATTATATTATGCATAAGAAGCTGCTCTGTTCCTGGCCAGGAAAACTGAGATTTTGATTGCATGTAGGCAAAAATAAATGACTGAAGGATCACATTCTTATGCATGCAGTAAAAGCTCGAAATGCATGCAGTAAAATCTCAAAACATAGTGTGTTTATTCTATATATAATTATAATACTTAAATGTAACTCTACAAGTTTATAGACACATACATGTTAATAGGTAAATGTATAAATGCAGTATTTCATAAGGAAAATAATTATTTAATACCCTGAGAATATATTTCAGACACATACTTCTAGTCCACCAAAAGGAGGTGTGTGGTAAGAGCCAGGGCTCTGTGTACTCAAATTTCATTCCAATATAATTTATTCCAGTGTTATGAAATGCCCTTAATGTCCTTATGTCCTCCTTTATAATAACTGTGGTATGTAACTGAACTGTTTGTTAGGATAAAATCCAGTCGCTATTATTTCTGAGAATAAGTTTCTTCATTGTCTTCTCTGTATAACCTGGCTTCAGCCTTGGAAAGTTTAATTCAGTTATTCCAGCAAGACCTTTGCAGCTGGAAAAGATCTTCATTAGCTTTGGTTGCTCCAGACCTTAGCTTCACTAAATCCGGTGCACCAGCCTGCCTTTCTGCCAACCCTGCAGTGGTCTTTGCTGTTTCTACATCAGTCTCTTCCTTGCTGCATGCAGCGACTGAAGAAAGTGCACACAGTCATCTCTTTTGCTTGGTGTTTTACAGAAGGCTGGATAATGTGAGTTAGTCCGTCTTTGCCACAGATAAGCTGTAATACTTTTTTGAGAACAATGAGAGAATCCGAAAACCTCTTTGGTGGAGGTGGCTCAAGGAATTTAATCATTGACTGGAGGTATCAGACAAAGCTGTTTTCCCACCTCCATCATTGACTTCAGAGTCCTGCTTTCCAGGTGCATGATATCATTAGACTGTATTATGTCTACTTTAGATGTCTGATGCAGATAGAAATAGTTATTGCTGAACTGAAGTTTCTGTCTACATGTGAGAGGTAGTGATCTATTAATACTTAACTTGGATGTATGATACATTACATATGATAGTGTAATTTTTAAAGCACATTAATTTTGGAATAACATTTTAGTATGAATCCTGTTTAGCTAGAAAAGGTTATTAAATGTGTGTATTTCTGTGACTTTGGAGGACACTGCTCTATATGTTTAACTAGCAAAACTTGTATTAATGTGGGTTCGTGTCAATGGGTGTTTTACACCTGATTTGCTTCAAATCTGATTCCAGGATATCTAGTACATATCTTCTGCATGTACTCACACACACAAACATGGGAAAATGCTCCAAACCCCTAGTTCTTGATCTCTTTCTACATTTCAGCTGACTTTGATCCTGATCAGCATAAACTCTCCAATAGTGTGGAGCAATCTATCAACATATTTTATTGACCTTTTCAGAAAGAAATTCTCTTCCTTCTCTGGGGATCTAATATTTAAAACATAGCTCTTCCGTCATGCAAGTGAGAGATGAAGGTTATACACCTGGTCTTGTGCCTGAAAAGTATTCCCGGATGTTTACCAAGAGGTTTACCATCTTATATTAAGAATTTTATATGCAGAGTACATTTCCAGGTGTCTCAGTCCCTCAAACAAGGGGTACTGTATTTGGCTTGGGCCTAGTTGGAATCTCCAAGAGGAGACTCCATCAAGTTTCATTGCTGTATGTCCAAAATCCTTAGCCTTAATGGCTCCGTCCCTCCAACGCGTAAGCTCCAATGTGGTTGGAGCTGAATAACTGCATGTCTTTGCAGAAGCCACCACTGACATCTGCTGTGATTCTGGCACTGAAGCATTTTTCTTTTGTGGTGTAAGACAGATATATACAAGCTGCTGCCATAGGCATTGTCAACATAGAAAAGAGAAGACATTCATTTTTCTTGTAAATCACTGTGCTTTCATACATGCATGTTATGGAATAGTGTCAGATTACTCCAGCTTTCATCATCTCTGCTAGGAATAAGACTTTGAATAAGAATGAAATCCATCAGAAACTTTCCCCACCAAGATGCCCTACCAAGGAGACTTTCTTGAGAAAGAACAACAAGGGAAAAACCGCAGTGCAGCAGTCAAGGAAAATTTTGTTGTGTTTTCAGAACAGGATGGTTCTCCAGGAGGTGGTGTCATCCCAGCTTATCCATTTCATTGTTAGAAGAGGATATAATTGTGTCTTACCTCTAAACTGCTTTTCTTTAATGTATTTATAATCTGTGTCTGACCTATGTCTCATGCTTTTCACACTGAATGGATATCACTGTTTTTGTAAAATATTCACAGTAACTTTCAGAAACCTCACATTTCTGTTTTGATGATATAATTTAATGAAATTTTATCAAATAGTTTTACAATCAGTAAAGAAATGCTCAGTGCAAAGCTGGAGACATTTTTATTGTGATGTTTTCTGTTTTCATAGTTCTCCTTTATGCTCTCTGCAAATCACATCAGCCTTCTTGTGGCAATGAAGTCATATCATAGAATGCAATATATTTGATGGTGTATTTGTTATTGAGAGATGGGTTTGGTTAGGCAGCTGTGACTACTGGTTTTATACAGATCAGAGCTCTGTTGACCAAAATCTGTCTTGCTGTTTGAGAGGGAGTAGCTGAAAAACATCAAAGACTAAACTTTGTGTGATACTGTGGTGTGGGTGTGCTACTTCTTACACAATGGGATAGACAAGTCTGGTCTTCAGATGAGCTTGTTTTATTCTGAATGCACAGCAGGTTAATGCTTACTACCTGGCTGTCTCCATGGAAGGTTACATGCAGCTGAAGCAGTAATTCAGGGTATGGGTTTTTCCCCCATGAGAAACACAACGTTTTCCAATCTTAACATTTTCCTTAGGAAACTTGTCTTCATAGGAACCACATGATCCTGTCCAGTACATGTTTAGAATATTTTTTTTCTTTCTGAATTTTGGTTGTCAGAAGAGTGCTAACTCTTTTATTTGATATTTTAAAGCATCATTTTATTCATAGAGCTATGAGTTCTTTCCATCATCATTGACCTGATTCAACATAGTTTGAATTGGCTTGCACCATGGGACAGTATAACCATAAAGACAGGAGGGTTGCCCTTTAGTATTCTTCAAGAGCTTAATGATTTATGTTGTAATCATTACCATTCCATGCAAATCTGGAGATGCATTTATTAAGTAATTCTGTTTCATGGGGACTGGTTGTTGAACATATTTGCACAGAAATAGGATTCTTGGGAGAATGTTCATTTTTATTGTTTCTATTCTAACTACAAAGATAAGAACAGAAAATCTCATCTATTTAAATCATCTGTTACTTTTTTAAATAATTTGCTATAATTTTCTCTAAATTAGCCTTTTAAAGCAGGTGTTGTGCATGCTTTTGGGTTCTAGTGTCTCTCAGTTATGAGGAAATGTATTCATAAATGTATTCACCTACTTATAGTGAGAGCAGCAGGAATAAAGCTGCAGGCATGCGATGGGTCTTGGGTGAGAGGAAAAGGACGAGCAGTGGTACTCAGTGTACCCTGTTCTTTGACATAACACACAAACACTGTGTGTTCATCACCACCACAAAAAGGAGAGGACAGAAGAAGCATCAATGCTGTGCAGATGCCTTTGCACTGTCTGTACTTGTGAAGAGGTAGGTGGAATTTGATCTTGCCCCTCCTCCACTCCCTGTATCTAATTCGAAGCATTTAGATCATTTTATGCTTCCACTTTTTCACATACTGCCTCCAGTAATTATACTTAAAATGGCAACTAGGAGGGAGGAGGAAAGAAAGCAAATCTATCATGTGCCTGTACTTAATCTTAAGCACCTCAGATTGTATCCACTGATCCTAAAATAAACTTTCTAGTTATGACATCTGGTGTTCAACCAAAGTGGGTGTTTTTCCTTTGCTTGAAATAAACAAAGATTAATTTATTTGATCAAAGTCCTTTGGCGCCCTTGTCTGGAAGAATATCAAATGTGTTTGGTTTTTTTTTTCCTGCCAATAACTTCCACAAGACAGGAGATTTTTGAGGGCAAGGAGGCCAAGTAACAAATGATACGGTTGCCACAGAAGATGGTCTGACACGTCCTCCCCAGCCAAAGGCTGTGAAGCCTGGGAAAGGTCTCAGGGTGCAGCTGAATTTCTTGCCCTGTGGTCATTTCCTTTCACAAAACAGCCTGAAGCCTGGGCTGCCTCCTGCTCCCTTGTGTTGATAATTGTGTGACTTTGAGGAAGGTAGCGTGGATGTGTTTGCTGTATTAGGAAAACAGGTTAGGGGGCACAGCATCTTTTTTCTGCTGTATGCTCTGATGAGGCCATTCCGGTGTGCAGTCTCTCCAGTACCATCCGATTTTGGAACTTCAAGAAGGCACTTTAACTGTAGGCCACTCAGTATTATGAAACTTGCAGGTTCATTTTTTTCCTCTGTTTTTAGGCTCTCTTATATCTCAGTGCTAATGTTTCATGGGTTTTTTTGATTGAGAGGGAAAAAATTATTTTTCTAACTATACACCAATTAACAGGACTCAAAAACCTTCATTATGATTTTTTCCTAATGTTGAACAAGCACACACCATGCTGCCCCTCCGCCCTTTCAGTATTTATTTTTTGTCTGAAAAAGTCATGGTCTGCAATTGTAGATTCCTTCGGGCCGGCAACAGGAAACAGGTGGCCAGCTGCAGTGTGAAGGGCGATACTACTTATAGCAAGTTGCTTGCAGAAGCAATGGTTCCCTTTAAGTCTCCCTCAGACTGAAAGGAGACCATGTATGTGAATAACCGGCTTAGCCACCCGAAGGATCTACCTGCCATTGCCGTGTTGAGGACAGTAGTCCAAATTTGAAAAAGAATGAGAAAGGTGACATTTGAGCACAGTAAATGAAGCTGGTTATTAACAGTTCTGTTTTCATATTGCTGTGGCTGACTAGATGGCATTCAAAATCTAAATCTTGGAAATATGACTTCTTTGGCTGGTTGGACTTCCATGTGTTTATTTGAGCAGTATCTCATGCATACTTTCTAAACATAAATAAAAGTGGGCTCAGCAGTTGTCTTAGTTCTTTTGTGTTTCCTGTCATTACCAATGAAAGCATTCATTATGATTCTGATCCCTTTTATTGCAAATATAAATAAAATCTGACAAAATTGTAAGTAAATCCTTTAGTGCTAGAAACTGATAGAACAGGGCAAAAATTAATTTTATGCATGAAAAATGTCATTAAGCAGCTTCATGGAAATAAAAGAAATTGGCATCAGAGTCCATGATGTATGCAGTTCATTGCTTTGTCATTGCAGGCACTCAGCCTCGTCTGTTCATGATGCTTACGTAAGCCACGTTCTCCTTCACAAGATCTGTGTTAGTCTACCTAGACAACACAAAGGTCAATGGGATCTGAGGGAAAAATACCCTGCTTTTCTCATATGTGATCAGAAACTTAATACAGATCAGCTGAAACAGCGTAATTTTCTGAATCAGTTTTTCCCTGATGTGTAGCAATGTCCCCTAGAGGCTACAAGGACAAGCAAGGAAAGACTTGGTTAGAAAGGTTATTTGGGACTCATAAAAACTATTAACTAAAGTGCATGAAGCATTGCTTATAACTAAATTGTATTTCACAGAATAAGCAAACACACAGTCCCTTCAAGATGCAAATGCAAGGCATTGGCTCCTCTTCTCAGAACACTTCAGTTTCTAATTTTAACAGCAGAGAATGTCCTCAAGGTACAAAGGGGAGATAATCAAATGAAGTGGGGGATTTGAAAAGGCCAGAAGCAGCACTCGCTAATTCCCATACATTAAACGTGGAGAAGATTTTATAGCTTTGTGACTCCTTCAGCCTTTTGGAAGTACAAATATTCCTGCTTTTGATTTTAGGCCAGAGATAGGTAATTTTTATTAATAACTGACTGGCACTAAAGATGTCTAATCACTGAATTTTCTGCACTTGCTTCTGAAAGTTGTAACATCAGTGAACCCTTCAGAATGTTTCATAAGGTTTTTTTTTGCAAAAATGATATCTTATGGTAAAGAGGGATGTAATTTCCTGCTTAATGTGTACTATGAAAACCTACTGGTTTTGCATATCTACAATATGCCAGTTATGACTAATATTATATAAAGGAATAGTTATGTCCCTTGTAATCATTTATATAAGTATGTAGCTCAGTAACAAAAATATTCAATTTTTAATGAAATAGAGATTGATAATATGGGTAAAAAGATGCAAATTGTCTACATAAAAAATTTAATAATTCTTTTTAAATAATGAACATGCATCATATTTTACTTGTGCACATTGAACAGTATGATGGTGTGATATCAGAAAGGGAGAAAAACATCTCACTCATGGCTCTGACTCTCGAGCAAGAGCAGCATAACTTGATATGACTCAGACAATATGAGACGCTTGTGCAGATGCTCCTGAAGCACTTGTATTTAACAAGATAGTGTTTCAACATAAGTTGAAGCCAGCCATCCTAAAACTCTTTCCAGTTCCCCAGCTGAGTTATTAGTGGCTCACCAGTGTGCGTATGGAGGCTGAAACAGGCAGTAACCTGGACACCCATCTGAAACTGTGGAATCTCTGAGACATGTTATAGTCATGCTATCTGATGTTACAGCTAAAATTCAAGGAAACGTGTAAAACAAACTTTAAGACTTGCTTTTTTTTTCTCTTTTGCAGCAGCTCAGAAGGACTGTTATGTCTATATATAAGAAAATAATTAGAACAGTGACAGACCGAAGTTTTTCCACAATACCTCTGACTATCACTTTTCATATCTCTTTATGTAGATTAGGATACCCTTTGGATTTCAGTATTGCCTTCTTAATGACAATCCTTTTTTAAATCATGCAGCTCCTTTATTGCTTGGCCTATGTGCACATCCTTCTGCTGCGTTTGCCCTTTGTTTTGTGTAGGGCTAGAAGAGATAATCTCTTGGCTATTAACTCTTCATTGGGTTCTGTTGGGAAATCATCTAACTAGCTACTATCCATATAATTCATTAGAGAATTAGCTGTTTATGTGTGAGTGAAGACAGTTTTGTTAAGCAGTAAAATCTAAAAATCTACTAATATGGGTTGCAGCCTGTTCTTGAAAATAAATTCCTGGCAATACAGACAAAAGAAAAATATGAAAACACTACTTATACATTTTTAGGAATTCACATTTTACATTATTGGCTTTTTTGGTACATTCCTCCACCATGTTCAAATGACTAGACCAGATGAGGAAAGTGTGTCAGTAATTTAACATCCTTAATTTAGAAGCACTAGATTGAGTTTGTGGTATTTTGTTACATGATTTGAGCTAGAAATCACACACTTATTTGTTAATTGAAAGTGATCAGCCAATTGTAAGACTGGTTTAAAATTTGCCTACAAAAGGGGTTCAGAATTCAGCTCATTTTGTGTGTATGGATATTTTCTCTCAAAAATGACTACTATAACATAGAATCATAGAATGATTAGAGTTGGAAAGGATCTTAAAGATCATCTAGTTCCAAACCCCCTGCCATGGGCAATGACACCCCCCACTAGACCGAGTTGCTCAATGCCTCATCCAACTTGGCCTTGAACACCTCCAGGGACGGGGCTTCCTTGACTTCCCTGGACAACCTGTTCCAGTGTCTCACCACTCTCACAGTAAAGGATCTCTTCCTAATATCTAATCAAAATCTACCTTCTTTCAGTTTAAAACTGTTACCCCTCATCCTATCTTTACACTCCCTGATCAAGAGTCCCTCCCCATCTTTCCTGTAGGGCCCCTTAAGTACTGGGAAGCTGCTATAAGGTCTCACTGGAGCCTTCTTTTCTCTAGGCTGAACAACCCCAACTCTCTTCGCCTCTCTTCAGCCCACAATCATCTTTGTGATCCTCCTCTGGACTCAATCCAACAGGCCCATGTCCTTTTTAATGTACAATAATAATGTGTAATAATACAATGTATTTAAGGGAAAGAGTATTAGAAACTGACTATGTATTCTGCAAATGCATAAAAAAATTTTCTAAGGGCTCAACAGCTTTTGCCAGAAACATTTCGTAGGTTTGTTTTCCACATGTTCAAGGTGCAAAGGAGGGAAAAGGTCCAGTAGATGGACTTTATTATTCCATTAGGCCTATTATTTTTCACCACTTTACATAAACGCAGTTTTTATGTTTTGACAGAAAGGAAGAAAACATATGAACCTATATTTTCTGACAAAATACATTTTTTTTAATTTGCAATATAAAGCCACAATAATCATACAGCCAGAGCCAGCTCAGGATAAAAGACTCATTAAAAGCTTCAGTTACGAAAACTCTCCTGTGTGAGACTGAGTTCTTGCTGAGAAAAACCTAGCGTAGCTCCTAATAGTTCTGCCATGCTGTCAGACATTTCTTTTTTACTCAATGTGCCTCGTGGCCTCTTGCGGCCTGTGGGGACCCCAATTTGTGTTCCTTCTCTGAAGCTATGATTGTCAAACTTGCAGCAAGTTCAGCCACAGAATGTGGGACTGCGGTAATTGGTTAAGTCAGCCTAGAGTGTCTATTCTCTTGTCAGCAGACACCACCAGCCTAACATTTAAGTAGCAGCACAAAGATCTATATTAATCTTTTATTTGCTCAGTCATCATGATTTCATCAATTAATATGTGCAGCAGACCTTACCAGCCATGACTAAAGTTTACCATCACAATATTTTCCCCGACTAGAAAAATATGACTATAAAAGTTGCTGTTGTTTGGCTTCATACAGCTGCAAATACAGTTCTTAAGTATTTCTGGTAGCGATAAGCCTTGCATCCAAATATCCTCATGTTCTAGGACAGAGAGACTTTAAGAATTTCAAGACAATATCTCCATGACACTTGTGGAAGGGGAATTTGAAACTAATGTTCTTTCCAAATTTTTACCGTTTCACTGTGTGGGCAATATCTACCTTTATCTGACTCAGCTTGCAGCCACTGATCACGCCATCTTCAGCCCTGAGAACTCATCACACACAAAGATAAAAGGGACATATATCAATGTTGAACAAAGAAAAAGAGCAGAGAGATTAATTCAGCTACTAGGATCTTCATCTCACTGCAGAACGGCAAGATTTAGGAGAAAACTTTGTAGTTTCTTAAGATCAGAGAAGGTGGGATGAGAAAATGTTTTGATGTTACAATGCAATTCAAATAATACTTTGACTGAAATATGGAAAAATATTCCAACACAAACATTGTCAAGTATCCATGACACATCTGCCTGGCCACATCAAACCACATTTGAAGTTCAACACCCCAACACTGGAGAACACTCAAGAGCAGAGTAATGCAGGGTAATGCTATAGTTGAGAGTATGTTACACAGACTGCTGTAGGAATCAGGGCTGTGTGTAAGTCCCAAGACTGATATCATTCCTGCCATTTCAAGGTAAAGGGAATGATCCAGGGAGTCTTGTCTTGTAGTTGTAAGTCTCCAAATGGGTTAATAACAGATTGTGTGAGCATTTCTAGCATTTCTGCTCCTTTTCAGATTAACCAGGTAACGCTGGTATCTTCAATGTGAGAAGCAAGATCAGCCAGCTCCTAAGAGTAGTGACTTGACTGCACAAGTGCTCCTCCTCTATTCCCCTTGTTGGAAAAACTATTTTAGCCACTGGCTTAAGGTCATCCATGTATTCAAGCACTGGTCTTGGCTGAAGCTGGCAACCTCAACTTCTCACCTGTCACGTTCTAGGTGAGAACAGTGCCTCTGTGTGTCTCCTGACAGGGAAGAGAGGCACAGAAGCTGGTATCCCTCAGATCCAATGGTATGTGAGTGCTTATTCTCCCCTTGGTCTCTGTGAGGAGATAAACAATTCAGCTTAAAGTCATAGTGTTCTGGACTGAGATGGAGGGGATCACTCAGTACTGTACTCTGCTAAGGGGCAGTGATTAACAGCAGCAAAACTGTGTGCTCCGCTGTTACTTGTAGCACAAAATACTGTTCATTTGAAGTTAACATGTCTGAATTCGCACCCAAAGGGAGAGGAGTAGAAGGAACAGCAGTCACAGTTGGAATCATCTGAGGCAGTTTAAGAAGCTACCACCCCTCAGCTGCAGCTAGTTGCTGCCTGCCTTCTGATACTGGTGCCTGGCTGAAGCAACGTGAATTGGTTTTAACAGATGCTTGCACCTCAAGTGTGAGAGCTCGTTCGGTGTGTGTGCAGGCATGCTGTGAAAAAGCTAGAGATAGCAACCTCAGCTGCCTGCCTGTGCAGGCATAGCTCCAGATCTCCGTATCACAGCCTTCTAGAGCACACGGTGCTCCTCGCGACTGAACTGTCTTGTAACTCAAGCATGTGCTTGCTGGATGTTGCTTCTTCAATTCCCAGCCCTGTTTCCTAGGAGAAAAGGAAAAGGAGGATAGAAAATACAAAGTGACAAAATTGGAAGGGTCTGGAGAGGAAATATGTCAATGAACAAACTCATCCTCTGAGAGACGACTTATACTACAAACAACTTTCCTAGGAAGAAGGGAGAAGATCTTATTAATGGCTAAAAATTACTTTGTATGGCAGAAGGACCAAAGAGGAATGTTGTCGTTTTTTTGAGTCACTCTTTTTATGCTGTAGCACTGAACAAGGAGTCAGACAGGAGTTCTTTTCTGCCCGTTTGTGAAATCTAAACAAAAAAACCCACTTCAAAACCAAGTAATAACCTAGGGACAATTTGCCAGATTCCTACCTGTGAACAGATACATATGAATTTAAGACACAAAGTAGAAATGAAACATTTTAGTTTTTTCATGGCAAACCAAAGAAATAGCAGAAAGGCTGGACAAAAAGGACAACTTTAAAATTAAAGTAGTCATATTTTTAGTGAAAAAGGGCAACAGTTACTACAGATTCCAGCAGTATTTTGACATGCAGGTTTTTATAATCTGTATACCACTTTGAAAGCTTCAAAACCATAATGTAATGAAGAGTCTGGTGAAATAATCAACAACATTGCCAAGCTACAAAGAGTGATTGACCTGAAGTTTTTCAGCCTTAGCAGAAAACTAATATATGGTATATAAATGATTAGGAACCTGAAGGCAGAAGCTTGGCTGTGAACACTTAGCCCACAGTAGATTTACCAAAACCTAGAGAGCTTTTAAAACTAGTGGTTACAGAAGAGCTGGCACAAATAACTCTCCAAACAGAACAGAAAAAGCATGACAATGAAAGGGGAAAAAAACCCATACAAATATCTGTGGAAAAGCAACTGTGCAAACATAAGACAAAAAAGACAAATAGAATCATAGAATCATTTAGGTTGGAAAAGACCCTTAAGATCATCAAATTCACCCATTAACCTAACACCGCCAAGTCCATCACTAAACCATGACCCTAAGTGAGTAGCACCCTTTAAAAGACATGTACATGGAATTTAAATACCTCCAGGAATAGTGACTCAAACACTTACCTGGGCAGCCTGTTCCAACGCTTGAAAACCTTTTTGGTGAACAAATTCTTCCTAATATCCAATCTAAACCACCTTTGAAATAGAAAATAGATCAAGACCTGTGTCCACTATGGAGAAAAATGTAATTGGAAAAATCCTATAAATGACATTGTATTCAGTAATTATCCCAAGAAAAATAAAGAGAAGAAGATACTAAAACAAGAACAAAAACAAATAAGCAACCCAGAAGACAAAAGTTTGGATGTTTGTGGCATAAATGTAGTGCAGAAATGTGAAAGTAAAGGATTTGTAAAACTCAGATGAGGACTATATGCAAAGACAGAATTTAAGAAATTGAATGATAAATAGCTAAGTTTACTGGCTACAGACATTTTATCTGTCCTTTGCAACTTCAATTTCTTTTCATACAAGCAGAGCCAACTTTAAGCTGTACAATGGCATGGTCTTACAGCCATTGTGTAATTTTTAAACAGAAATGTTGTAGAAAAATCTGCGGGAAAAAATCAGGTTAGCACTGGAGACACAAAATCCACTGCTTTCAGCTAGACCAAGTGGATTCAAGAAGCTAGTAAGATTAATCTTAAGGGAACTGATTTGTCTGGTATCACAGAATGACAGAATGATTGGAACGGACTTCTGTATGTCTGCTTGTCCAACCCCCCTGCTCAAGCAGGGCCACCTAGAGCAGGTTGCCCAGGACCATGTTCAGATGGCTTTTGAATATCTTCAGGGATGGACACTCCACAATATTTTTGAGCACCCTGTGCCAGTGCTTAGTCACCAGTGCTCCAGGTATGGCCTCACCAGCAGCAAGTATAGGGGAAGAAACACCTCACTTGACCTGTTGGTAACACTTACCTTAATGCAGCCCAGGATATCTTTAGCCTTCTTTGCTGCAAGAACATGTTGATGGCTCGTGTTCAAGTTGGTTGTCCTTTTCTGCAAAGCTGTTTTCCACCTGTTTGGTCCCTAGAGTGTACAGATGGCTGGAGTTTTTCCTCCCCAGGTGCAGGACTTCACAATTCCCTTTGCTGGACTCCATCACGTTCCTGTCAACCCATTTCTCCAGCTGGTCCAGGTCCCTCTGGATGGCAACATGACCCTCTGGCATATTGGTTCCTACTTCCAGTTTTATATCATCTGCAAACTTGCTTGTGTATAAGCACAATAAAATAAAAAATCTCAGCAATATCTTTTGCAATTCCTGTGCCAAAGTATTATTGAAATGTGTTTTAAGAACTAGAATATCTTTCAAATTTGTTGCATGTGGAAGTAGACGAACTCAGTCATTTCAGTACAAGCCTCTTCCTCTTTAAGTGCCCATGTACTAACCAAAAAACCAAAGTTGCTTCAGCAGCTTGGTGACCATTTAGATGTCAAATAAACAAATTTGAGCATGTCTTAATGAAACACCTAAGCCAACGAACTGCCAGATGTCTGAAGTTTAAGAACTATCTGTTGTCCATATGGGTTTCAAGGAAAGATACTGTCAGTTTCTACTTGGTAAGGAAACCACTGCATCACTGCATTTAGGCATCAGGGTGCATACAAAGACAGCTAAGGATACTGAATAATATCCATTTTGCAAGGAAGAATTTTGATAATGTTTTGATAACATCATCAAAAAACCGTTAACAGGAGTAACATGGGTTAGATGTCTGACTGATGACCATCTGGAGTAAGGACATGGAGACAGTATGGCTGAAATAATAGTATGTTGCACTCATACTCTCATGGGTTTTCTTAAAACTAAATTCATTACAATATATGTCTTACAACATCATTAGTATTACAATATATGCAGCACATGCTGACTTCCTATGGACTGCGTTGTGAACACTAAAAGCTAGAGGCTGGCTACACTTGAAGATACTAGATTGGTTATGTATGCACAGAGGAAGCATTAGATTTGTAAACTGTCACAATGTCTCTTAACTATCTCAAATATGTGTGAATCTTTAGATTAGAAAGCTAGAGCACAAGCATGGTTAGCATGCTTATATGTTGACAGCTTTCAGCTGTTGGCTGTACTAACCGACATTCTCCTATTTTTTATGTGGTATTATATGAAGAAAGTGGTACATAGATGAACAAAGGGGTACTTTTCTGCTAGAAAAAGGACAGATGGCAACTGTCACTTGTTGTCACAATTGCAAGTGGAGGCAAAAATATACCCAAGGTGAAGAAGAAAGTTTTGCTTTAACATTCATATTTTGAAGAGTTCAATAATTTCCTTAAAGGCAGCTATTTCTACTCTTCAAGTAGAAAGCGACCATAAGCTAAAAGCAAGCACTCTTCAAAAGCTACTGTTGTTAGCCTGAAATGCTGTTACAACACATTATGGTTTATATTAAATTAATTTTTTTTAAAAGTATATGTACAAAGAGCATTTCCCCGCCTCAAAATTATGTTATGTACAAAGCATGGAAACCACACAAGAAAGTGAGATTTTAGTCAGAAACACACAAAAATATAGAAACACACTAGAAGTCAGACATCTCAGATTGTGCACTAATTTCAAATCTCAAGGGCTGAGAAGAATCTGGCTACAACCTATTCAGGATATAGATTGACAGTGACAAAAAAGGCGGTAAAAAGTCTGTAGACTCGTTGGACACACCCCCACAACTTCTAGGTAAACTCATACTCTGTGCATGACTTGAGAGTACAAGACAACATCCTGTGTAAAAGCTGCCGAATGGTCATTTCTAACCAAAAAAAACCAAAAAGAGAAACTCTGAAACAGAAAGCTGCATGAAGAAAACAAGAATTTACTGTCCATTGACTAAACACAGCCCTGGTTTTAAGATTTTGTATCTGTAATACATGTGGAAATGCCACACAAGCAGCAAACAAGAGACTTTACACAACATTTTTTGTAGTTTGCAGAAAAGGAAGAGTTTCTCTGCTAGCTTATTCTTTTCCATAGATTATTTCTTGTTCACTTCATGTGAGAGAAACACAGGTCTAAATGTTCTCATAAATTCAGTGAAGGGTTTGAAAATATTTGATATTGCAAACCATGTCTTTTCAGGCAGGTGGACTCAGTATATCTGCAATGAATTTATGCACTTTACTTGTCAATTTGTGGATTATATTTTTTTCTCTGTCGCGGGATGGAAGTATCAGAAACAGTTATGATTTAGCTGCAGTTCAGTTGTATTTGTGATTTGAGGCAGATCAAGGGATTGAGTTTTAGCAGCACTTAATCATTAACTGATTTCAAGGTTTACATAGTGATTTAACTAAATAAATGAACAGCGACTTGATTACGGATTTGAAGATGACAAGATTCACACTAACTTACTATAAGGTATCCCAAACCAATACGTATACATATGAGAGCAAAACACAGATCTCAGATTAATGTATATACATATAAACAAAGCATATGAGCACGCACACACACACACACTTACACAAACACACACACACTTACACAAACACAGACACACCGCAGTTTATAACCGCTGAGATCAAAGATCTCTTAATATTGCATGACTTATTTAGTCGACAGGTACCCCTTTTAACTCCTACATGTGCATGGAAAATGGAAAAACAGCCACATCCATAAAGCTAATGCATACAAACATATAAATGGAGAGGTGGGTGAAAGAGAGGCTAGCCTATAGTTAAAATTTCCCTTCCGAGTCAGACTAAATACTCACGATGGATCGGCATTCCTCAATGGGCAGTAATTGAGGCTCAAGAAGGACTGTTTTGCCCTGGTCATTCATCTTCGCAAAGTTTGCCTGAGACAGCACCCCAGCTCAGGGGGGGTCCTGGCCACAGCCCACTGCGATTCAGAAGAGCTCAAAGGGTCTTCACTAGAATCGCTACTTATAGGATCCGAGATAATTCACTTTCATCAGGTAATTTTCCACTCTGGCCCAACTCAGATGATGGAATATTCTGGTACTTTCCACCAGTTGTGCAAGCCCAAAACTTGTTAGATCTGCAAGTTCTGGTACCAACTCCCTTTGGGCCATGAGCCAGGTACAGATGTACTGGGCTGTCAGGGAGTGATATTCCCAAGTGATAGGGGAAGCAAGAGCCAGGCACGTTAAGGGAATGCCTTAATACTCTGGTCTTTAATTTTCTGCAGTTCATGCCTGACATTCCTTAGGTTGGTTTGTGGCCCAGGGATGGGGGAATCGCACCAAGTACTGAGTGGCCAAGGGGCGGGGCGGTGGGGTGGGGTTGCCCCACCACATTCTCATGGAAAGGCGAGTACTGAGTTTGGTATTCTAGTGTTGTGCTGAACAGTAGAAACTGCAGACAATATTATCCTGATGCAAGGAGAAAAGCAGAGATATTCTTGAACATAGTAAGCTTGCTTCGTATGTTTGCCATATGCTGTTGCTGCTCTGCAGTTTCATTTTTTACTTGTGTAATAAACTTATCAAGAATGTGCTTACCCTTTCCACTCAGCTACAGAATTCAGAAAACCAGAATTCAGCTATGTCACTGCATCACAATGAATGCATACGTCTAACAGTAAAGCTGAGCTGGCTGTTAAAATCATTAATGCCACTGAAGGAAGTGCAAAAGGGAAATAAACTGTACGACCAGTCATGTATGAATTAAGATACAGTTCCACAGAAGGTCTTATTGTGTCTTGTTGTAATGCTTGATGTGGAGATGCGGCCTGTGGTCGCAAAATTATCACAGTTAGCAATGATGAGAGAAACAATCAAGAAAAATGAATCAGTCAGGAGTCAAAGTCTGTAACAACTAGAAGACTAAGCCTCTGAGAACTAAAAACTTGATAGTTTAAAGCTCAGACTAATTCTATATGTTGAATAATAGCAAATTATATGTATCAAACACACACATCTACAATCAAATGCCATGGAGCGTGAGTATTCAAGAATATTCTTTCAATATTCAAGCGCAGACAGACTGGAAAGGGTTCAAAGGAGGGCCACAAAGATGATCAAAGGTCTGGACATCCTGCCCTACAAGGAAAGACTGAAGGTGTTAGGTCTCTTCTCTCTGGAGAAGAGAAGACTCAGGGGGAACCTCATCACAGTACTCCAGTACTTAAAAGAACTGAACCTCCTTCTTCACAAAAAGCCCCATGGAAAAGGCAAGGGGCAATAAGTACAAGTGTCACCAGGAAAGGTTTCAACTTGATATAAGAAAGAAATTTTGTACAGCAAGAACAATTATTCACTGGAAAATCCTCCCTGGGGTATGTGGTAGAATCCCCATCACTGGAGGCTTTCAAGATGCATTTGGACAGGATGATAATCTCATGTAGGCTCTTTTTCCCATGAAATGTTAGACCAGATCATCTTTCGAGGTGCTTTCCAACCTGGACTGTTCTATGAATTTATGATTCTATAGTAATATTGCAAATGCCATGCATAAGCCTGTGTACACAGGAAAAGAAAAAAAACCTGAAAGTGGAGGATACCATAATGTACCTCTGATGAAATTTGGTTAGTAGGACAAAAGAAGAATGTGGTTAAGAAGTGGGTAAATAATCTGACACTGGACCTTCAAAGTACCACATCATGAGCTCAGTCAGCATTAGGAGAATGGCCTTTTGTTACAAGAAACTCATCCACCAGTTTTGAAACATAAGTTGTCTACAAGATATAAATAAGACACCCGGCACTCTAAGGTGTAAAAGAACAATCTTTAGAAGCAAAAAGGAAAATTAATTTGTTTCCAAGATGTATGTAATAACTTTAAAACAAAAACTAAATGTGATGATAGAATATGAAGTATATGTGCAAGTTATGATAATCATATTTAATTTTGCTGTCTTCTCTAAATATGACAGAAGGCAAGCAAAGAGTAGTAGTTTTCCAGTGTAGGTAAATATCAGGTCTGGAATGCAAAGCAGGTTCACAGATCACTAGCTGGAGAATGTATAGCAGGACAGGGGAATAAAAGCTTCAATGTTGCATTGCCTGTGGTTGCACCAGCTTTTAATGCTTGAACATTGAGTAAGGAATCTTTTTGTAGCAGATCATGGGTCAATCACCATTTGAAATTTTCGCTTGCTGTTGAAAAGCTGAATTGGGAGTCTTTATTCAACAGAAAATTACAATTGCAGAGCCAACAATTGCATCATAATAGCCAAGAGAGGGGAATGCAGGGAGAGATGTGATCGCTAAGTGCAGGAAACTTACTCAAAACAAAAACTTGATTTTGCAGAATATAATCTAGTACTGAGTGTTTTCCAAGTATCAGAGAAGTTATGTTAACTTTTTTCTACCCTGAGGTTTCTGATCTTTCTACTAGGACCTTCTGGAGGACATAACATGGCATAGGCTCCCTTCTCTTCACCTATATAACTCATTTAATAAACATTAGTTTTAAAAGAAGCAATGTGTTTCAGCATGCTTATTATCTACTACTTGTAAAATGGCTCAAGACAGTTGACAAGATGCCCAAACAAGCAACTATTGTTTGCTAATAACTTTCTTCTGTGTGTTTTAAACAACTGCTGAGAAAAACACAAGCCTGAGGACCCTATAAGCAGAGTCCTTTTTTAATTATTATTTTTTAGTATAACAGTGTATGTCTTTATGTTGGCAAGTTATCCTAGCTTGCTGCAATTCACCCCAAAGCACAGCAAAATGTCTACATTTTCACCAAATTAAGCCTAACACTACAAATAGCTCTTGCACTGGTTCTTCGTATGGGGGGTACTATTTTACTCACAGATGATGACTTTAAGTGTGCTAGTGTTCTTAACTGCCGAAATTCATCTAAGACAGAAATTATTTTGTGGTTCCTTGTAGGGAGAATTCTGACATTGTCCCAGGTGCTGCTCCAAATTCTCTCTCCTAGTTTCCTCTAAACCTGCATCTTTGATCTCTTTGGACTCAAATTCAGGCTAACAGTGTATTTGAATGCTTTGCCCATTGCAAAGCAGTATTTCATACTTAGCAACCTGGGTAGAGAGCTATTCTTCCTATTGTTTTCTGATGTATGATGGTTGGGCAGACAACAGTCTTAGTGATCAGCATAAACTACTTTGGCTGTGATAAAAACCATATTATTCAGCTAAACTAATTCTCCAAGGAGGTGATTGTAGACTTAACATTTCATAAAGACGGAGTCACCACTGCGTTACTGGCAAAGTCACCACTAAGACAATTTCAGTCCACGTTCCTTGCCATTTTTTACTTTGTGTATAACACCTTGCTGAAGACAATCCTGGCAGCTGGTAATATCTACTAGTGATCAACACCAATAACGCAATAGGGAGTACTTTGTATTAAGTTATCAATTTGTTGTTTTTATTTAAAACCATAACTTGTGCATCGTGCTGGAAAATATTCAGATTTTTATTCACACGTGTTATAACTCTCTTCAAAAAACCTGCATAATTCTGTCAGTTTAAACTTGATGAGTATTCCACATTGAAATTCAAACATATAGAATCATAAAATAATAGAATTTTAGAATTATTAGAGTTGGAAAGGACCTTAAAGATCATCTAGTTCCAAACCCCCTGCCATGGGCAATGACACCCCCCACTAGACCGAGTTGCTCAATGCCTCATCCAACCTGGCCTTGAACACCTCCAGGGATGGGGCCTCCTTGACTTCCCTGGGCAACCTGTTCCAGTGTCTCACCACTCTCACAGTAAAGAATTTATTCCTAATATCCAGTCTAAATCTACCCTCTTTCAGTTTAAAACCATTACCCCTTGTTCCATCACTACATCCCTGATAAAAAGCCCCTCCCCGTCTTTCCTGTGGGCCCCCTTTAGGTACCGGGAAGTTGCTGTAAGGTCTGCTCAGAGCCTTCTTTTCTCTAGGCCAAACAATCCCAACTCTCTCAGCTTGTCCTCATAGCAGAGGTGCTCCAGCCCTCTCGTCATCTTCATGGCCTTTCTCTGGAAATGCTCCAACAGGTCCATGCCCTTCTTATGTTGGGGGCCCCAGAGCTGGATGCAGTACCTCAGGTTGGGTCTCAAGAAAGTGGAGTAAAGGGGCAGAATTACCTCCTGTGACCGGCTGGCAACATTTCTTTTGATGCAGCTGAGGATGCGGTTGGCTTTCTGGGCTGTGAGTGCACATTGCCAGTTCATGTTGAGCTTGTCATCAACCAACACTCCCAAGTCCTTCTCCTTAGGGCTGCTCTCAATCCATTCTCTGCCCAGCCTGTATTTATGCTTGGGATTGCCCCAACCCACATACAGGACTTTGCACTTGGCCTTGTTGAACTTCATGAGGTTCACACAGGCCACCTCTCAAGCTTGTCCAGGTCCCTCTGGATGACATCCCGTCCCTCCAGCATGTCGACTGCACCACACAGCTTGGTGCTGTCAGCAAACTTGCTGAGGGTGCACTCAATCCCACTGTCCATACCCGCAACAAAGATGTGAAACGGGACCAGTCCCAGTAGTGACCCCTGAGGAAAGCCACTTGCCACTTTTCACCACTCAGACATGGGGCCATTGACTGCAAGTCTTTGTTTGTGGCGATCCAGCCAATTCCTTATCCACTGAGTGTTCCATCAATCAAATCCACGTCACTCCAGTTTAGAGACAAGGACATCTTGTGGGACAGTGTCAAATGCTTTGCACAGGTCCAGGTAGATGATGTCAGTTGCTGTTCCCTATCCACCAATGCTGTAACCCCATCGCAGAAGGCCACCAAATTTGTCAGGCACAATTTGCCCTTAGTGAGCCCATGTTAGCTGTTACCAATCACCCTCTTATTTTCCATGTGCCTTAGCATAGTTTCCAGGAGGATCTGCTCCATGATCTTGTTGGGCACAGAGGTGATGCTGACCAGCCTGTAGTTCCCTGGGTCTTCCTTTTTTCCCTTTTTAAAAATGGGGGTTATATTTCCCCTTTTCCAGTGAGAAGGAACTTCACTAGACTGCCACGACTTCTCAAGTATGATGGATAATGGCTTAGTAACTTCATCCACCAGTTCCCTCAGGACCTGCAGATGTGTCTCATTAGGTCCCATGGACTTGTGCACCTCCAGGTTCCTTAGATGGTCTCAAAGTTAGTCTTCTACAGTGGGAAGCTCCTTACTCTTCCAGTCCCTGCCTTTGCATTCTGTGACTTGAGTGGTGCGGCTAGAGCACTTGCTGGTGAGCACTTGCTCGTGAACACTGAGGCGAAAAAGTCATTGACTACCTCAGCCTTCTCAATATCCTAGGTGTCCAGGTCTCCTATTTCCTTCTGGAGAGGGCCCACATTTTCCCTAACCTTTCTTTTGTCACCAACATACATATCAAAGCTTTTCGTGTTGCCCTTGATGTCCCTGGACAGATTTAATTCTATCAGGGCTTTAGCTTTCCTAACCTGATCCCTGGCTGTTCAGGCAATTTCTCTGTATTCCTCCCAGGATACCTGTTCTTGTTTCCAGTTTCTGTAAGTTTCCTTTATGAATTTGAGTTTGTCGAGGAGCTCTTTTTTCACCCATGCAGGTCTCCTAGGATTTTTGCCTGACTTCCTCTTTGTTGGAATGCATCGCTCCTCGCCTGTTATGTGCTGTGTTATGTGCTCCAGCACATAAAAAGGTGGTTGAAGTTCCCGATGAGGACCAGGGCTTGTGAACGTGAGGCTGCTCCTATCTGTCTATAGAGGCCCTCATCTGCTTGGTCTTCCTGGTTGGATGGCCTGTAGCAGACCTCCACTGTAACATTACCTGTCCCTCCCCTCCCTTTAATCCTGACCCATAAGCTCTCGGCTGGCTCCTCATCCATCCCCAGGCAGAGCTCCATGCACTCCACCTGGTCATTGTCATAGAGGGTGACACCCTCTTCTCGTCTTCCCTGCCTGTCCTTCCTAAAGAGCCTGTATCCTTTCATTCCAACACTCCAGTCATAAGAGCCATCCCACCACATCTCTGTGATGCCCTGCAGGCGTGCGCATGTCTCTAACTCCTCTGGTTTGTTCCCCATGCTACGTGCATTTGCATAGACGCATTTAAATTGGGCTCCCAATGAAGTTAACTTACTGGCTGAAGTGACTGGAACTCATTTGTGCTGCACTCCAAGTGCTCTCCTGTTGACCTATGACCTTTCTCCAGGCTCTGGTTATCTATTACTGGCATTGGCATCATACTGGTAGGAGTGGGATGGATCGAAGTTCCCCTTCCCTGGCAACTCTAGTTTGAAGCCCTATTCATGAGCTTGAGAAGCCTCTGACCAAAGATATTCTTCTCCTTGTCTGACATCAGGCCACAGTAGACCAGGTTTCTCAAAGCAAGTCCCGTGGTCTAAAAAGCCAAACCCCTGGCTGTGGCACCAGTCCTGTGGCCATTCGTTGATTTGTCAGATTTGATTAGCCTTATCAACCCCCTTCCCTTTGACCGGGAGGACTGAGGAAAAAACTACCTGTGCCCCAGAGTCCCTGACCACTGCTCCCAGGGCACTATAATTTTCTTTATATTCCTCAGGCTGCTTTTGGCTGTATCACTGGTCCCCCTGTGAAAGAACAGCAGTGGACAATAGCCAGAGGACTGTATGAGGCTCAGTAGTGTCTCAGTGACATTCCTGACACCAGCCCCCAGTGAGCAGCACACCTCTGCAGAGAGTGTATCAGGTCAGCAAATGGGTGCCTCTGTACCTTTCAGAAGAGCGTTGCTTACTAGTACCACCCATCACCTTTTCTTAGTTGTGCTGGTTGTTACACAGGGAGTGAATCGGGCTGCCTTACTCAGCTCCAGCACCTCGCCTGATGCAATGGGTCTTTCCTCTTCACTCCGTAGAGCGGTGAGGCAGTTCTGCAAGGGCACCTTAGGCTGTTTATCACAAAATGAGAGCTATCCATCCACCTTTGCATGCCTGCCATTTTTATTCAGCTAATTCTCACTTATCTTCATGAATCAATTGGAGTGGAGCAGCAGTAAAGCCTTACGTCCTTTAGTGTATCTGGACTTTAGTAAATATGGCTACAGTAGCATGATCCTGAATATCAGGGCTAAGCACAAGGATTAACCAACTTTGATGTTTGCTGTTATGAAACTTACAGGCAGATCATTCCCAAAAGATATTGTTTTCTCTAGGGAACTCGGGAAGGCTTCCTTTAACTGGTTGGCACTATTCAGCTAGAAGGTGAACATGGAAATAGTTTCCCGAGCCGTTGGCTTGGTTGTAGTGCTGAAGTCAAAGGTAATGAGGGTCACTGTGCTGAAAGGCAAACTCTCTCCGATCAATAAAGTTTCTTCCTCTGGGTTTAATCAATAAGAAATATATATTCTTTCTACAAATGGTGAACAAGCTTAGCCTGCTTTGATGGAAACTATCAGAATTTTATCAGAGCTCAGGATTAATCATAGCCTGTAAGCTGGGATGATTCCACTGTGGTTTCATTTGTTGGCTGAAGCCAGGTTCACCACATACTGGATTGCATTCCAGCTGATTAGACAGCACTTGCCCGTTGGCTACAGAAACTAAACCATCTGTTTACTATAAACTTTGTAGACAATTATTTTGCCCCATTGAAGACTTCTTATGTGTTGCTTTGGTCTTGTGAAAGATGAAAACATCCAAACATCACACACTTGCAGGAGGTTATCTGATGGGGAAGGAATATCTGAGCACTTCACATCTGAAAAACTACTACAGTTCTGGTGAACAGTTATATTATAAAGAGAAATTTCTAAGTGTAGGCCAGAAACACTTGATCATTTTGCTTGCTTGTGGGATACTATATAGATAAACATCTTGTAGCAACAGGTAATGTTGAAATTTTTGTCCCATGGTTATAACTCTTAAATTTTTGAATATTTACTATTTGTTTCTATTTTATGATTATATATTTTCATTTTGATGTTCACACATTTTGTAATTACTGCTTTTTGGGGCTAACAAAAATGAAGCAATAATGCATAAATGAATGTAAATTTGCATTTGATAATCATGCTTCTTCAATATTACAAAATTTGAGCTACACCTAAATTGCTCCCATCCTTTATGGGGTCTTGTCCTGGTTCCGGCGGGAATAGGGTTAATTTTCTGGCCCGGGACACAGGTATTCCATACCACGTGACGCCATGCCCAGTCCATAAAAGGGAGCTGGCCGGGAGGGGGAGGAAGGCGCGGTTCGGGAGCGGGCTGGGGCTGCGCGGTCCGGTCGGTGAGCGTCGGTACAGTAACCC